>CM067360.1:1849121-2049518 GCA_034401795.1 Chaetoderma sp. LZ-2023a
TTTAGCTTTCTTCCGGCCTTTGCCTCTGCATTCTGTGTGTGCTCCTTCCATGTTAATCTTCTGTCGTAGGTGACTCCCAGGTATGTCTGCTGGTCCTCGTACTCGAGTGGAGTACCGCCCAGTGTCAGATTGCCAACCTTGGTTTTGGTGGACAGTGAGAATAGCATGGCTGATGATTTTTCTTTGTTGATGGTAATACACCAGCGATTGGCCCAAGCTGTAATTCTGTCCAAGGCGAGCTGCATTCTGTACGTGGCGGTCGTTGTGTACTCCTCGGTGCACCAAAGTACGAGGTCATCTGCATAGAGGGCTGCTTGGATCCCATTGGGCAGCTCTGCTACAATGTCATTAATGAAGAGTATGAACAGAGTTGGTGATAATACTCTGCCTTGTGGCACCCCTTGTCTCAGCAATACATTCTGTCCAGATTGTCCATCCATCAGCAACCTAGCTCTGCGAATGTGTAGGTACGACTTGGTCCATCGGAACATAATGCTACCGATGCCTGTGTGCCGGAGCTTCACGAGGAGGCCATCCTTCCACATCTTGTCAAATGCCTTCTGCAGATCGATAAAGGCAGCTAGCATCACCTTCTTGGCTTGAAAAGTGTCCTCTATGACCTGTGCAAGATGTGTTGTTTGATCTTCTGTGCTCCTGTATCTTCTGAAGCCGGCCTGCTCTGAAACTATAATGTTCTCCGACTCCAGGTACCACTGCAACCGCCGGTTGATGATGCGCTCCATGGTCTTGCATATGCAGCTTGTAAGACTGATAGGGTGGTAGCTCAGCACTTTCATCTTGTTCTTCCCTTTTTTCAGAATAGGAGTCATTCTGGCTTCCTTCCAGCACTGAGGAACCTCTCCATTGGTCCAACCGAGATTGAAAATGTCTAGCAACTTACGGAGAGGTGCATTACCAAGGTGTTGGGTCATTTCATTCGTAATGCCATCTGGCCCGGGAGATTTCTTCTTCTTCAATTGGCGGATAGCCTTCTTCAGTTCTGCTAAACTAATGTCAACTTTCATTGCATCGTGAGTGTTGGTGTCTGTTCTTTCCTTTTGCTCCTTTCTAACCTCTTTTTTACGCATCCGTGGTATAGAAATGTTGCTTTCTTTTGCATATGCCTTCCTGTCAGTGTTTGTCCAGCTTCTTCAAGAGTAATCTTCTCTCCCCCGACACCCTCATCATTCAGTGCTTTAGTCAGTCTCCATAGCTTTGTGGTGTCTCTCTCTAAATTAAACCCTGCCGTCTTTTCCCTCCAGCTACATCTTTTGGCCTCCAGCTTGGTCTTTAGATACCTGGCTTTAGTTTGTTGTAGTGTGAAGTGGTTTTCATGACAGGGATTACCCTCTGCATCTTCTCTGGCCTTGTCTAGTTTATCATGTGCTGCTTGCAGTTCTGTTGTCCAGTAGGGGCGGTAGTTTCTCCTGAACCCTCGAGGAATCGCTTCGTTGGCAGCCTTGAGGATACTTGAATTAAATTCCTTGACCACATTGTTGATGTTTCTCCCTTCTACTGCTATATTTTGGGTAAGCTCACTGGAACGAATGCCAAACAGACTCCAATTTGCCTTTTTGTAATTCCACCTTGGATGTTGAGGTGTACTTGTCGAAATACTTCCAGAGAGGAGGACTGGGCGGTGGTCGCTTCCTCCTAACTGCGATCCGACCACTCTACTGAGGTTTCTGTGAATGTCTTCTGTACAAAATTCCAAGTCCGGCGTTGTTGTCGAGTGCCACCAGCGTGAGTAGAAGGTAGGCTGAACTGTGGGATCGTTGACAAGTAAAAGGTGCTTTTCATCTTGCCATGCTTCAATGTCTTCTCCTCGTTTATCAAGTGTTCTGTATCCCCAGCTCTGAAACTGGCTATTAAAGTCTCCCGCAATGAGGAAGTGGCAGTCCAGGAACTGGATTGTGTCAAGTGAGAGATTCTTGTCATTAGGGCAGTAATAATTGACAAAGTTAATCACAGAGTTGCTGGTTGTTACCTTGATCTTGATATATTCTGCCTCTTCCATAAAGGCTTTGATCTGGCTGGCGTTCACGCTGTTTTGGACCAAGGTGATCACCCCACCTTTCTTTCTTCCTCTTCGATCACACCGGAAAATCTGGTAGCCTCTGATCTTAAATGGTTTACCTTTTTGCAGGTGTGTCTCTTGGATGCAGCAGATATCAATGTTGTTTTCGTACAGGAACTGTTCGAGCTCTGATTTCTTGTTGGTAACCCCTTCTGCGTTCCAGTGCATGATGTTGATATTGGGGTTCTCTTTGGGGTTGGTCTTCTCTTTCAGTTAGCCAGTAGCTCTCCATCCTCGTCCCCTGGCTCCACAAGACGAGTTGATGGGGCCTCCAGTAGCTGAGGGTGGCTCCTTCGAGGCGTGGCACCCGGTGCTGCACCTGCCTGGCGGATCCTCACAGGGCGAACACCATTTTGGTTGATTCGATCTCCAAGTGTCATTTCATTAGCGTTGTGCATAATGCTCTGGTTAGCCCCTCCAAATGTCTGGATTGACTCCCAGTGGGTTACACCCCTGCGCCACGTTGAGGCCGAGCATATAGTCTTAAACAGGGGACATCGACTCTTTCATTCACATCAAGTTTGATCACTTCCGTGTCATCTCTAAGCACATTTTGCTGATTGGCCAGCTGGACTGAAGGTATTATTCTGTCTTTTGGTGTCGCAACATTACTTGAGTCAAGGGCCAGGGTTTCATTATTCCTATTCAGAATCATGTTGCAATTCTGATGTGGGAACCTGTGCGTCTGGGTTCCGCCAGCAGTCTCCTCTGCCCCTGCTACATCATTGCTTGGTAAGTCATCTTCTCTCAGACTGTTCTGGTTGGCCGCTGGCCTATTGTTTGGTGTATAATGGTATCTTGCTTGATTATGGGGCTCTATTTCTGGTCCATATTTAGGTTCAGCTGACACATTTTCACTGGTGTGGGGCACATGTCTGATCTGTTCGGATGGAACCTGGATGTCGCCTGGCCTGGTGTGGTTTCTGTAGTTAACAATTGGATTGCTTGATCTGGGTGGCTGCGTATGTGTGTTGGCTTGTCTATGTGGATTGCTATATAACACCGGTCCCGTGACATGTACTGGGTTCGGATACACCGGATATAATGGGGTCTGTATCATCATTCTCGGTGCTGTGTACCTCTGGGTTATATGGCTCACTTGTTGCTCAAGGAACATAACTCTGTGGTCAGTCTGAGTCTGGAATTGTGTCATCTGCATTTGAAGTAGGTTCTGCTCAATTCTTCTCATCCTGTCCTCTATAATCTTTTGCTGCATGTCGTAATGGCTATTAGGATATGCATTATTTGCACTATGTGTAGGCTGTGCTATGCTATTATTGTGCCCTACATTAACCCCACTGGGATAAGCTGACATGAGCGTCCCTTCTAGGGTCAGGATTCGCATTCTCATCAATTGATTTGAGCTCTCCATCTCTTTGAGGCAATTTTTAGTGTCAGAATATAGGCGTCTGCTCTTGGCAAATCATGTTCTTTGTCTCTGAACTGAGCCTCTCTTTTCTTTAAGTCATCCTCCATCTCTTTAATCTTTTCTCTTCTTCGCGTTGCTTTTTTGCAGTCTTGCCATAAATACTCTCACCCAAACTAGGAAGTTTACCTATAGGCTTAGTCCTTATCAGTCCGTCAGAACTATCCTTTTGCTTAGGATGAATTTCAGTAGTATGTACCTGCATCACCATATTGGTATCTGATCTAGATTCATTAACCCTCTCTGGATCAATGTTACCCTTCATCGCTGTAGAGCACATAGTACATCTGAACCCGTCACTAGGCTGAGAACTCATGGGCTGACATTTTTCGTGATAGAAGAAGCTGCACTGTATACATTGAACTATTTTGTATTCATTATCTGGAGCCTTATTGCACGCTGCACACATTGTTTCTTCCTCTAACTGTCTTGGTTAAACATTTGCACCATCACCCAGTATTTGCTGAGCAGTCGTATAGGCTTTGCTTCCCTTCTGGCTTTGTGACCCTGATTCAGGGTCCTCAACTGCAAGGCTATGCTCTACTGTAACTTCAGGCGGTGTAGACGTTGCCTGCTTTGTTTTAACCAGAGGCTGCTTCTTTGACGGCTGTTCTCCTGTCTGTGCTCTACCCTTGGTTGCCCTCCAGTACTGCATTATCCTTGCCATCATCTGTAGTTGGTAATGTCACCTTGTTTTCTGGAGCATCCAGGCAGAGCTTACACTGAAATATTGCCTCTGGACTGTTATATATCAACTGCTTTTGCTTCTGATTTATGCCAGCGCATGAGTCATGTATCCAGTGATTACCTTCAGTGCAGACAGTTGCCTTACTTCAAGCATGTGTACCAATTGTGTATGGTGCCTTAGTGTTGTCATGCCCCTCTGATCTCTCATTGCTTTTAGTACGATGTTGAGCTTGTGGTGTTAGTCCCAGTGTTTCTCCCAGCCGGTTTACTCTTTCTAACAGCTGAGGGAAATCTATGTTCATAAATCTGGAAACATTATTTCCATTCAGCAACAGTGAAATCTTTGTGTGGTAGTAAGTGATTGTGTCCTCTGGGATTCTCCCTAAGACTGTTCCATCTCAGCAGCCAATTCAAAATCTCGCACAAGCCACGCCTCTGGTCATGATACCAACTGTGGCCCCACAATCACAAATGAAAAAACGCCTCAGATCACCTGAAACTTCGCCGCCAGTCACAAAACGAGTAGACAATAAAATCTCTCCATTGCTACCATTAGATTCTGGCCCTAGAGATATGCTATTTGAAGCATCATTAATCCCACTACCTGACTCTCCACTAGGCAATCTAAATGACCCAAACGAATATCCGCCCTTGCCACAGAGGGAAAGGGTTAATGGTAGCAAATCTGGTCCACGGACTGGCGCTTCTCAGAAATCCCCTCAGAGCAGTCAACCATCGGGTCTCAAGACCCCATCCCCAACAGGGAAACTGCCACAGCCCAGCTTCTCTCCAACTCCAGGTCCAAGTAATGCACCGGAGGTACGTCCTATTAAATTTGCAAATAGACCCAAACAACCGACCATGTTGGAGAGAAACATTTTTTGGAAATTTCGTCATGAAATCGAAAACAAAATTGACTGGCGACTACCTGTTCTCACAAACAAAGTACTCATCTTTGGAGCTTCGAACCTGAGTCGCATTAATGTTGAGCCCCACCCTGAAACGCAAGTTGCCTGCTACCCAGGAGCTAAATTGTGTCATGCTAGAGGACTAATTCAAAAGTACACTGGATCATTTAAACCAGAGAAAATAGTCAGTAACATTGGTATTAATGATATGAATGAACCCATCTCTAGTTCAAAACATAGATTAATGCTGCTTCTCAGTGCGATTAAGTCCAAATTCCCAAAGACTGCGATTTACTTCGCAAAACTTAACTATTCAAGTCGGTTGACAGCTCAGCAGAAGTTGGCGATTCAGTCCCTCAATTCGACGGCTGAATCATCAAAATCTGTGACTGTCATTCCTGCACTCAGACTCTCCGAATTTAATGTTGTTAAGGATAACATTCATTGGACTGAGAAGACAGCTAACTCTATGTATTCTGCCTGGCTTAAATTCCTAAATTTAAACTAGACAAGGGCCAAGGTAACATCCGCCCGGAAACAGGACTGGGCAGTAATATTGTCAATCTAACTGGCTCCCCATTAGGTGAAGCAGAGCAGTCACTGCTCAATTTTGGTCTTACATTTGTCCCAACACCAAAACCTAAAACAGGTTTGGATGCTCTTTTAGATAATGGCTGTATGGAAACATCTGAATTTAGTCACCGTATTAAGTTAGCAGACTTCTTTCGTAACTCTAATAGTAACATTCCACCATTCATTGAAAAAACCGGCTGGGCACCAAACGTAAAAATCCTGGACCCAGCGATCGGTGAAAGCATAGAACTCTTTTCAGAACGTGTTAAAAATTCTGCATTCCCTAATGATCAACCAAATTTACCCTATGAGGAACGCCAGGCCTTAATTGAACTGTCTAAAACAGCAAAATTGTCATCAAACCTGCAGATAAAGGGTCGGCGACTGTAATAATGCTTAAAAATAACTATAAACGTGAAGCACAACGACAACATAGTAACCCAAAGCATTACCAGAAACTAAGCAAACCACTTTGGCAAAATAATTGCAGCAAATTTAATGAGATTCTTCAAAAATTGCTCAATAGCAAGAAGATCACCGAAAAGCAACATAAGTATCTCTTTGCTAAACTTGAGTCAAAACCACGGACTTTCTATCTTTTGCCAAAAATTCATAAACCCATAGATTCGTGGTTGGACCCAATGGCACCGCCCGGGCGACCTATAATCTCTGATTGTGGCTCAGAATCCTACAGAATCAGTGAATACATCGATTACCATCTACAGCCAATAGCAAATAGACACCCCAGCTTCTTGAAAAACACAGAAGACTTCTTATCACAGGTCTCTGAGACCTGGATACCTCCAAATTCATTCTTGGTCACGCTTGACATCGATGCTATGTATACAAACATTGCCATCGAGAAGGGTATAAATTCTATCCGTAAAGCATTCGTGAACTACCCAGACACCAACAGGCCAGACAGAGAAGTAATAGCTCTATTAGAGCTGAGTCTGAAAGGCAATGATTTTGAATTCGATGGCGAAATTGACCAACAAATTTGCGGCTGCGCGATGGGCAAGCGCTTTAGCCCATGTTTTGCCAATATTTACGTAGCAGAGTGGGAGGAGGAAGCGTTAAAAAAGTGTCCAAAACAGCCCCTCATTTACCGCAGGTACCTTGATGACATTTTCATGATTTGGCAACACACAAAGGCAGAGTTTGATGAATTTTTCGAAATTCTGAACAATCACGATCCGAATATCAAATTAAAAGCAACCATTGACGAGATGTCTGTAGATTTCCTGGATGTAACTGTATATAAAGGTCTAAAGTATGAAACAACTGGCTACTTAGACTACAAAGTGTATTTCAAACCAACCGATTCGCATCAGCTATTGCACAAAAAATCTTTCCATCCACCGCATACTTTTAAAGGAATAGTAAAATCATAAATAATCCGTTTTCACAGGAATTCGAGTGATAGGAAAAACTTTGAAGAAGCGTGCTCTACCCTATTCAAAGCCCTCAAACCACGAGGTTACTCCTCACGATTCTTGCGCAAAATCAAATCTGAAACATTGGACGGCTTGGAAACCATTCCAGATAATGCCTCAAATCGTCGGCCTACAAAAATTTCTCACAATCGTCCCATTATAGGTGTAGGCGAATCTCGCAAATGCGGAAAGAAAAGGTGCAAGTTAGATGAATTTCTCCCAAACCAGAATACTTTCACGAGCTTTCAGAACAAAAGCAAGTTCTAACTTCAGTCTAATCTAGATTGTGACTCTGAAAATGTTATTTATCTAATTTCATGCAAATTGTGCCAAAAACAGTATGTCGGCGAAACCAAATGTCCATTAAGATGGCGGGCAACTCGACACCTCTCAGATATTAGGCTAGAGGAAGACACACATGTTTCCGAACATTTTAATCGTCCTGACCATTTAGTCCTTCGTGACTTTGAAATTATGCCAATTGAACAGCCACCCCTTTCAGATACGCAGAAGAAACTGATAAACAAAGAAAACTTCGAGAATCGTTTTGGATTAAAGAACTCGAAACACAGTGGCCAAGGGGAATAAACTCGGACCCAGGCTTATCTGATCAACGTGACAAAATTCCATTCATTCTGACCTATAATCGGAAAAACGTTGAAATTTCCAAAATCTTGAAAGATGAGTATCAAAACCTACATGAGAAACTGAAACAACCCTTTAACAAGCGTCCAGTAATTGCGTCTAAGAAAAATCCGAATCTACGTGACATCTTGGTAAAAGCAAAACTCAAATAGCTATCCATAATGTCCATCTCAATCATTCAACATTAACCCTTGCATGATGGTCAGCCAAAAACGGTCAATTTAGTGATCTTGGGCAATGTCCATTTGCCGGCGGGGATTGGAGTATTTTTGAAAATTTGCCGCTGTAATGACTGGCTCGGGAACCGAGACAGTCGTTCCAGTGGCATATTCTCGGGAATGACCTTGTCTGTGCCTGCAAATGTACATTAAATAAGTAAGCGAATATTTGGATTCTACTGAACAAATTGAACCAGTAAAGGGTTAACATTAATGCCATATGGCTTTCCTCAAACAAAATGACAAATCTCAGGCAGTAAGATAAACCAAAATATCTTAAATTTGTGAATATTTTCAATTATTGAAGATTCTGAGCCAGTGCGTTGACAATATTGACTACTACTACTACTACTACTACTACTACTACTACTACTACTACTACTACTACTACTACTACTACTACTACTACTACTGCCGCTGCTACTGCCGCTGCTACTACTACTACTACTACTACTGCCGCTGCTACTGCTACTACTACTACTACTACTACTACTACTACTACTACTACTACTACTACTACTACTACTACTACTACTACTACTACTACAACTACTACTACTACTACTACTACTACTACTACTACTACTACTACTACTACTACTACTACTACTACTACTACTACTGCCACTGCTACTACTACTACTACTACTACTACTACTACTACTACTACTACTACTACTACTACTACTACTACTACATCATAATGCACTATTACAGCTATCGTGACTACTGCTTCCTTCAATCTGACGCACCTCAACAAACGCTACTACAAAATAGCAACCTATGGGTTGAGCTGGGGTAATTAGCATGCATGACCCCCATCCCCCTTCCTCCTCCCCCCCCCCCCAAATATAAATCTCTAATTTCAATAACTAAAAGGAAAAACATAGATGTATTGTATCGTTTGTTCTTTTTTCTATGTCTACTTAGCTCAGTACCGTATCTGTACATTCACAAGTATGTCTCATATCCTCCAAATTCATTCCTGGTCACGCTTGACATCGATGCTATGTATACAAACATTGACATCGAGAAGGGTATAAATTCTATCCGTAAAGCATTCGTGAACTACTCAGACACCAACAGAGAAGTAATAGCTCTATTAGAGCTGAGTCTGAAAGGCAATGATTTTGAATTCGATGGCGAAATTGACCAACAAATTTGCGGCTGCGCGATGGGCAAGCGCTTTAGCCCATGTTTTGCCAATATTTACGTAGCAGAGTGGGAGGAGGAAGCGTTAGAAAAGTGTCCAAATCAGCCCCTCATTTATCGCAGGTACCTTGATGACATTTTCATGATTTGGCAACACACAAAGGCAGAGTTTGATAAATTCTTCGAAATTCTGAACAATCACGATCCGAATATCAAATTAAAAGCAACCATTGACGAGATGTCTGTAGATTTCCTGGATGTAACTGTATATAAAGGTCTAAAGTATGAAACAACTGGCTACTTAGACTACAAAGTGTATTTCAAACCAACCGATTCACATCAGCTATTGCACAAAGAATCTTTCCATCCACCGCATACTTTTAAAGGAATAGTAAAATCACAAATAATCCGTTTTCACAGGAATTCGAGTGATAGGAAAAACTTTGAAGAAGCGTGCTCTACCCTATTCAAAGCCCTCAAACCACGAGGTTACTCCTCACGATTCTTGCGCAAAATCAAATCTGAAACATTGGATGGCTTGGAAACCATTCCAGATAATGCCTCAAATCGTCGGCCTACCAAAATTTCTCACAATCGTCCGATTATAGGTTTAGGCGAATCTCTCAAATGCGGAAAGAAAAGGTGCAAGTTAGATGAATTTCTCCCAAACCAGAATACTTTCTCGAGCTTTCAGAACAAAAGCAAGTTCTAACTTCAGTCTAATCTAGATTGTGACTCTGAAAATGTTATTTATCTAATTTCATGCAAATTGTGCCAAAAACAGTATGTCGGCGAAACCAAATGTGCATTAAGATGGCGGGCAACTCGACACCTCTCAGATATTAGGCTAGAGGAAGACACACATGTTTCCGAACATTTTAATCTTCCTGACCATTTAGTCCTTCGTGACTTTGAAATTTTGCCGAATGAACAGCCACCCCTTTGAGATACGGCAGAAGAAACTGATAAACAAAGAAAACTTCGAGAATCGTTTTGGATTAAAGAACTCCAAACACAGTGGCCAAGGGGAATAAACTCGGACCCAGGCTTATCTGATCAACGTGACAAAATTCCATTAATTCTGACCTATAATCGGAAAAACGTTGAAATTTCCAAAATCTTGAAAGATGAGTATCAAAACCTACATGAGAAACTGAAACAACCCTTTAACAAGCGTCCAGTAATTGCGTCTAAGAAAAATCCGAATCTACGTGACATCTTGGTAAAAGCAAAACTCAAATAGCTATCCAGAATGTCCATCTCAATCATTCAACATTAACCCTTGCATGATGGTCAGCCAAAAACGGTCAATTTAGTGATCTTGGGCAATGTCCATTTGCCGGCGGGGATTGGAGTATTTTTGAAAATTTGCCGCTGTAATGACTGGCTCGGGAACCGAGACAGTCGTTCCAGTGGCATATTCTCGGGAATGACCTTGTCTGTGCCTGCAAATGTACATTAAATAAGTAAGCGAATATTTGGATTCTACTGAACAAATTGAACCAGTAAAGGGTTAACATTAATGCCATATGGCTTTCCTCAAACAAAATGACAAATCTCAGGCAGTAAGATAAACCAAAATATCTTAAATTTGTGAATATTTTCAATTATTGAAGATTCTGAGCCAGTGCGTTGACAATATTGACTACTACTACTACTACTACTACTACTACTACTACTACT
Source organism: Chaetoderma sp. LZ-2023a (assembly GCA_034401795.1). Taxonomy (NCBI): domain Eukaryota; kingdom Metazoa; phylum Mollusca; class Caudofoveata; order Chaetodermatida; family Chaetodermatidae; genus Chaetoderma; species Chaetoderma sp. LZ-2023a. The sequence goes on from CM067360.1 coordinate 1,859,927, forward strand.
ACTACTACTACTACTACTACTACTACTACTACTACTACTACTACTGCCGCTGCTACTGCCGCTGCTACTACTACTACTACTACTACTACTACTACTACTACTACTACTACTGCCGCTGCTACTGCTACTACTACTACTACTACTACTACTACTACTACTACTACTACTACTACTACTACTACTACTACTACTACTACTACTACTACTACTACTGCCACTGCTACTACTACTACTACTACTACTACTACTACTACTACTACTACTACTACTACTACATCATAATGCACTATTACAGCTATCGTGACTACTGCTTCCTTCAATCTGACGCACCTCAACAAACGCTACTACAAAATAGCAACCTATGGGTTGAGCTGGGGTAATTAGCATGCATGACCCCCATCCCCCTTCCTCCTCCCCCCCCCCCCCCCCCCCCAAATATAAATCTCTAATTTCAATAACTAAAAGGAAAAACATAGATGTATTGTATCGTTTGTTCTTTTTTCTATGTCTACTTAGCTCAGTACCGTATCTGTACATTCACAAGTATGTCTCATATCCTCCAAATTCATTCCTGGTCACGCTTGACATCGATGCTATGTATACAAACATTGACATCGAGAAGGGTATAAATTCTATCCGTAAAGCATTCGTGAACTACTCAGACACCAACAGAGAAGTAATAGCTCTATTAGAGCTGAGTCTGAAAGGCAATGATTTTGAATTCGATGGCGAAATTGACCAACAAATTTGCGGCTGCGCGATGGGCAAGCGCTTTAGCCCATGTTTTGCCAATATTTACGTAGCAGAGTGGGAGGAGGAAGCGTTAGAAAAGTGTCCAAATCAGCCCCTCATTTATCGCAGGTACCTTGATGACATTTTCATGATTTGGCAACACACAAAGGCAGAGTTTGATAAATTCTTCGAAATTCTGAACAATCACGATCCGAATATCAAATTAAAAGCAACCATTGACGAGATGTCTGTAGATTTCCTGGATGTAACTGTATATAAAGGTCTAAAGTATGAAACAACTGGCTACTTAGACTACAAAGTGTATTTCAAACCAACCGATTCACATCAGCTATTGCACAAAGAATCTTTCCATCCACCGCATACTTTTAAAGGAATAGTAAAATCACAAATAATCCGTTTTCACAGGAATTCGAGTGATAGGAAAAACTTTGAAGAAGCGTGCTCTACCCTATTCAAAGCCCTCAAACCACGAGGTTACTCCTCACGATTCTTGCGCAAAATCAAATCTGAAACATTGGATGGCTTGGAAACCATTCCAGATAATGCCTCAAATCGTCGGCCTACCAAAATTTCTCACAATCGTCCGATTATAGGTTTAGGCGAATCTCTCAAATGCGGAAAGAAAAGGTGCAAGTTAGATGAATTTCTCCCAAACCAGAATACTTTCTCGAGCTTTCAGAACAAAAGCAAGTTCTAACTTCAGTCTAATCTAGATTGTGACTCTGAAAATGTTATTTATCTAATTTCATGCAAATTGTGCCAAAAACAGTATGTCGGCGAAACCAAATGTGCATTAAGATGGCGGGCAACTCGACACCTCTCAGATATTAGGCTAGAGGAAGACACACATGTTTCCGAACATTTTAATCTTCCTGACCATTTAGTCCTTCGTGACTTTGAAATTTTGCCGAATGAACAGCCACCCCTTTCAGATACGGCAGAAGAAACTGATAAACAAAGAAAACTTCGAGAATCGTTTTGGATTAAAGAACTCGAAACACAGTGGCCAAGGGGAATAAACTCGGACCCAGGCTTATCTGATCAACGTGACAAAATTCCATTAATTCTGACCTATAATCGGAAAAACGTTGAAATTTCCAAAATCTTGAAAGATGAGTATCACAACCTATAGGAGAAACTGAAACAACCCTTTAACAAGCGTCCAGTAATTGCGTTTAAGAAAAATCCCAATCTACGTGACATCTTGGTAAAACCAAACTCAAATAGCTATCCAGAATATCCATCTCAATCATTCAACATTAACCCTTGCATGATGGTCAGCCAAAAACGGTCAATTTAGTGATCTTGGGCAATGTCCATTTGCCGGTAGGGATTGGAGTATTTTTGAAAATTTACTGCTGTAATGACTGGCTCGGGAACCGAGACGGTCGTTCCAGTGGCATATTCTCGGGAATGACCGTGTCTGTATCTGCAAATGTACATTAAATAAGTAAGCGCATATTTGGATTTTACTGAACAAATTTAACCAGTAAATGGTTAACATTAATGCCATATGGCTTTCCTCAAACAAAATGACAAATCTCAGGCAGTAAGATAAACCAAAATATCTTAAATTTTTGAATTTTTTCAATTATTGAAGATTCTGAGCCAGTGCGTTGACAATATTGACTACTACTACTACTACTACTACTACTACTACTACTACTACTACTACTACTACTACTTCTGCTGCTGCTACTGCTACTACTACTACTGCTGCTGCTGCTGCTGCTGCTGCTGCTGCTGCTGCTGCTGCTGCTGCTGCTGCTACTGCTACTACTACTACTACTGGAGTACCCTGGACTGTAGGACCTGTCTCTCTGGATGCTCGCGCATACGTTTCTCGTACGCAAAGTCGTTTTGATGAGTGATATATGGTACATGTACATCTTAGAAATAACTTAACATGGTTCCCAATGAAATAATACGTACTGTTGAATATTTTAAACATAATTGAAAGACATCCAATTCAATTATGCTCAAAATATTCGACAAAACATTTCTTACATTGTGTTCAAAATTATACTAACTAACTTGACTAATATGTTTCTGTTTTTGTTTTGTAAACATGTTAACTTATTTCTGAGATGTACTGTTTATGAATAGATGTAAAAACGAAAGGATTTTTTTCTATTTCTGAGGTCGTGTGTATGAACCACACGAGTACAACGGTAGCGGAAATCGAGAATGTCTTCAAAACACCAAGAATCGTGATAGTGGCCGAAGATGGCGTACCAACAAAACACCAAGAATCGTGATAGTGGCCGAAGATGGCGTACCAAATCCATGCACAAACCCGATATCTACTTATAATTTTAAGAACATTTAGATGTATTCTACTACAGCAAATTCATTAACAAGTTCACATGAAAAGGTATTATTACAATTTTTTTTAGTGTTCCATTGTTTCTTTAGCTTTCCCCCAGCCATCCAAGTGCCCTTCCTTATTCCCTATGGTTAAATCTGTAGAAACCTAATAGAAATACAATTATTTGTTCTTTTCTCCAGTAAACTACAGCTGTATACATCTACAATGATGATGATTATGTTCTGTTTGACTCCGTAGGACTTCAAGATCCCTAGTCGATTGCCAATCATCTCATCCGCATAGTAGTTTCTGAAAGAACCCAGAATTGTGTCACATCATGATGTCACTATTACACTAAAATTGCTAGTTTAGCGAGCTTATGGCATGGCGACCATCCATCGTCTGCCAGTCATCCACCCATTTTACGGCAGGCCTCATGGATTTTCTGAGTTTTAATATTTTAAAGTGCATAGCTAGCACATGAGACTCCTGACATGATACCTCTAACCATCTTATCCTAGAAAGTCTAACCAAAATGATATCAGCCATTCATCGTATCTGATAAAGAAATTGGCAGTCATCCGTCCAGTCTCGCGTTCAGTATTGCTTTCATAGCGTTTCACCAGACAGATTAACCTGGACATCTGACATTGCAATCCCAGAGTCTGACATCTATCTCGCCAAAGGCCTGGAGGGTTGAAAACATTGTTATTCATATAATAAATTTTAACTTTATGTTAATTCAAAGCAATCATAGAGAATACCTGTTGACTATTTTCAAAGTAATTTTACTGGAAGCTGTTGCTGGTTTACGCAAATAACTTTTAAAGTATTCGATAAGTTTCTTACTTGATTGCTTTCAAGCCTCGTTACTGAGATCTCAAGCGTTAACAGGTTCACAATAATGTATCTCATATTTTTTCTTCATCCTAGATGAAAAAGGAGTCACGGAAAAATTTTGCTACTGCTCTTTTAGCAATGGCCTGATTTTAACCAAGATTTCTATCATGCTGAAATTCATTCAGTATTGTGCCCATATAGGTTTCCATGGATGGATCACAGATATATGGCAGGGTAAAGCACACAGAACTCAACCAGTATCAGTTTCCACAATTGGCCCCATATGAGTTTACCAAAATGACTAGCTAGAGCCCGTGTTGATATGTGCATGCCACCTATCTGAGATCCATCAGAGCAAACCCTTAGGAAACCACGTGGCAACAGGCGGAACAGTATTGGTATGCCCAGACGTATTCCAGTCAGGTGTACCTGCAACTACATGGACACTATAGGCATGTCCTGTGTGGGTACAACAATGATTTCCCAGATAGATCCAGGACAGGCCAAATGCATATACCAAATGGGTCCCAAATGTGCCCTATATGGCCCCAAATGGATTTGCCCAGATGAATCCCAGATTGTCGTAACCACATGGGTCCTAGATGAGACCACACCACATTGGTTCCATAAGGGCTTACCCAGATGAATCCCAGATTGTTGTAACCACATGGGTCCAAGCCATAAAATTTGGAAAATCTGCATAACCTAATAATAGGTTACGGGTATTTCTTTCACGTAACCAATAGTTCAGATAGGTGCCAGTCATTTGCATAAACTCATTGGTTGGCTACTTAATATTTACTTTCAGAGACTACTATATACAGCAAAATTATTTTCCAGGTTATTATATATGTCTTGTTAGTCTAAGATGCAAATTGAACATGAGTTTGACTATTTTTCCACTTGAAAATAAATCAAGAGCTCATTTTCACGTAACCTAATTTTCGGTCTGCTCTTTGCGATTTTGCGTAACCAACACGGGAACTATTGGTTTGGCTACACCAAATTTCGAGGTCTGTGGGTCCTAGATGGGTCCCACATGGGCCCCATATATGGTCATGCCCAGATGAATCCCAGATTGTTGTAACCTCGTGGGTTCTAAATGGGCCCGACCTCGGTCCCATATGGGCTCACCCAGATGAATCCCAGATTGTTGTAGTCACATGGGACCTAAAGGGGCCCCACATGGGTCCCATATGCGCTTGCCAGATGAATACCAGATTGTTGTACCCATATGGGTCCTAGATGGGTCCCACATGAGTCCCATATGGGCTCGCCCAGATGAAGCCCAAATTGTTGCAACTACATGTGGCCCAGATGGGCCCAATATGGGTTTGGCCAGATGTGCATATTGTAAAATCACCCCCGATACGGGTCCCATATGGGTCCCATATGGAGCCCATATGGGCTTGCTCATATGTGTCCCACATGGGCCATAGGTGCAGAAATGTTAAACCAAACTTACATCTTTATCTTCTTGGTCTTGATTAGTTATGGCGAAACATCCAAAGAACATTATTTTCGCCGTGTATTCATCAAGTAATTGGTTTAGACATGATTTTTGCCTCTGATTAAGTCAGTAAATTTATTTGTAGGATTTGCAGAGTTTTCTGAACTGCTTAGAAGATCCTGTGATAGTTTGTTCCAATCCCTTATTGTACTGGTTATAAACCTGAATTTAAAGACACTGAATTTGTCTGGCGAGCGAAGGTTACTTAATTGACCGGGTAAAGTTGCAGAGAATGTGGATATTTGTAAGGTGGTATGCTTTATGTTTTGACTTGATCATGAGTAGCTCATTTCTTAGTAGTGTAGTACTTTTGCCTGTGTTATTAAATGGTTTAAACACTTACCAGCAATGGATGGCTCGGATTCACTTTGGTTGCGAGCTGGTTAAACCGACAAGAGCATGACGAAAAGTGTCTTCCTGCACAGGAATTGGAAATAGTACAGCCATAGATACGATGGGATTTCGGAACAGCATATTCCATGTACCAGACAGTACCACAATAATATAATGTGATCTGATGGTGCATCTGGTTCCCTATACCAACTGCTGATGTAGTAGTAATTTCCATTTATTTTTGCTTATACTAATTCTGAACCGTTTTCCAAGTTGTAAACTTGAGATGATTCTAAATTTTGCTTCACTAACAAAATCGTCCCTCCCCAACCCATTACTCTATCATTTCTGAATATATCATAGCCTAATTCATGTGGGAATAGTTCATTTGATTCTACTGATTTGTCTATTTTGGTTTCTTGAAAGGCTACAATGTCTGGCTTGCATGTTGATGGAGTAGTGCGGATCGACTGGTCAGGTACGAACCGGCCCAGTTCATCTGGGTGCGGAACGGCCGGACCACTGGGTAGGACAATAAGCATAAATAAGCCATATAAGAGAGGCTCAGAATAACAGAGTTCTTGAGATGGCCTGGTGCACATGCGCAGCCATGAGAGATAGCCTACATGCACGCTTTAACGTGTGGAGAGAGTGGCATCTTGTGAATATTCGGGCCTGTGTCCGTAATTTCTTAAATACCGGCAATTCTCGTTGTTCTTGGTAAGAATGGTTGCCTGAATCGAGCAAGCATTCCAAAACTATTTACAGAATCAAAATCGGTTCAGAAATGTCTGAGATACCAGAGAATATTCATCCAATATTTTGCGCTCCCATCTAAAATAAACATCGCCATAGCGCACGTGCTTGGTAGGATGAAGGCCAGCAGATCACGTGGTCAGGTAACCATACTTTGTTATGACGTGCATGCTGATTGGGTGAGACACCCTATCGTGACGTCACCATTTAGTATAAAAGGAGTTCCAGAATCCCAATCGACAGACAGTTGGTGGTGTGACTGCAAGAGAAGAAAGACGCATAGTACCGCTTACTGTTAGCACCAGGGGATCATAACCTTTTGTATGCTCCCAGCAGATATCACCAGGGGTAAAATCTAAATTAAAAGAAGGTTTCCCAAATCCAACACACCTCAGAGGGACCTTCTCTGTGGTGCGATCTTCTGGCCATCATGTAACATCCCAACCAGTATGTAGGACAGTGGTGTTCGATGATATCTCGCCAGATCTGCCGTACCACGCTAAAAATGTGGTAGGACAAACTCTGCACATGCCTAGTGCTTCCAATGAACGTTTTTGACCGCAGTCTGGATAAGGACATTGCTTTATGCACTGCATGAGCTATGCATTGTATATCATATTGTGCCTCATAAGATGTATCCTGTATCAATTTATCTTTCACCGTAGCCCTTCAGTAATATACAGGGCAGCTTTAATCTGCATTGGTACGGAACTTTCCACGACAGCATAATTCTGATACTTTGTTTTCAGTATGTGACTATCTACTAGAAATCCAGCAAGAGTTCTTCTTCACCATTCCTGAGTATGAGCCGCATCAGTTAAATCGTCTGCGGCTAACCACCAAGCAATGACTACAGAATCGTGCCAGCTCGTGCCGCATTCATGTGACATTTCAACTACAGTGACGACATAGGACATTCTTGTACCGATGACTAATAGGTACTCCGTAATAATATTATTCAACCATTTTTCTATTAGGTACCAACTACTTGTAGGTACTGCAATGTCGGATGTGACCTTTATTTATATTTTATTGTATATACTTATTTTAATTAAGTGCTGATGACTAACAGGCACCGCAATGTCGGTTGTGACCTCGTTATTTTACTGTATTGTATAGGTTTGTAATATGGCAGTGGCCATCCAAGTTAATACTTTTTGTTTAGTTATTTATATTCTACAAAAATAGTTGGACCACACTTCGCTTAGGTTACACTATACACCGACAACAAACACACAACCTAGCTTCTTTCTCCCATTCCTACGCTTCTCCGGCCATCTGGTCTATTAATTGTTTGGATTCCCTCTGCCACATTGGTTAGGACTGATTTAAGAAACTATTGGGGTTTCTTGGCAGTCAGAATCAAAGTGTTGATGACCGCATACATCCCCTCTGTATCTTCGGATATCTGTTAGCTAAGACTTTTGGCCAAAGTAGGAATGACTGCGAAAATATAATTGTTAGCCTGACCCAGCAGTGCATTCTTTTTGGGAAACTTCCTTAGTCCTAAAGCAGATAAACATTAGCTTCAGTTAGCGGATCTCACATGGTCCACTCTCGAAATGCTAGGTGACAGATAAAGACACAGATCGCCATCTAACTCAACGGTGACTGGGTGCAGCCTTCGAGCCCTCCATGCCTTCACAGGAAGGTCACCATAATTGGATATCTGCTTCTCTCTCCCCACCATAAATAGATATGGGCTTTCTAATCTGCTTGTGTAATGTGACTTGTCCTTGTATTTTTATTCGTGGGCATGCTGCGGTATGCGGAGGGATCGTTACTTGATTCTGAAACTACCACCAGACGACGTGTTTGCGCATTGTCAGTCTGAGGGGGATACTCCGTGGTGGTGCCCTAGTGAGTACCGAGCATTCTCGGCAGGCAGACCTCTCTGTTAAAGATAGGAAAGCCACTTGTGCAGCCTAACTTGGAACTTTTAGGACCAAAGACAAACTGGTAGAGTAGGTTCTATCAAGAAGGCCCACAGAAATAAAGCGGCATCTACTAAATCAGTACCTTTAACCCACATAAGTTGACGGTGTTGAATTCTATGGAAATCATCCACCCCACCTTCACACAAACCAGCATGCATCCCAATAACTTATATTTACACTAGGTTAGTTGATTTTCTCACTCTTATCATGGTTTGAATAGGAGTGGCCCTTTTTCTCATCTCTCCTCTGCTTCGGCGTTCTAGGCATTTTCCTGTGATGGAGGCCTGTGCGAGGCACTTTCCTCTCACAGCCAAATAGCTTGGCTGGCCTGAGATTATTAAAGTTTATATCTTTCTTCTTCTTTTCGATTGCTGGTATCACACTTGGAGAACCGTTCCCAAGATGAAATCTGTGGTTTTCTGCAGTTCTTCCACAGGCCCATATAGCTTTTCAAGAAAAGAGGTTGACAAAGGCCAGATCTCTTTTCTCAGCAGCTGATACGTACTGCAACATTGAAGTATGTGCTCTGTGGTCTGTTCTGCTTCTCCACAAGGACAAGCGGGCGATGTCGTAAGGTGGAACCACCTGTACATGTGTTGGTTCAGTCTGTTGTGTCCAGTTCTGAGACGAAAAATGGTCACTTGCTCTGGCCTCGAGAGATGATGGTAGGCATCTTCTGATTGAGGTGTTCTATAGAGTGACTTGATGATAGTCTTCATCTCTGTATGGGTAACCATGTTTTCTGTCTGGTTCTCTTCTGCACCCACCTTTGTCATCTTGTCTGCTTCCTCATTTCCTTGGACTCCATAGTGTGAGGAGATCCACTGCAATGCTATCCGAAAGCATTTGATGGTTTGTAGTGCTTCTTCAAGTTGTGGCAGCTTACCTTTGGTGATAGCCTCAAGGACGGAGCGGGCATCAGATAAAAAGACAATCTGTGCAATAGGGTCTGCTGTTCTGCTGATGGTATTAGCTGCATGAACCAGTGCTTCGACTTCAGCTCTGTAGTTTGTGCAGTGTTTGCCTGTCGGTATTGCAGCTGACTCATGTTGTCCGTTTGGATACTGTATGTGCAGTCCGACATCTCCGCTCCTAATTGCATCTTTGGCTGATCCATCTGTGTAGATCCTTATCCATGTCTCCTGAGGGTACATTTCTTCCAGCATGGCTAGGGTCAGGGCCTTCTTGCTCACATCACTGTGTTCATCTTTGGTTGTGAGATGAGGTACTGTGGTGCGAATAGTTATGCTCTCCAGTTTGTTTTCCCAGGTTGGAGGATCAAGGGTGTGGTTTGGGTCTTCTATTTGTGCTGGCAACATTTTTTGGTGTTTCCTTTGAAGTGCTTTTGTGTCTTTCGCAAAACTTGATCTTTTAAGTCTTCCTGATGACAGCTGTGCTTGCCTGATCTTCATCGGGTGGTTGCTGAACGATTTGAACTTTGCAGCTTGGATCAGTGCTTTGCATTCCCTTCCTTTGCTAAGTGGGGGGGGGGGGTGCCTGCTGTCTGCTCCATTTTTTCTATTGGTGTTGATCTCATTCCACCAGTGATGATGCGCAGTGCCTGGTTTTGTACTCTGTCGAGGTTCTGTTGATGAGATTTAGCTGCTGTCATCCATGAGCTGGATCCATACTCAAGGTGTGGTCGTACAGCACCTAGGTAGATGGTCTTGAGGATCCTTTCATTGGCACCCCACTTTGTTCCTGCCAGCTTCCTCATGATGTTTAGCTTTCTTCTGGCCTTTGCCTCTGCGTTCTCTGTAAAATTTTATATTAAACCTGCTAAGGTAGCCATGCTATGACCCGCCTTTACAGGGATACCTCACAGATTATACAGATCAGACATCGGTGATCGTTCCACCATCTCTAGAGGTCATTCTTTATGGAGTCCAGAGAGATGTGGTTATTTATCTGTATCCCTGAGGCACGCTAACCAGCATCATCGGACCGACGCACCGTGTACCTGCAGTCCCGAGGTACGGGATAATTTTCCAGAGCAGCACGTACCCCTTAAGTCTACAATACAATATGAGCGTATCTCAAGTTTTTTCCTCTGATGCTATTTATGTTGATTGATACCATGGTGATGAATTGTTTCGTTTTTACCGTTTTATGGGGACTGATTTACCTTGTTCGTGTAATTGTTAGCTGGCAATGAAAGTTGGAAAATGCATAACAGGATGGTGGTGAACAGTTTCAGATTCATGCTGTTCTCTACACCAGTGTCACCTCGTGCTTACCACAAAAGTATGGACGCGGAAAGCAGTGATGAATATAATCGGAACCATTACCGAGGTCAATTTAGTTTGTTCTATGACAGTCTGCTATGCATTATTGTCACTTGATGCTACCACGTGGAAAGCAGTGACCAATATACTAGAGATAGTCATTCCGTCATGACCTATCAAAATCATGTGATGAACGAACCCAAGTTGACGTCATAATTGTGGATTTTGCAAAGGTCTGAGAAAATTAGATACGCGAACTTTAAATAGAAGACGTCTGAGCTCCAGTATCATTGGCTCTTGCCCTTGATGCTTTACGAAATGGCATCAAAATTTCAGCAAGAGTTGCCACCACCAGGTGGTTACGCAGCATACAATTGGGGTAGAAAAGCGGCAAGACGCACAAATGGTAACCCTATAAAAGTCATTAAATGAGATTAATATGCGAAATTGGAGCAATTCTTACACATTGATACCAGTTTTCGAAATTTCCATAATTAAATTTTATTTATTGACATAGGCACTTTTAGCGTGACGTCTTATCCTCTCCTATTTATATATAAGATTAAAGGTTTGCATCAATTGCGATTGACGTTTTGATGCTACTACGATTCCTCTGAACTGACATAAAACCACAGGAGTTTATTTAGTATTTACTAAATAATATGTTGCGCTTAAAGTGGATACATATATCTATCCAACGCTGTATAGCATTTGGACAAAACCACACCAAGAATTTCATAATATACGAGGCATTATCGTCAATTTCTCCCCCTACCAGGCTTTTTCCGTATGGCGTTAACAATAGAAGGGGGAGAGATTGACGATACAGCCAAGTATTCAATTAATCAATACTACCTTAATTTCATATGAGATGCACATCAATTTGTATAAATAAGTTGTGAATTATTTCAATAAACCGACAATTCGCCCCTTGGTTGACATAAATGTTAGTAAGACTACCATTGCATCAATTCAACAGAAACCATCCATTTCGTTGCGCAATGTTTGCAAATTTCAAAATGGTCAAGCTCGTTAGAGCAGTTATCCGGGTCCATTTGGTGGAATCGAGTCTCTAATTACAAATGTCAATGTTAAAATATCCAGTCAATTCGTCCTATATACAACTCGTCCTACATACCAAAATTATTAGAGAAGCCTGAACGTGAAAGAAAATCCGGAAAGTGACAACCAAAAACCTCCCACAAATATATCTAATATAAGTTCTGTTTTGAAAAACTCCTGTTGCAACCCAATGTTACTGGATATAGAGCTGTAATCATTCCTTTCTATTGCAAGCTGCAAACGATTTAAACGGGTACCAAATATGCTATTGCTCAATTACCCGACTCCAAAGTTCGCTGTTGTTGATCAAAACCGTGGAGTCGGTAAAATGTATACGTTTGACATGAAATTTTATCGCATTTCTTCCAAGTATTTGATATATTGTGTAATTATAGGTGTGTTGTTGACCTAAATTTATGCACCATTTGGAAGATGCATGTATCCACTTGAGGTTCAGTATATTATTTAGTTGATACATATGCATGCTTTTTCATGATTGGCTGCTGATTACAGCCTATCCTAATAGCCTTTTCCTAAATACATAGAGGGTATCACACGAGTAGGACGTCACGCTGAAGGTGCCTATGTTTATTGCATACCGACGATTACACGTCCCATCATACTATGCTAATTGACGCACTGTGAATTATAGCATTGATACCATCAGTCACCATTTGGCAGAGGTTTGACACATAAAATGACAGTATCGTCAATCTGAATCTGTCCCTCATGAAAAAAACAGATTGGAAAGTGATCAAGGTATTTCAATTTATTTCTCTGAACCCCCCCTGTTAATTTGTTGTTAGGAGGCCAGAGGAATTGATAAATTAATGATTACTGCTATGAAAATTGGTAATTTATAAGAATGCACTTCACAAAAAGAGGGAAAACTTATTTTAATTAGCCTCAGATAACCGGTTTGTTGTTTTAATGTATCAGATATATCTTTTCTCGTCCTAATATTTTATAATTTCAGCCCGTTCGCTAGAAAACCACAGTAACGAATATTTCGAACGAATATTTTGCGTCATAATTAATATTTGATCTCATCGATTACGAGAGCCTTTTAGTTAGTGCAGTTTTGTACCCATGTAAAGCAAAACTGATGAAATGAGAAAAAATTATCAACCCCTGTGAGTAGGCTTGCACAGTTATTAAATTTAATAGATAATTGCAATTATTAAAAAATAAATAATTGTGGACAATGCAGCGCTAAATTCAAATAATTGAATAATTGACAAATATTGAAATTAAAATTTCAAATTAATTTATGTTGAACATTCTGTATGGAAAACGCCAAACCAAGCATATCGCGGACCAGGGTGTGCTCGATGTTCTAAATCTGTCATGTATGCCTACCTTAAGAGTGAGATTTTGAAATGTTTTGAAAAGAATTTAACTAAGATTTGTTACTTTGGTATAAATGTAGCAATAACAAATTCATTTCAATAACAGGGCATAACTTAGAATTTGATATTTGCATAGCATGTATTGCTATGCAAACTATAAATTGTATAGCTTTCAGCAAAAATATATAGCAATCAACTCTTTCACCATTAAATTCCCTGTATCTCAATATCAGAGTAAACAAATAGAAAAGCTGTTGAATATTTTGAAATTAATATGACAGGAAGCCATTGCTAATTTCAAAATATGATATAAATTGTAAAGAATGTACTTTTTCAGGGATTTGCTGTTAAAAGGGTTTCATGATAGAAGTTTGAAAATCAATGATAAATTGCAATCGCTTACAAATTTTGCTTAGCAGGTCACAGCTATGCATGTTGCAGAATGTATAGCAACTACTTAAATATGTGTAGCAAATTGAGATGCGATACCAGATAAATTATGCCTTGAATAAGATAATCTTTTGGAGTATCTTGAGATTAATTTTACTCTGACTGCATTTTCTTTAAACACTAAAATACATGTAGGTAAGATCATACATATATATATATATATATATATATATGTATATATATAAGGCTAACAACACAATACGACTAATCAAGAGAACCTTTACCAACATTGACCCATCTATTTTCATGCTCTTGTACAAGTCTCTAGTGAGACCTATTCTCGAATAAGGCAACTCGGCAATGGTCGCCAAAATTGAAAAGGCAATCAGTTATTAGAAAGAGTTCAACGCTGAGCAACTGAACTTGTCCCACAATTTAGAGACTACAGCTACACGAAAAGACTTGAAGCATTAAATCTAATGTCACTTAAATATAGACGGTTTCGAGGAGACTTTGTGGTTGCATGAAGAGGCACTGGTGTTGAGGAGGAGGCTCGGATAGCAATGAACACAGAAAATGAAAACAACAGCAATAAGACCAACCACGGCCTCAACAAGTCAACATGCAAGCAACTCCTAGGCGCAGCAGGGTGTAACCATGAGTGTAGACGGCACACCGCAGCTGAGGCGAGGAACACCAAGGTCCATCTGCACCACAGCATTTCCACAAAACAGAGCTAAAGTCTTAAATCTAATGTCACTGATATACTGAAGGTTTCGAGGAGACTTAATTAAGCGACAACAGTCAAATCATTCCAGAACAAACTAGATATAATCTACTTCAGAGAAAGATCTTTTGAATTGGACTGAGCAAGCCATACTATAGCAAATAACACTGAGGCAATAACAAGCCAATGGGTTATGCCTCGTAAAAGAAAAATGATGATGAAATTACTTTCAAAATGTCTAATTGCTTTCCTGCACAACAGTGCTTCTAAATATCTCTATTAAATTCTAATCTGCCTGCTTCATCAAAATTCTTAAAGGTATAACTTGAGTCAATCATCAATGCATTGTCCTTTAACAGCACGGTTATGTGGATTGGCTGAAGTATAGCTGGTGTGCGTTGACGCAGGTGTGCCGTAATGCATTAAGATTGAGCTAGACTTGCTAATCATTTAAGCTTACAGAGAAAAGAACTGTTGTTGTTTTTGTTGTTAACACACACCTTCAGTGTGTCTATGATTTGATTTTACTTGCCATTCAAGTTTTTTATGTTGTTTTTAATCCATTTTATAGGATATGTTAATAGTTAATCTCTGAGTTTATCTTGGAAAAATATAAACGCTTACTGTACATATATCATCAGTATTACAGTTCAAATATTGAAAAATAAGCTAGGATTCCATTAACACGGGTGCGTATTCGTATCCGAATGAGTGATTCCATTTGTACGTATGGGTATCCGAAAGTAGTGATTTTATTCAATCAATTGGACTACTGCTACTACTACTACCACAACCGCTGCCACCGCCGCCACTGCTGCTGCTGTTGTTACTACTACTACTACTACTAGCATGAATATGTTCTAAAATAGTCTATCAGCCTTTCAGTGAGTTTCACATTCCTGCGGGCTTACTATGAATTTAACTTATATAATGGAACACATGTGCAGAATAATAGTATGTCGATTTGGGAAAGCCCATGAATGACGTAATGAAAACGTCATTTTCAAGGAATCCCACATCCGAATGCTCTCCGTATCCGAATGAAATCGCTACATGTAGCGATCGGATTCAGAAAAGCACAGGTTTCGCATACGGACATACGGAGTCATACTATCTATTTCTAATGGGAGCGGAAAAGAATTTGGATACGCATACGCGTTAATGGAAACCTAGCTATAGTCACAATGTTTTCAAATTCAGCTCATTTTACACAAGGCTGATTAATATTTTGCTAGTCAGCTTATAATGGTAATGGGATGAAATGGCAACATGTACCTGTGTTTGTCCAACTCAAGTTTTATCTTAACCACATTCTTCCTGTAACCTTAGAGAGATGTTTTCAAATTAGCCCGTTATTAAACATGCTGAATATTTTGAAAACAATTCAACTAATATTTGTTACTTGCTTATGTAGCAATTATTTTCAATCAAAATGTTTTCAATATAATAAGTAGGAAAATTATAGCTGTATTATATGTACAGTCATCTATGTGCATGTATAATGTAAATTAGATTACCTTCTATTCTTCTAACTTTCAAGGGGTGTATTGCTAAGATAGAAACAACGCAAAGTAACATTGTTTCTCAAATGTACACATGTATTTCTTGTACTGCCTCTGTAAGAGTTCAATTTTTGACATTGGGTGTTTACGGATTACGTATCAATTAATTGAATAATCACAATTATTTCTTTGAAATAATCGCAATTATAAAAGTTGCATAATCATGCAAGCCTACGTTTAGCTCAACTTTTCTGTTTATATCTCAGGTTTAGTTAAGCATACTGGACCCAAACTTGGGCACATGCTTTGTTATAATCATACAGCTTCTCACGATGACCTTGGGGTCAAATTGTCAAAGGTCAAGGTCATTGTGACCTGGGTAAAAACCTTGGGGTTTTTCAGCATTAATGCTGTTTCACAATCAGAGTATCCTACCATGTTCCACAAATATGGCTATTTTCACAGAGTTGCCTCACATATGAGTCTCATAGGGCCAAAATATGAAGTTTCAAGAATTTATTTTTTTGGAGTAATTCCATGATCTACAATGTATTGGCCATACAAATGTGATTTTTTAAAGCTCTGGGACATATATTTACATAGTTATCACCATTTCTAGAACCCTACCCCGTAGGCGGAAATCAAGGAATTTCACATCTATGTGTTTACCTGTACATTGACTTAAAAGGTACTGCATATATAAACTTAATTAAAAATGTCTTTAACAAGTGAATACAACTTTTATTTTTAGAAACTCTTGAACTCTTGATTATTAAACAGATTTTAAGAAAACCATTGAAACTATAGTTTGATACTGGAGAACAATATCCCTCATCTATCATGGTGAATAATATGAACATATTTAGTCCGAATCGGGGCAGTCACAGAAACTTTATATTCACATCCACTAATAATTAATACAGATTACATGAACTTATTTAACTGATATTATTTTATCAGATCATGTCATGGGCAATATTTTGCCTCTGTCAGCCAATGTCACTGTCAGAACTGCCCTGATTCGGACTTAGAAGTATGTTCATATTGGTCATACTTAGACAATGTTGGGGCAGTCCAAATAGGGGCAGTCGTTTCTGACCATACTTAATCTGAATTGGCTCAGGGCAGTAATATTCATATCTACATCCTAGTGTGTTACACAGACCATAGTCATTCTGAATAATGCACTGATTTGGACTAAGTATGATCAGAATTGACTGCCCCAATGTGGACTACCCTGACTCGACTCATCATTTTAAATTACAGACTTTATAAACAGAATACAGGGAAAATAAAACTATTCATTGTTCCAAGGCACCAATCAGATCAATTTCTTCAACTTTTGTTAACTTATAGTATAAATTTTTTCGAGAGCCAACCTTCTGAATGTCACTACAAATATATCGAACAGTCCCTGGGTAGAAGAAGAGGAATTTCTTTAGTGACAGTGTAAAACGTTTCGCAGATCGATCGTCTTTTAGGAATTTAAAATAATGGCCGCAAAAAACAGTTTCTCCCTTGTAATGGCCCACGCCGTATATGAATCAGTCTCTGTGTCTTTAAGCACATCTGGACCACTTTGCACCTTAACGAGGTAATATGGGTTTAGCAGTTCATCTGATTCCAGCGCTACAATAGAGTCTGAAGTTATCAGGTCACTAACAGCGATAACCCTATCTTCTGCATCTTCACTATCAGCATCTGGTGCAGCAGTTGATGTTGAGGCTCTAGGAGTTCGGAATGTCATGTTTTCTGGAGTTAGATGCAGTGTATTCCAGTTTGGCACATAATTTGTATTTATACAGTGCATATAATCTAGGTCCAAACAATATGGACATCCACAAGAAAGGTCACGGACCTGTACTCTGTTTGGTTCTCCAGTGCTCTGAACAGAATGTAGTTTTCTTAGTTGTACATTAGTTACCGTCTTTACCTCTCTACCACATTTTTTCACTGACTCTGTGTAGAAGAATACTCTCTTATCCATGCACTTTCCATGCCGAGACTCTGTAAATGTAGTACTCACATAGTTGAATAGTTCCTTAGCATTACGAATAACTATCTTGCGCTTTATAACAGACATTGATGCAAAGTTCTTAAGGTTAGCTCAAGCACCATCCTGTGGGCCTTTGGCATGGCTGGTTTCATAAAAATGACGTACAGATTTAAAGCCAAAGTCTTCCTCCGAAAAACTCAAATCATTTAAGCAATGCCTGGATTTATATTGGGCACTGCACCCATCAATAAATTCATGTAACACATCTATCTGCACACCTATATCATTAAGGTACTTTGCAACTTTACCCCTGACATCATGCACAGAATTAAAGTCATTTGTAAGATCAGAGCTAATAACAAACATATGGTCACACAGAATGTTCGGAATGTCCTCTGTACTATCAGTTGCATGGTAGAACAAAAGGGTTACATGTATAGACGCTTGCTGCTGTCCAAAGTAAAGTGATTGTAGTTGATCCTGAAATTCACATGTATAGTTTTCACTGTAGTCATGAATAGCAATAGCTTGCTTCAGTGGTAGGTCTTGCTTCATTAAAAGAGAAACATCATGTTGCCACAAACTCCTGAACTGGTGCGATGTGAAGTCTTGTAAGAGTGTTTTCAAATGTTCAACAGCCTCCTTGGGCGATCCTGTTTTGTCAATGACAGTAAGCCTTTTTTTGTCTTGGTAAACAACTTTGTAGTCAAACATAGACCATTTAACTATCTTACCTTCTGATTGGAGCTCCTCTGGAAGGAAAGTAAGTTTGTCTACACCACAATCACTGCATGTCCTATGCAAACATTCCAGTTTATGGTATTCATTTTGAGGCTCTTTTTCACAGTGTGTCCTCTACAAGCTCTTTTAAGTGATCATAAATCTTACAGTCTACAGGATTCACTTCATAGCACTTAAGACTATCTCTTCTAAGATTACGAAATGCCCATCTAAGTTCCAGGTGATACCTACAACAACAGGAATTTCTATCACACCCCGACGAGGGTGAACGATAAAGAACGGTTTTAGGGCAATAAATTTAGTTTTGCTGATTTTAATACCAGGATGTTTGCTCTGAAACATGGTGAAAGCCTCCTCTTGGGTAACTTCCAAAACTTGTTTTGGATGGGATACATATGTCTTTGCTTTCAGTCTGCATCTCATGATGTCCTTTTTAGATCCTGTCTGTTGAGAAACCTCCGGTGATGCCCAGAAATTATAAATCAGTTCTTGGTTTTCTGTTGATATTGAATCACACCGTATTTTCCTGGAGGCGAATGCCTTAATGGATGCTGCATTTTTTAAAACATCAGGTCTTTTTACAGCAATCTTTCCAACTCTTCGGCGATTTATGGAGAGAGCTTCTGAAAGAGATTTAATATTTCTGGCCTTCTTTAGTTTTGGACCTACTATTGCGGACAATGTAACACCTGTTTGAATTCTAGCACTGTCCGTTCGTTTACGTTTTAGTGAGCTAATTGTATCCTTGACACTGTCTATCACTTGATCATGAAACTCAAGCTTTTTTCTTGACTCCGGTGTCTGTAAGATATTAGCAGACTGCAGGACCTTTTTAGCTCTGGGAGAAGAAACAAGTGAAGAAATTACCGCAGCTCTTCTCCGTGGACTAACAGGCAATCCTGATTTCGCTCTAGCCAGTAGTCTGTGTTTTTGTTGTTTTGTAATACTATGAGATGGTGTCTGTCCAGGGCAACCATCCTGTCCTTTTCTCCTTGCTTCTTTCTTACGAATTCTCTCCAACTTGCACTTTTCTGTTTTCTTTGCACGATAATTACGTTGTCTGATCTTGTCCCGTTGTCTTTTTTTATCAGCTAAATTTCTCTCCTGGTGGGATTTCCGTGTGATAGAGACACAGTCTGTCTTTTCTGAGGCTTTGGCGTGATATGCCTGATTTCTTGCACGTAGTTGGTCTTTGTTCTTTTTATAGTATGTGCGTTCATAGAGTTTTGTCTTTTCCCGCTTTGCCTTCCTCGCAAGTTCAAGCCGTTCTTTCCCGGTGAGCTTGCTTTTCGCCTTTCCCATTATGGACTATATGTCTGTATTCTCACCTATAAAAGAAGCAAAAGACATGTGATTACACAGGTACATTAAATATTGTACTGACAAGCGTGTATGCACTATAGCTGCAACCTCAGTGGCTTTGTCAGAATTTAAAAATATTGAACCTATGTTTTTGACCTTTGACCTCTGGCCTTTGCATGCTGGCTCCACTTGATATAGCCAACCATCTATCCAAGTTTTGGTTTGATATGATAATCCAGTCCCGAGATATAACCTATGTTAGAAATGTCACAATTTTTGGCTGACAGATCGACAGACAGACAGCTCGACCAACCAACAGACAGACAGACTTATATTAGCTGCTGGGCACAGCTAAAGTAAAAAATGAGAATGAAATTATGTTTTTCTCTTGCAAAATAGCAGGTGGAGATTGACATGGGGACAAAATGCTACACTTTCGAAAATTGAACAAAGTGTGACATTTTCATTCAAGGTTAATCTCGGCTTGTTATCTGCAACAAAAAGAGAGATAATATTGAGTGTCATATATCTTTGGAAACTAGAAACAATGTGCATTTCAAAAATACTAAGTAAAATGTGTTTTACAAAACTATACTGAAATGCAGGGATAATGTTTCTACAATTTTATGGTTAAATATGTTAAAAATAGGCGTGTGTGACATTTTCATTCAAGGTCACAAAAATAGTGATTACAAATTGTACACTACATTTTTAAAACTATAACTATGTTGAATTATATTGGCAATATATGTGCATTGCACCCTAAAAAGATTGACAGGCCATCTCAAAGGTTTGGCTTGCCAGAATTTTTATAACATTCAAGATTACCTCATTGTTGGCTGTTCGGACACACTTTGGTATATGGGAAAAATGTTATATTTTCTGTAATTACTCATAGGATATATGCTAGGATTATAAAAATTAAACTACATTTCAGAAAGTCTGATTAATGCTAATCATTTTGATATGTAACACTTCTTGCTACAATAAATATGTTGTACATTATGTAAACTTTCACACTTAGTGGTTTTGGTCCTGCGAGACCTCGGAAATGAAAGTTTTTAACATTTAATGACATAACAAACCCTGGTATGAAAATAAAGGTTATTTGTGTTGAATATTGCATCATATATCTGTAAGCCCAATCAATTACCTTTAAAGTGATATATTACATAGTAGAGTGTGTCTATAATTTCAGGTACAGGAGCTAATTAACAATTACTGGGGGTACAAAAATTGAAATGTCAATGAATACTGTGAATATAGCCATATCCAAAAAATTATCATTCATGTTTCTGAATCACTAGTGGCCACAAATTCCCTTATGGACCAGAGATTCATTGTGTGAAATTCCAGAGCTACAGATCAAAAAGTTAATGTGTTATGAACATGAAAAGATTGAAAGTCAAATTTTTCAAAAATCATTTTAGTTTCTTATGCTTTGCATTGGAAGAATTTAAAATACATAAACTGTCAAAATTAATCATATATATTTGTGCCACCAAACCATTCTTCTTCTATCTGAAAGCTTATTATATTGAAAAAAGTGCAAAATCTCACTTTTAAAACAAAATCTGTTAATAGCAGGTACTATTTTGTTTACTGTTTATCCAAATATAAAGAAATCTAGACTACATATGCAGAAAAATCAGCTACAGATATTCCTAAAGTCATAGTCCAGAGATTTAATGAATACATTGAGTTCTAACAATTTGGTGGATGGTTAAAGTCACACCGTATTTTCAGTGGTTTATTTCCGGAGAGGACAATAATTTTTGACAGACATTTTGCAACTAATATATACATGATATATAGTGAATATCATTGATATTTGCTGTTTTGTATTCACTGGCTTATCTAGTAATAACATTTCAAACCACTAAACTCATGTGGAGGATGGTTGCTGAACAATTGTAGATGACCCTCAACATAGCCAGTTTTTGTACAAGTTACAATTACATATCAGATTAATGCACATAATGGGTAATTATCTTTTTTGTCAACAGTCATTGTCAACAGTCGTCGTCAAAGATACCCTGGTGTAAACTAAACTCCCAATAATTACAAGTACTACAATTAAACAAGCAGTTTTATATTTACGGCTTGCTACACTATCATTCCGGAGAAGACACATTTTTTGATGGACCCTAAATTACTTGTTCAGCTTACCATGTTTGCATGTCTGCATCAGAATATCTATTCAGGAACACATAAACTATTAAAACAACAGGAAAATATCAAATAAGATGACTGTTGCACTTTTGTAATGCATAATCAAAAACAGTAAGCCACTGTGGGAATATGAAATACTAAAACCTATAAATGTTAAGCGTTTTGTGAATTTGATAACTTTTAATTAGAAAAATTGTGCGTCACCTCTTCACCAAACACTGGCACTGAGCAATATTAAAAAGCATGTGACTAAAGGTTATGGCAAAGAGTCACTTGAAATATATAGTCTTGTGTTGCCTTTTGGCTTCAGTCGCAACGCCAGTCATCTGGACTTGGGAGAACCTCAACTGTTCCCTCACATTCAGAACTGTAGGATGATTCACAGGGCCAAGCAAGTTAGCCAATGGTTCGTCTGAATACTCCTGTGCCTCAGGGTCTGCCCATTGATGCAAGTTCTCACACTGCAAATGTACTTCAGCCGAACTTCCTCCTGCACCCTGTTAGCCTCAACCAGTTAGACCATATAGACAACATTGTCGTTTGCCAGTTCAGCTGTACCCAGGTCTGATATTCATTAAGTAAAATACATTGCACACTCAAAGATGTTAACAGTCTGGTGAGACTGAGTAGATCTTTGAAACAATGGGTTGAAAGCTGTCGCTATCCAACATTTGTTTTAAAAATGTACAACAACTGGTCTTTTACTGGCTCAATAAAAAGTAGAAATATGATACCGGGTTACAATGTTGCATCTATTTCCAGCTATTATTGCAAAGTTTATAATATCATGGATATACATGTAATACGTGTATATACTTGATGGTTATTTTTACACAAATGACTAAAGCTACTGGTCTTATATATGAATGAACTAAATAGCCACGGGCAGACATACAATAAAATTTGCTTTTGATTGTATTTGGGCAAATAATTATATTATATTATACATGAAGACCAGCATGCGATTTCAATTTTCAGTTGCTTAAAGCAGGCTTTTAAGAAATGTCAAAAACTTGTTTCTTCTCCGGAAGCTAACACTGGCAGACAGCTAGGGTTGTAGAGGATAGATTTGTATTTTGGAATAATATATAGTGGTACATCTTACTACTGCTCATGCCATTTAAAATTTATATTAACTTACTGCAGCTGTTGGACCAACCTTCAGCTGTCTTCTGGACTTCATAAATTTATCATGTGTCTATATATGTACATAATTATAATTGATTAATAAGCTAATATGTAATGGTTTGCACCACTGTCTTTCTCATAACACAGTTTCATGACAATTACATGTAAAATGCAAAAATGGGTTATTTGATACCCCATTCCATGAAATTTCACGCTTGTGATGCTGGCTTCCGGAGAGGACATTTTTCGACGCTGCCATATTAAGTACACACCAGGTACAAATAGTTGCCAGATAAAAAAGAGACACATTAAATGTATGGTGTAGACAGCTAGTTTGTGTAACTTAATGCACAGATTTCTAGCAGGAATAACACCCAAAATGCTGGCAGATATTTAACTCTTCCGGAGAGGACTTTTTTTGACGGACATGCATTTCCCGTTCACATATGGCTCTGTAGAACACACACCTCATGCTCAACCATATCCCCCTTTGGTGTCTTGCAATAATAGACTCTAATTCTTCAAGAGAGCTAATTAGTTCCAATAAAATACATTCCCTCCCACTTGAGTTAATGTGTTCCGGAGAGGACATTTTTGACGGATAAAGGGTATGATCAGGATAAGCTATTTCACATAATGCAAATTAATTTCAGCGGAATTTTCTTTACTGTGGAGGAAACTAGCCCTTTCAAGGAAAAACATGGTTAGTGCTGAACAGTGCCTGTCAGATTATAACTAAGAAAAACTGTCTGGACCAATTTGGGGTACAGTGAGCTGAAACGCGCCTTTTGTCAAAATTAACATGAAAATTTTCTCATTAGATTACTAAGCGCAGCATGAGAAAGATATTACAGGTGTAGGTGGGGCACATGTCTCCTTACAGCTATGCATATAAGACAACACCATAGGACCACACAGAGCATGGTAGTATGGCCACATCATGTTAATTATAACTAGACGACCCTGATTGTGATTGTTTGTTTACGGTAGCTCAACTCTTCTGTTTATATCTCAGGTTTGGTTAATCATACTGGAGCCAAACTTGGACACATACCTCCGTATAATGACCTGACATCGCACAATTACATTGAGGCCAAAGGTCAAGGTCACTGTGACCTTGGTAAAAACCTTGCTTTTTTTAACATTAACATTTTCCGTTTACAGTATGCCGCAAAAATAACTTTGCTAGAAAACGTGAAAAAACCGGGACCATAGCACCAAAAAGATGCCAATAAAATGGGACAGTTTCCGTGCTGCGTCAGTTATAAGATTTTGATGCGTTAGGAAAAGAAGATTTGGTGCACCAAAAAGATTTAGCGCGTGGATGTGTCGAAAAAAGACATTGAGACCAGTTTTGAAGAAGATTTAAACTAATTTTCTTGACGAGTTTATAATTCAGGCTGTTACTGTCATCGCGTTCGCGTATTAATTATGTTAACGTGACACAGCCTCTTTATATCTACTCCGCATGTAAGAAATAATCCAAAACCTATTACTAAATATTAAATTATCACTAAATTTCACAGTCATATACAATTCCATACATTCACTTCTAATACCTGTAGCACTTTTCCCGGAATAAAACCGCATGTGAGGCTTACGAGTGCGCTATTAACTTACATATTTATTTGTTGTTTACTGATTTTCTGGGGAATTTCCTTTGTCTGAATATATGGCATTAACATTTTAAACCGTATTTTCGTAATTCTTTAGCGATCTCGCTATTCGGTACATCCCAGTGCTTTGGTTGTTTATAAAAAGGAAACTGTGAAAGCAACCGTATAGGTTGAGATCACACTTCATCAGGGAATTCCCAAACATCCCCGATATAGGGTATTAATGTTTAAACCACATTTTTGTACTAGCCAAGCTGCGCTCACCACGATATCGCATATGCATTACGTTTAGGTTATAAAAGGAAGGAATTACGTGTGTGCAGAGATGTCTTCACTAGTAGTAAATGCCAGGATGACCACACGCAAGATAAATAGTTTGTGTCATCGTACTTCCAGCGCATAACATTTTAAAACACGCGTCAAATATATAGCACCTCCTATGTTTAAAATTATTAGCGCATTTAAAGAGTTCAGTAGGTTCGTCAGAAAAAAATTAATGGGTCAAGACAAATTAGACGTATCAAAACAAGAATTTAGGCCTGTCAGAAAATGTCTAGACAACGTGTTCTGTATAGCATTTTGTTTTACTACGCGGTGAAAAATGGACGCGTTTTTGTTTTGCATTTGGCGCTTTTTGTAAGTTATTTTTGCTGCATACTGTAGCTCGACTTTTCTGTTTATATCTCCGGTTTATGGTTATATCTCAGGCTTGTGGTTATATCTCAGGTTTATGGTTATATCTCAGGTTTATGGTTATATCTCAGGTTTATGGTTATATCTCGGGCTTATGGTTATATCTCAGGTTAATGGTTATATCTCAGGTTTATGGTTATATCTCAGGTTTATGGTTATATCTCAGGTTTATGGTTATATCTCAGGTTTATGGTTATATCTCAGGTTTATGGTTATATCTCAGGTTTATGGTTATATCTCGGGCTTATGGTTATATCTCAGGTTAATGGTTATATCTCAGGTTTATGGTTATATCTCGGGTTTATGGTTATATCTCAGGTTTATGGTTATATCTCAGGTTTATGGTTATATCTCGGGCTTATGGTTATATCTCAGGTTTATGGTTATATCTCAGGTTTATGGTTATATCTCGGGCTTATGGTTATACCTCAGGTTTATGGTTATATCTCAGGTTTATGGTTATATCTCAGGTTTATGGTTATATCTCGGGTTTATGATTATATCTCAGGTTTATGGTTATACATGTATCTCAGGTCTATGATTATATCTCAGGTTTATGGTTATATCTCAGGTTTATGGTTATATCTCAGGTTTAGTTAATCATACTGGACCCAAACATGGACACATGCCTCCTTATAATGACATGGCATCTTACAATGATGTTTTGGTCAAAAGGTCAAGGTCACTGAAATGTACGATGACCATCTGCCACCCGTCCATCAACCTTTGTTTAAAAACACTACTCCTCATTAACCCTTTAGCACTCATATCAGCCAGAAACGTCTTCTGCAGTGGTCTTGAGAAATGTCCATTTGCTGACCAAGAGAAGACTATTTTTGACAATTTAACACTGGAATGACTGGTTCAATAACCGAGCCAGTCATTCCAGTCGTAAATTTTCAAAAAATAGTTTTCTCTTTGTCTGCAAATGGACATTTTGTATGAGAAAATTAAAATTTTCATGAAAAAATTTGAGAGTTAAAGGGGTTAACCTCTTGGCGGTTTTCAACTTAATTTGGCAGGATGGACCCTATGGGGGTAGGCTTAAGAACATCTATACAGAATTCTGATTGGTCAATTTTCTGGGTTAAAATCTTGCATTTTATGAAAAATGTACCAGAAATTTCCAAAACACTGCTCCTCATTAACTGCTTGGCAGATTTCAACTTACTTTGGTTGGAAGGACCTTATGGAAATATGCTTCAAACCATATATATACAGAATTTTGGCTGGTCAAGTTTTTTGGTGAAAACCTTAGATTTTATTAAAAATTTACTGGAAATTGTCAAAACGCTACTCCTCATTAACCGCTTCGCAGATTTCAAATTACTTTGGCTGGAAGGACCTTATGGGGATATGGTTCAAAACTTGTGTACATAATTTTAATTGGTCGAGTTTTTTGGTGAAAACCTTAGATTTTATGAAACATTTACTCGAAATTGTCGAAATGCTACTCAACGTTAACCACTTGTCAGATTTCAAACCTAGTTGACTAGACATACCCTATCATGGTAGGCTCCAGAAAATCTATTCAGAATTTTAATGGGTTAATTTTTTTGGTCAAGATCATAAGTTTTATGAACAATTTACCAGAAATTGTCAAAATGCATCTACATAACCGCTTGGTGGATTTTATCAAAATTTGGCTGGAAGGATTCTATAGTTTTAGGCTCTAGAACTTTTATTAAAAATTTTGGTTGGGCAATTTTTTGGTGGCCATTTGGATTTTTTTTTAAAACTTTCCAGCACCATTTAAAATGCTACCCCCTTAATTAGTGCCCAGGCCAATTTGAGCGAAACTTGGGTGGAATGATCCTATAGCAGTAGGCTTCAACATATTCAACGAGAATTTTGATTGGTCAATTTCTTTGGTAACCATCTTGGATTTTTCTAAAATTATCCATCATGTTTACCGGTAATTAAATGCAAATGATTCAAATGCTAATGATCCAGGTTAGCGTTACAGGCTGTTGGGCCTCTTGTTGATAAGGCCTTCTATAGTTGTTTGAAGTCCAGCTTCATAGTTCATTACAAACTAAAGTTGAGCTTCATGGTTGCATTGTAACCACATTTCTGGTTCATATATCTTAGAGCAGTAACAAGAAACCCTGTTACAAGTTCAGCAATCTGTAATCAAAGAGCAACAGATTGGTGTATAAAGTAAGTGTCTAATCTAGGCTTAATAATCACTCAGAAAATTTATTTTCTAGACAAGAAGTAGCATAACATTTCCAGTATTGTGCAGGTAACCATAGCCTTAGGCAGTGAAGGTTTCCAGTCATATCAATTTCAAAATAGTCAACTGTTTTCCTGTATGGTTGCTTTGATAATGAGAGATATACAGAATTCAGTTGGTAAAGTGTTACGATCATTTCAAGGTTAATTTTGTATCTCGTTGTCGCTTTCAAGGTTAGTCAGTGTTTAGAGAAGTAAACTTGGACGCGTGTATATGATGTACGACAGGGGAATATGAAAGGCGCATTTGTTGATTCAGTGATCATGTGGTCAAATCATGTTGTACTTGGTACAAGAATTAGTCTCTCATCTTTGCCTCAAGTTTTGTGGGCAGTTCTCTACACACTCACGATCATACATCATGTTACATTTGAGCAGATAAATGGGCAGTTTGATTTCGAGGTCAAAGGTCAACAGGGAAGGCCGTGCTGAACTATTAGATTATCACCATGTCATATTGCAAAGTTGTTACACCCATGTGTCCCACCAGATAATTTTGATCTGAACTCCGATATTAAAATGACATTGAAGAGGCGAGACATTTTAATTTTATGCAAAATTCGCAAAATTCTTGAGGGACGGATTGCAGTTGTAGGTTTCATGCATGCACTAGTACTACAGCTGCAGAATACACTAACCATACATGTATATACATACATACAGCAATCAATAACATTTCGATATTTATCCCCACACATTAAAAACCCTGGAGGTGTCCATCTACCTATGCACTCTGAAACCTGAAAATCAGAGTTGGCAGAATTCAACCACATTAATCATTTGGTATGTGACTTAAACAGATGATTGCGGATTGTGAGACAATATTTACATTACTCATTAGTGGGGTGGGGAGAGGGATAACACCAAAGTTGGCAAAAGTATGGGGATTTGTGATACCATGCCATCGACCGTATATTCTACTATTTTTAAACTGTCTGACATACTGACTTTTTGCGGACAAACTTTTCAAGGCGACAACTCTACACCTGCTGAATATCTTGAAAACATTTTGACTGAAAGTTGTTGGTGGCTAAGCTGCCAACAACAGTCAGTCAAATTGGTTTCAAAATATTCAATATATCCAGAGTTACACTCTGTTAAAATTATCATTCGGTGGCGTGTAGCATTCAGACAGCTAAATACATCTTTCTTATATAATTTATTTTAGGTTACTTGCTATTTAGTGCTTTCGTTGGATTCACGGCATTAGCGTGGGTGAATCATCACTTTTATATGAAGAAGAAACGGTAAGGAATTTACAAAACTGGGTAATCTTCTAATAATTAGTCTAAAAGTAATTATATGGATTTTGTATATCGGGTACATGTCATAGAATTTTCACAATATTTAATTAATTTTCCAATGTTACTACACATTCTTAACACTGTGACCCTCATATCAACCAAAATGGCTTCTGCCGTAGTCTTGAGAAATGTCCATTTGCAGACCAAGAGAAGACTATTTTTGAAAATTTAGCACTGCAATGACCGGCTCGATAATCGAGCCAGTCATTCCAGTGGTAAATTTTTTTAAATAGTCTTCTCTTGGTCTGCAAATTGACATTTCTCAAGTAGCGTAACATTTCCAGTATTGTGCAGGTAACAATAGCCTTAGGCAGTGAAGGTTTCCAGTCATATCAATTTCAAAATAGTCAACTGTTTTCCTGTATGGTTGCTTTGATAATGAGAGATATACAGAATTCAGTTGGTAAAGTGTTACGATCATTTCAATGTTAATTTTGTATCTCGTCGCTTTCAAGGTTGGTCAGTGTTTAGAGAAGTAAACTTGGACACATGTATGCCAGGGGTAGTCTCTCATCTTTGCCTCAAGTTTTGTGTGCAGTTCTCTATACACTCACGCTCATACATCATGTTACATTTGAGGAGATAAATGGGCAGTTTGATTTAGAGGTCAAAGGTCAACAGGGAAGGCCGTGCAGAACTATTAGATTATCACCATGTCAATTTAGCACTGCAATGACTGGCTTGATAATCGAGCCAGTCATTCCAGTGGTAAATTTTTTTAAATAGTCTTTTCTTGGTCTGCAAATGGGCATTTTCTATGTAAATATTGAAATTTTCTTGAACAAATTTGAGGGTTAAATGTACTGCTCACACCTTAGGCTCCTGCATCAAACAGCGACTCTAGGCTTGCATTATTTAATTGCAGCTGAAATCAGTTAATCCAGTAACCATCTTACTACTTAAGCTAAACATTACAATTGTTGCTTACTGCTACTAGTGGAAAGAAAACTCAATTTTGGAAATGGTGTTGAGGGGGGTGGGGGGGGGGGCCTGACATGTCACAGATGCGCTGTGGTCACCATCAACACAAGACATAAAATGAGGATGCATAAAACACCATTGGAGGAAGCTGGTCTTAGCTATGCGCTGCCCATCCGTACATGTAGTTAAACTCCACACACACTTCGCCCGTGTTGTGATCGATCAAATCTCAATTTCCAGAAAACTATGTACGTTTACTAGCTGTTGAATATTTTGAAAATAATTTGACTGGGTACAGCAACAGCTCCTAGTAGTGAAATTAGTTTCAAACTATGGAGCGGCATGTTTATTAACAAGACATAGAATTCATACAGCAATGCTTAGTCTGTCATCAATTAAGCGTTCGTGACAAACTTAGCTGCGGCATTCATGACATAATTGATTATGATGTCCGCATACACATCACGTCGTTGATTATGATGTCATATGTTTGACTGAAAAACTGGAATCCTCCATTAATTTCACAGTAGCCATACATCGTACTATTAACCATATTTTCAGATAACTTATTCTATGAGAAAATTGTAAAAAGTTGGCTTTTGTAGTGATCTTGAGGAATGTTTACGCCATTTGAAGAACATGTGATGAAAATTTATTGCTGAAATGATAATGTTAATCGACATTCATTTTAAAGCAGAGTTTCTTGACCATTAAATCATTAACAATGCAGTAAGGTGTGTTTAAAGCAGCTCCCTTACTGATTGTGGGATCTGATCTGTCACTACAGCATATGATGTCATAATCAATTATGTCACTACATGTAGGGAGCTGACATCACAATCATAATGACATAACTCTATCATCAATCTTGAAAATTCTGGCAAATTTTATGTTTTTGATGGATTTACAATATAATAAACATTGCATTGAATATTTTAAAACTACTTTCTATGGGTATGGCAGCAACACTTCCCAGTCAAATCAGTTTCAAAATATTCAAAAGGTCTGTAATAGTTACATGTACCTTGAAATTTAGATTGTGGGAATTCAGGTTTCAATGTTTTAAATCGATTCCAACATACGGAGAAGTTGGGTGGAGGTTAGCAAGAAATGGGTGGAGCTTGGCTAGAAATGGGTGGAGCTTGGCTAGAAATGGGTAGCGCTTGTTAGACATGGATCCCTGTATTACCACAGAAAGATGACAATAGACATGTGGTCACTTAGCTAGAAATGGACAGGGCATCACTTGTTAGCCATGGATCTCTGTATTACCACAGAAAGATGACAATAGACATGTGGTCACTTAGCTAGAAATGGACAGGGCATTACTTGTTAGCCATGGATCTCTGTATTACCACAGAAAGATGACAATAGACATGTGGTCACTTAGCTAGAAATGGACAGGGCATTACTTGTTAGCCATGGATCTCTGTATTACCACAGAAATATGACAATAGACATGTGGTCACTTAGCTAGAAATGGACAGGGCATTACTTGTTAGCCATGGATCTCTGTATTACCACAGAAAGATGACAATAGACATGTGGTCACTTAGCTAGAAATGGACAGGGCATCACTTGTTAGCCATGGATCCCTGTATTACCACAGAAAGATGACAATAGACATGTGGTCAGTTGGCTAGAAATGGGCGGGGCTTTAAGCTAGAAATTGGCAGGGCATCGCTTGTTAGACATGGATCCCTGTATTACCACAAAAAGATGACAATAGACATGTGGTCACTTAGCTAGAAATGGGCGGGCTTTAAGCTAGAAATGGGCAGGGCATCGCTTGTTAGCCATGGATCCCTGTATTACCACAGAAAGATGACAATAGACATGTGGTCATTTAGCTAGAAATGGGTGGGGCATCCCTTGTTAGCCATGGATCCCTGTATTACCACAGAAAGATGACAATAGACATGTGGTGACTTAGCTAGAAATGGGCGGGGCTTTAAGCTAGAAATGGGCAGGGCATCGCTTGTTAGACATGGATCCCTGTATTACAACAGAAAGATGACAATAGACATGTGGTCATGCGTGCGTGTAGGTGGGAGTGTGTGCATGCACATATTTGCTCACCTGGAAGCAGTAAGAAAGCTTATTCTACAGAATCTCTATATCTAGAGATAGAGTTTGACTGCAAACCAAGCAGCACAATGATGTATGCTTGTCTTTCAGCAAACTTGACTTGGAGATGAGAGAGTCACGTATAGCAGTTCAGCCACTATTCTGGGCAGAGGCTCATAGAGAGTATGTATATACACACCTGTACAGCACATTCACTATTCAGTCCTGTACATACACCTGTACAGCCCATTCACTATTCACTCCTGTACATACACCTGTACAGCACATTCACTATTCACTCCTGTACATACACCTGTACAGCACATTCACTATTCACTCCTGTACATACACCTGTACAGCACAATCACTATTCACTCCTGTACATACACCTGTACAGCACATTCACTATTCACTCCTGTACATACACCTGTACAGCACATTCACTGTTCACTCCCGTACATACACCTGTACAGCACATTCACTATTGACTCCCGCACATACACCTGTACAGCACATTCACTATTCACTCCTGTACATACACCTGTACAGCACATTCACTATTCACTTCTGTACATATACCTGTACAGCACATTCACTATTCACTCCTGTACATATACCTGTACAGCACATTCACTATTCACTCCTGTACATACACCTGTACAGCACATTCACTATTCACTTCTGTACATATACCTGTACAGCACATTCACTATTCACTTCTGTACATATACGTGTACAGCTCTACCGCACATTCACTATTCACTCCTGTACAGACAGCTTACACATTTAGAATTAATTATTAGCTCACCTGGCCAGAATGGCCAAGTGAGCTTATGCCATGGCGACCGTCCGGCATCCGTCCGTCCGTCAACTTTTTCCTTTAAACGACTTCTTCTCAATAACCACTGGGCCGATTTCAATTATATTTGGCAGGAAGTATCCTTAGGGCATAGGGATCCAAGTTTGTTCAAGCAAAGCCGATCATCCGATTTGGCCGGTGGCCATCTTGGATTTTGGCCGATTTTAGGAAATGGCTTTAAAAATCTTCTCCGAAACCGCTTGGTGGATTGATTCAAAACTCACGAAATATCATATAGGGCAAGAGCTGAACCAAGTTTGTTCGAAGGAACTTGATTGGCCAAATGGTTCGGCGGCTATCTTGGATGACTTAGTTTTCGTAAAAACGACTTATTCTGCAGACCTGCTGAACGGATCTGGCTGAAATTTTGGGGATATGATTATGGACTAATGTTCATGGGAAGTTGATGGGTAAAAAACATGGCCGCCGTGGACCAATCAAATTTTAGCGTGTTTGGCTGCCATATTCAATTTTTTTATTTGATGGATTGTGAAGCCGAAATTGGTTTTCTTGGCTCCGCTTACTTGTCAGTCAGCTATCGTATAGCGATAACCCTATCCGTCTTCTGTATGTCCGTCCATCCATCTGTTTGTCCGTCACCAACAATGACGGCTCATTTTGTTATTTCTTGACGGATTGACACCAAACTTGATCACAATGTTAATGACGGCATCTAATATCTGTGTTGTGAAAATAAAACTGATAGGACGTCAAATGCCAGAGTTATCACTCCTTAAATATTTGCAGTCTCACTTTCATAGGGCAAATGGTTTGTTCCCACAGTCTTATCACCATGTCAGATTTTATTGCCAAACTAGATATTAAATTCCAATTAACAGATTAACCTTTCCAATACTGCAGAAATATTTAAGATATGTATTATGTGCTCTGACATCTATGGTCTTAAAAATATTTGAAATGTATTTGATTGAAATTTGTTGCTGCCTTTGGCAGCAATGAAAGTTGTTTCTGCCTAAGGCAGCAATGACTTTCAGTCAAATTATTTTCTAAATCAACTCCAGCTCACCCTACCCCTGCTGCTAACTCGGTGATTCAGCCAGATGTGCATGTGTTAAATGGATTGTGTGGTGGTGGGGAATAACCTGCTATAAAGACCACCTACCTGCCTTTAGAGACCATTTTCTTCAAATTATATTTAAACCTCTAGTAACCATCTGACTGAGTTTTTGCAGACGACATATTCCAAAGGTTATATCTCTGAACGTGATAAATATTTTGAAAACAATTGGACTGAAAGTTGTTGGTGGCTAAGCCACCAGCAACTTTCAGTCGAATTGTTTTCAAAATATTCAACAAGTCAAGAGCTTTTGAAAATTGAAATTATTGGCTGCACTGGCTTACAGCAGTGAGACAGTTAAGAAACCAGCTGTTGTTAGCACTGATATCATCTATTTTCACTTAAACATTGTTCAAAATCACTAATGCAAAAAACCAGTCCAGAGATTGTTGTCAATATCTCGAAAACTAAATCATTTGACTGAAAGTCATTGGAAGTGACACCGATAGATGTAAAACTTAAGTAAGATTAGTTTGATATGCCAATGTTCCAGGTGAGCGATACAGGCCCATTGGGCCTCTTGTTAATATACAGGTTCATTAGGTACCTTATATTTATTAAAGCTGATATATTGTGTTAAAATCACACTAATTAATATTGTTAACGGTTATTGTTATTACTAAAGCTTGTGCAATGTGATAATTTTTTAGTTGGTTAATAATAGTTATATTAAATGAGACCTCGCTTCAGATCCTCTGTGTATTGAGTGGATGTTTTTATATCAAGGATCACTTTCAATGTACAAATACCCGGACATCTAATGTTGAGTTACTTTCACCGTTGAATTCCTCATATCACATTTTCATGGCGACCATACAGGAAAACTGTTAAATATTTTGAAATTAATTAGGCAACAACGGCTTCCATTCAATTTAATTTCAAAATATTTAACAGGATAAGTATTGTTAGCTCACCTGACCTGAAGGGCCAAGTGAGCTTATACGCCATGGCGATGGTCTGTCATCCGTCCATCCATCCATCAAATCGCATCTCTATGCGTTGGCCCATTACAACCAAATTTTGCTGGAAGTATCCTATGGTAGTAGGCTCCAGAATTTCTATTCAGAATTTTGACTGGTCGATTTTTCTGGCGTCCATATTGGATTTTTTCAAAAGATTTCCGGAAATCATTTAAAACGGTATTCCTCTAATATAAATGGCCTGATTTCAAGGAAACTCGAGTGGACTAATTCTATGCTGTTAGGCTTCAAGTCTTCTCATGAGAATTTTGATTGTTAAATTCGGTGGACATTGCCTCCCCTGGCCTATATAATCAGTAAGAGGCTATTAAATGTAGGCACTTACGTCTCCTAAATGTTGTTTGTGTGTTTGTTTCAGCTTCTTAAAGCAGCTCCGCCGTAATCGTGATGAGGAGAATGACCTAATGAAGGACGTCCCAGGCTGGGTGACGGGTACGCTGTATGGCAAGAAGGTCATGTACAATGAGCGGGAGCGCTTTATGTGGCCGGACTTTGAGGAATATTACATGCACAGCAATCCCAAGGATCAATATGATAGAATATGTGAACGTCTTAAACATTAATGTGTTAGATTTAGCCCTTGTTCCATGGCTAATAAGGAGGATTACTCATGTGATTCATACATTGCCAGCTATAGCTAGAAATGAAGAAATTTACTAACTCTTTAGTGGTCAATCCGCTCAAAATCAGCCTCTGTCCTGGTCTTGAAAAAAGTTTAATTTTCTGGTCAAGAGAATACAATTTTTTTTTAATTTACCACTGAAATGACTGGCTCGATAACCGAGCCAGTCATTCCAGTGGTAAGTTTTCAAAAATAGTCTTCTAGACCTGCAAATTTAGCATTCAGTAAGATATAATTTAGATTTTCTTGACCAATCTTGACCATTAAAATGTTGATACAATGTATCCATGGAAGCCTTTATCTGATATGTGATCTGGTCATCTTTCTATCATGTCTATTGGACAGACAATCATATCACAAATACAGTCTTTATTACCTATAAATTGGTATTTTATGAAACACAGAGTTATCTCCCTTGTTACTCGTGAATGATGGAGGATTATTTAGAAATTGTATGAAATTTGTAACATTTATCTATAGGCGTTTTCAATATTTTGATTTTGTTTATAATATTGTGTAGTGCATTGCGCTTATCAGATGTATATCTCTATCTCAGTGTCTGTATCTGTAGTGTGATTCACTCACACTAAATAGATCAGACAATGTGTGACATATTTGTAAATATAAGCATTTTATTAGAGTCACCACTGACTGCTCTGTGTTATTATTTTACTTATGTCTACTAATGCAGTAAATGCCAGTTGTCAGCTCATTTAAGAGCTTAGTGGACATTTGGATATACACTTTATAACTTCCAGCCAGGGGATTATCCTGGCCCTATTAGTAGTATCGGCGTGCACACACAAAGTATGTATTCCAAGAGGGAGAATAGGCGCACGTAGATGCTTATCCCTGATTTCCAGTGAAACTAAGCAGCTGAAAGTTTATCACAGTCTACATGTATCAAAGGTGACTGACTATCCAAGTTTTTGTCTCGTCTGTCAAGTAAAAGGCGAGACACTTGTTTGGCCATGGCAACAACATTAAAGCTTTGTTTAGCAAATCATACATCATCTTTGCCCATATTTTAGGATTGCTTGACCCTATTGGAACCAAACTTGGACACATGGTTGACTGTATCACCTTGTTAATTGACCTCTGCCTTTTCAATGTTAATGTTTTCCATTTAAAAACTAATTTACATCTATATTTCGGTATTGTTTAATTAGGCCTGTCCAAATTGGCTTAACCCATTTTTAGCTCACCTGGCCAGAATGGCTGATTTTTAGAAACACTTTAAAAATCTTCTCCGTAACCGCAAGAGGAATTGATTCAATACTCATAACACATCATTTATGGCAACGTTAGACCCAACTTTGTTCAAGCCAACCTTATTGGCCTATTTGCTTGACGACCATCTTGGATGACGTAGTTTTCCCGAAAATGACTTCTTTCGAACCGCTGAAGGGATAGAGCTGAAATTTATTAAATATGCTTAGGGACCAAGGGCCATTCAAATTTGTTCAAATGAATTTCGTACATTAAAAAACATGGTCAGATCAACCAATCAAAATTGTGCATTTGTTGGTCATATTGGGTTTTTTTTTATTTGATGTATTTTAATGGCAAAAATTGGTCTATTGTATGCTTATCAGGGTGGCGAGTTCAGATATGCCACTTTCGAGACTGTCCGATAAATGGTTTGGCTACCATCTTGGTTTGTTTTCCCGCCATAGGCTCCCATAGTAAAGCAATGGGCCCATAGCAATGGGGAATTCTTTAAACGACTTCTTCTCAAGAACCACTGGGCCGATTTCAATTATATTTGGCAGGAACAATCCTTAGGGCATAGATATTCAAGTTTGTTCAAACGAAGCCGGTCGGACAATTTGGGCGGTGGCCATTTTGGATGTTGGCCGATTTTTAGAACTCATTAAATATGATCTAGAGCAACAGCTGAAACAAGTTTGTTCAAGAGAACTTGATTGGCCAAATAGTTTGGCAGCAATCTTGGATGACCTAGTTTTTTCGAAAACAACTTCTCCAGAACCGCTGGATAGATCAGGCTGAAATTTGGGAGATTTGATTAGGGCCTAAGGGCCATTAAAATTTGTTCAAGGGAAGTTGATCCATCAAAAAATATGACTGCCGTGGCCCAATCAAAATGTAGCATGTTTGTTGGCCATATTGAATTTTTTTATTTTGACGAATCTTACGCCGAAATTGGTTTTATATATGTGTTTGGGCATTCTGATTTCAGATTTGCCATTTTCAAAACTGTTTGATAAACGGTTTAGCGGCCATCATGGATCATTTTCCAACTAGAAACTCCCATGTACTAAAGCAATAGGAAATTTCAAGTGTATTTGGCAGAAAACATACTTAAGGCATAAAGATACACGTTTGTTCAAATGAAGCTGGTCTGTAATTTGCCTGGCGGCCATCCTGGATGTTTGAAATGCCTTTAAAAATCTTCTTTTCCGAATCCGCATGGGGGATTGATTCAAAACTCATGACAGGTTATTTACGGAAACAGCTGAATCCAGTTTGTTCAATGGAACTTGATTGCCTAATGCTTTAGCAGTCATCTTGGATGACCAGCAATTCTGGATACGAAGTTGTTTTCATGGATTGGGCCAAGATTTGGGAGATATGATAAGGGACTAAGGCCCGTTAAGTTTTGTTCAAAAGTAGTTGATACATAAAGAAACATGGCTTCTGTTTTCTTGTTATAATTCTGCTCAGCTCTGTATGGTTCTACTTATTGTTGATGGCATTTCTGGTTGAAATGCCTATGATGCAGGTGAGTGATACAGGCCCCTTGGGCATCTTGTTCATTCATGCAAAGGTTATGCAAATGTTTTTGACACAAGCTATTTTTGCGTTCCCGCAATTCCTTGCATGTTGTACATAAGTACATGAAAATTGGTTATGCAAAATACAATGGGTTACCTAAAACAAATTTGCGTATCCCAAATATGGGTTACGCACATTTTCAATTTGGACAAGTTTGTTAATACTAGAACTAATCTTGGACACATTGTTCCCCTTCCCCATACCATAATAAAGTTGTGCGCTAATAGTGACATCACTATGTCAAAGGTCAAGGCCATTGGAGCCTTAATATTTGACCTCTGTAATGTCTGTATTTCTTGTATTATCTTTTTGTGTTTAGCAAATCTATCATCTACAAGAAAGACTGAACGAAGATAGCTACACAAGCCCAAATAAAGGACCAAGTCTTTATTCTGCCATTAGACACATCACAATGACAATTGAGTGTCCAAAAACTATTAGCTAATCTAAAGATTGACGAAGCCACAGGACCTGATGGCATCTCCACCTGACTTCTAACAGTACTGGCAAATGAGCTAGCTCCAGTATAGGCCATGTTCTTCCTCTATTGATCAAGGCATCATAGTTTATACCAAAATAGTTGAAAAAAGCAAACGAGGTAGCCATTTTCAAGAAAGACGAGGAGAAAGCAGAAAACTATTGCCCAGTATCTCTAACCTCAATCCAAGAACAATATTTGCATTTTTCTCATGGGCCATATGGACAAATTCTCAATGTTGACCGATGCACAGCATGGATTTTGAAAATGGCGCTCTTGCGAGACACTATAGACAACAAGGGTCAAACAGATGTGACATTGCTCGAGTTGTCCAAAGCAGCCCATCTCAGACCACTCCACAGGCTTGAATACTATGGAATAAGAAGGAATGTAAACAACTGGAGCAGAGACTTCCTTATAGAGCACCAACATCAGGTAATACTAGGTGTTTTGACATCACAGACAGCTCCTGTAGAGTCGGGAGTACCACACGGTAGTGTTATCGGGCCACTCATATTTCTCATATTCATTAATGATCTTCCAGACTGCATCTCACCAGAATCAACAACCAGACAGTTTACTGATGACTATATGTTCTATCGCAACATCAGATCAAGTGACGATGCAAAACAGCTCCAAAACACCCCTTTATAGCCTATGGCAGTGGGAGAGCGACTGGCTGATGGAATTTTATCCCAAAAGGTGCCAAGTGCTTCATATCAAAACAAGAGGATTCCAATCTCAAGACCTTACACAATGTATGGCCACATACTTGATGAAGTAGATACAGCTAAATATCTGGGAATTAATCTATATAAACGCTTAAAATGGAACCATCATATAACGCAGATTACCAAGAAGGCCAATGCCACCAGGGACTTTCTACAACGAAATCTATACCAATGTCTCAATGATATAAAAGAATCTTGCTATAAAACTAGTACGACCTATCGTGGTATATGCAAGCGTAATGTGGGACCCAGCTCAAGTTGATTCCGCACCGACCAACAAGATTTGTCATAAGACCAGTAGTGTCACAGAAATGGTTAACCATCTACAATGGCTGTCTTTCCAAGAAAGAAGAGTGCAGGTCAAAGCCATTATAATGTATCAAATCATACATGACCTAGTGGAGATCTTGAGAGAACAACTAATCCTGGTGGCTGTAGTAACAAGTGGGCACTTCCAGAAATTCATCATTCCACATGCATGAACACAGCGCTACCAGAGCTCCTTCCCAGACGGTATCAGACTGTGGAATAGCCTACCACCTTAGATCATAGGCTACACCTCACTAGACTGCTTCAAGCAGCAGGTGCAGCTCGTACAGCCGAGATAGATATTGTCTTTGACCATTTTAACCTGCGCTATAGATATGTTTTTAACTGCACAAACTTTATCACATTTTGGGTGCTCTTGCACAGACCCGCGCAAGTACGAAAAAACACCAGAAGGTGGGCCTGAAATTAAATCGAAGAAGATATTTGCTTATATTTTAGGACTGCGTACTACTACTGGAACCAAACTGACACATGGCTGCCTCTACCGTGAGGTTCCAGTATGATGATAGTAGGTCAATGGTTACGGTCATTCTGACTATTATTTAACCTCTGCTTTTCCGATGTTAAATTGTTTATATTTCAGGATTGGTTAATCCTATTGGAACTAAACTTGGATACATGGTTACCTATAATGTTAGGAAGCAGCATGATAACACAGGCCACATGGTCAAAGGTCAAGGTCACTGTGACAAAGAGGAGACAGGTGAGACATTTAATTATGTGGAATTCTTGTACTGGTAAACATTTATACTCCAGGGTAGATAAAGGCAGCGAGGCGGAAGGAGATTGCCCATGTTTCCAACGATCCCCAGACACTCGACCCGAAACATGAACCCTAGGTAGCAGGTTTCACAGTTAAGTGCATTACTGCCGGAACTATCGCCTGACAGATTCAGCAAGGACCTGTACTTTTAGCCTACTTCGATACATACATGTACCTAGCACTATTGTGTTCCCAATTGAACAGCCTAAGATACATGTAGCAACAGACTTCACAAAGATCGTTTTCAAAATTTCACTAGTTTTCTATTTAACTGTATGGCTGCTGTATTTCTGCAGACTACATTTTTCATGGGGTTTAACACTGGACCTGATGAATATTTTGAAAACAATTGGACTTAAAGTTGTTGGTGACTAGGCCACCAGCAAGTTTCAGTGAAATTCTTTTCAAAATATTCTGTATGTCCAGAGATATTACCCATTTGCAGGCCAAGAGATTATTTGTGAAAATTTACTAATTACTGGAATGAAATAGGCTTTGACCTAGGCTTAATTACACTCTCTGATAAATGGCAATGTTACATAATTTTGAACAGGAAGTGACCTCGGGTCACTTCTCGGCTAAATCAACCTATGTAAGCCTACAGCAAAATCTCACCAAACCTCAACGGATGGCAGAATTTGGGTGAATTCCTATACAAGTATACTGATTCTGATATGTTCAGTTGAATGGGTTTTGGATTCGTTTCACTAGACACACTTAGTC
The DNA here is from genome assembly GCA_034401795.1 of Chaetoderma sp. LZ-2023a. Classification (NCBI taxonomy): domain Eukaryota; kingdom Metazoa; phylum Mollusca; class Caudofoveata; order Chaetodermatida; family Chaetodermatidae; genus Chaetoderma; species Chaetoderma sp. LZ-2023a. Next base: position 1,901,154 of record CM067360.1, read on the forward strand.
CAATATTCTCACAATGGCCCTTTCCAGCTTTAGTTATCCTCCTCCACCCCCGTATCTCTAGCTAAACGCCACCCATCCCTCGCTCGTGTTGGGATCGATTGATCTCTGAACTCCCTGACTATCAATTTCCAGAAAACTATACAGGTAAGCTGTTTAATATTTTGAAACTAATTTGACTGAGTGCTGTTGCTGCCTATGGTGCTACAGCGCCCAGTCAAATTCCTTTCAAAATATTCAACAATATTTATTAAATGGTAGACATAAAATTTGTACGTGTGGGACTATTAAGCGTTAAAGACGGACTAAATCGAGTCAATCATGCATAATTAATCATGTCATCCTACACGTCACTTAGTTGATTATGATGTCATATGAGATCAGACGATGGATGGATAAACTGAAAAGGTCATGATTGTCAGAACAGATTTGTATATTCAGTTCGATTTAGGGTGGTAACCTGGATTGATATTGGAAGCAATGTCACTAAGCATGCTAGACTATGCCGTTCAGACCAGGGCCCATGTTCCCTAAGCTATCGTTAGGATAGCGTTATCGTTACACCCGTGTTATGCTATTGGAGTAACGATATCGCTATCCTAACGATAGTTTTGGGAACATGGGGCCCAGGTGAGCTAACGATGTTTCTGAAAGATATAGTCTAGCAAGTTTAGTAACATTGCTTCTGTTCTCTTCTACCAACATTGACATACTATTATTACATTGAAACAGATGCTTCATGCCAAATTTACTTTAAATGGTTATTTAATAGTCGCTGAGAGTAATAAATTGTTGGACAGATGGTCTTGAACATATAAACTCACTTTTATATGTTCAAGACCATCTGTCCAACAACAAAGTGCCTTTTAAATAACAACTGGGCTAAATTCAAGTATATCTGGCATGAAGCGTCTAATTGGTCATAGATATCCACGTCTCTTTAAATGAGACTGGTCAATTTGTCATCTTGAAAGACCAGGTTTTCACAAAAAATCGATAGGCCCGAAGGGTCTTCACTCACATAGCCCATCCGTATTTGAAACAAAAACGTGAAAAACAAGAGGATTTACAGACCCGTACCCTCCTGTTTTTGTCACATCGTAAAATCTTTTTTAAGTTTACCATATTAGCACCCAGCAGCAGCTCAATAAACCACCCTGTCAGGCAGTCACAAAAGCTTATTCCGGGCCGTCATTTCAAGAGCTTTTCATATGCAGTAACCAAATTTGGTGTATACATGCATTGTAGGCTTAGGATATGTACTGTAACCAATGTAAGTCAGTGCGACCTACCTGGTACTCTTCACCCGCAGCTACCGAAATTCTATCAACTATTCTATAACCAATATTGTGATGTGATAGTGTATGATCTCACATTTCCTTTTGTTCAACTTTTGAGGTATATCGGACCACTAGTTAACGAGATATGTATAGATCCAGAATTTGATCCGATCAGGATCAGTGATTTTTTTTTATCCGGAGTCTGGAAGTCCTCTTTCACAGTAATAGCATTTGCCGTGTTAAAATTTGAGACAAATTGAATCAGTAGTTTTTTAGATACAGCTCTGGGGCCCCACTCACAAATCACGCTTAACTTACACAGCTCTGGGGCCCCACTCACAAATCACGCTTAACTTACACAGCTCTGGGGCCCCACTCACAAATCACGCTTAACTTACGCAGCTCTGGGGCCCCACTCACAAATCACGCTTAACTTACACAGCTCTGGGGCCCCACTCACAAATCACGCTTAACTTACACAGCTCTGGGGCCCCACTCACAAATCACGCTTAACTTACACAGCTCTGGGGCCCCACTCACAAATCACGCTTAACTTACACAGCTCTGGGGCCCCACTCACAAATCACGCTTAACTTACACAGCTCTGGGGCCCCACTCACAAATCACGCTTAACTTACACAGCTCTGGGGCCCCACTCACAAATCACGCTTAACTTACACAGCTCTGGGGCCCCACTCACAAATCACGCTTAACTTACACAGCTCTGGGGCCCCACTCACAAATCACGCTTAACTTACACAGCTCTGGGGCCCCACTCACAAATCACGCTTAACTTACGCAGCTCTGGGGCCCCACTCACAAATCACGCTTAACTTACGCAGCTCTGGGGCCCCACTCACAAATCACGCTTAACTTACACAGCTCTGGGGCCCCACTCACAAATCACGCTTAACTTACACAGCTCTGGGGCCCCACTCACAAATCACGCTTAACTTACACAGCTCTGGGGCCCCACTCACAAATCACGCTTAACTTACGCAGCTCTGGGGCCCCACTCACAAATCACGCTTAACTTACGCAGCTCTGGGGCCCCACTCACAAATCACGCTTAACTTACGCAGCTCTGGGGCCCCACTCACAAATCACGCTTAACTTACACAGCTCTGGGGCCCCACTCACAAATCACGCTTAACTTACGCAGCTCTGGGGCCCCACTCACAAATCACGCTTAACTTACGCAGCTCTGGGGCCCCACTCACAAATCACGCTTAACTTACGCAGCTCTGGGGCCCCACTCACAAATCACGCTTAACTTACGCACAACCCTTTCACCGATTAATTCCCCCACATCTCTTTTTCGAGGCAAACATACAGGAAAACTGTCGAATGTTTTGAAATTAATTTGACTGGAAGCTGTTGCTGCCCTAAGCAGCAACAGCTTCCAGTCTAATTATTTTCAAAATATTCAACAGAATAAGTTTTATATCATAAAGAATTAACTTTGTCAGGGATTTGTCGGTGTAAGGGTTAACTGCCAGCATCTATTTAATTAGAACTCCTGACTATGTTGTATTCACAGAGGCTGCTAAATATTCATCCGATGTAGGTGAATACAGACTTAGGCATTTTTGTTACTTTACACCTTAAGACATTTTTTCATACCTAAGTACCCTTCTTGAATACATCCCCTGGATGCATACACACAGACAAACAGACAGATACGGGATGAGGGTAATAAGACAGTTTTTGATAGAAATATAAACATTTCATGGAAAAATGAATATTTATGTACAAAATGCAAAGATTTGGGCCAGAATCAAAACAAGAGACTCGCTCATCTTCAATATCAGTATTTATCCACTATCTTACATTTGAAAAACATCTCAATAGAGGAATCCAGTCTGTCAGTCAAATATATGACATCATAATGAATTACATCACAGGTAGGTTGATGTCACAATCAATTATATCATGAATGATGAATCTAAGTCTGTCATAAATGCTTAGTAGTCCGTCAAGTTGTACTTATTGTTTGTCTGAATGGGCGCTGGTGATCCCATAGGCAGCAACAGCACCTAGCCAAATCAGATTCAAAATCTTCACCAGTTTACCTGTATAGTTTTCTGGAAATTGAGATTCAGAGGGCATGGATCGATCGATCCCAACCCGTGCAAAGCATGTGCGGATAGCTAGAAATGGGCAGGGAATAGCTAAAATTGGATTCATCCACTGATTAATTTGGGTATGTAGAAATATATAAGAATCATTATTGAACTACACAAAAATAGTAAATTTTGTCATGAAATTTATACATTTTTACAGTTGCTATAATGGCAGCTTGGTTGCACATGGGAGCCATCTACCATTGTTAATGTGTCATATTTCAGGGCATAATTTAGAATTTGCTATTTGCATAGCATGTATTGCTATGCAAATTATAAATTGTATAGCTATCGGCAAAAATGTATAGCAATCTGATCAACTCTCACCGATAAATTCCCTGTATCTCAATCTCAGAGCAAACAAATGGGAAAGCTATTGAATATTTTGAAATTAATATGACTGGAAGCCATTGCTGCCTTAGGCAGCAATGGCTTCCAATCATATTAATTTCAAAATATGATATACATTGTAAAGAATGTACTTTTTCAGGGATTTGTTGTTAAAAGGGTTAATGATAGAATTTTGAAAATCAATGATAAATTGCAATCGCGTACAAATTTTGCATAGCAGATACAGCTATGCATGTTGCAGAATGTATAGCATCTGCTTAAATATGTGTAGCAAATTGAGATGCGATACCGGATAAATTATGCCCTGTATTTGAAAGTAGCATTGTATGAACTTTGAAATGAAGACTAACATAGGATGCCATCCAAGGAACTAGCACACTAAGTTTGTAATACGACGACAGTGTGTCAAAAGAAACCATTCAATCAAAATTAGATTCAAAAACATTTATTAAATTCATTGGCAAACGTATATTATGTAAATATGTATATAAAAGTTCACAAAACATATATAGATAATACTTTCTTGGTAAATATGACATTATTTTCTAGTATAAATATATCTCCATATCACAGTCAAAGTAAAATGATTATATTGCAATTGAAACTTAATCTGGATTATGATTATGATTCATGTAATGTTATATTACAGTCATGGTTTATCTCTCTTACTCTCCGCAGCAGTCAGTCATCCCACTGATAGTCAAAATAGTGCTGTGTGAGATGGCATCGGCTTTCAGAAGACTCATAATAGGACGACGACGACATAATCAATGAATGACTCATATAGTCCGTCTTTAATGCTTAATTGTCTGACACATTGTACGAATTGTATGTCATTACCATTTAATAAACATTTTGTTGAATATTTTGAAAATAATTTGCCACAGCACCCAGTCAAATTAGTTTCAAAATATTTAACCGCTTACCTATATGCTTTTCTGGAAATTGATAGTCACAAACACGAGTGAGGTGTAGGTGGAGCTTAGCTAGAGATGGGCGGGTCTTAGCTAAAAATGGAAAGATCAATTTTATACACATATTTAAATATTTATCTTCAGATGACAGAAACAAATGTTAAAGGTACGGAAAAGGGAAATAACAAACGATGTTTATTGGTAATCTCATACCATATTAAATAAACTAGCATCGGTAAAAATGGAAATGAATCGGGATTATTTACGCAAAGGCATTTACTAAATCTAGGAGCGCTTAACTCGGAGCCAATTAGTGACCAAGCTGGTGCTTCTCACTCTGCCTTGTGTCAACTGTGTGTGCAGGTATACCACATAGGCCTACCTGAATACAATGAAATCACACCTGAATATAGTTTTGTAAGCTGTATGAATAGTATTCTCTATAGGCACCTATGTAGAGTGATTAACTCGCTACTGCTAATTCTAATTTTGATCCTTTTGAAAACGTTATATTTGAGTCACTTTTTCTGTTGGAAGCAACAAGTTTCGGTCAAAATGATTTCAAAATACACTGCTGGTTTCCAAGGTCGCAATGATGCCTACTGAATATTTTGACATTTGTGTGACTGAATGTAGACCCTGTCTCTGGAAACAACGGCTTTCAGTCAAATTGTTTAAAACTAGACAGTATTTTACCTGCAGGAAGTAGAGGCTAATCAGCGTAGCGTGAATATAACAGCTTAATATATGACCGCTATAGTGACTATTATTTATTCGCGCAGCATACACCAGAGTACATGGGTTCAATTTCATCACTAATTGGTTCCCGCCAAAATGCCATAAATGGTATTTAGCTTTTTTCCTAATTATTCTGATTTATTTCTGTTTTTCACTGGTGGGTAGTATGGGTTAATTATTATATAAAGTTGTCATTCAAGAGCATATGTTACTTCCCTGATCCTTTCCTTTAAGTATCATTAACTCATGTATAGACCGCATATTTGCTCAATTTACATATTAGTGCACACTATACAAGGATAAAACTTTAATGTTTTTTCCTCTAAATTTTGAAATTTAAATACATTTCTACACTAGAAAACGTATTCACGATGTATGATAACGAGATAAGGGAGGCTAGTCGAAGAACACAGTGCCATCTGGTGATAGAAGTAAGTGTAGACCAGTCTGAAGTTTTATTGTTGAGCAGAGGTAAAAATTTCAAGTAACAAAATATCATCAGTGCATTTCATCTATAACTTGAGTTACACTTATGTAATTGCAACCTAAATTTGCTTTATAGAGTTTGTCTGATTAGCCAGGCCCTAAAACCAAAACCTAAATGTTGAACAGATAATGGGTTGGCCCAGTCAACCAGTTCAGAATATCTGTCAGGGTCACAACCAAACTCAAGTTATTAACCCTTTGAACCCCGAGTTCCCAGAATCACAAATTTAAAACCATCATACAGGTATGAGATTGAGTATTATGAAACTAATTTGACTGAGATGTTGCTGCCTAACAGAAAATGTCCATATGCAGCTTAAGATATCCTTTGAAGACTTACCTTTGGAATGGTTGTTATCGAGCCATTCAGCCAAATTGTATTTTTGAAAATATTCTTGACCAGCAGATAGACCTTGCACTGCAGAAGCCATTTTTGATCGACGACCATTACTGGGTTAGCAAATATATATTGGTAATGGATGTACTCAGCTGTATTATTACACCCCCACCCACCCACCACACTCCAGCACATCCATCATACTGTAAGCAACAGTTGGATAAATATTAAATACACACATTTTTATTTTAGAATAAAATTCATCTTTTAACAAACATTTTATTCAACCAAGGGTCAAGATAAATTAGTGAACCATAGGTAACTATAGTTGACTAGATCACAGACGAATTTGAAATAGTTAACTATCATTGACCAGCCTTCTGAGCTCGGTCCAGCCTTCTGAGCTCGGTCCAGCCTTCTGAGCTCGGTCCAGCCTTCTGAGCTCGGTTCACCCTTCTGAGCTCAGTCCAGCCTTCTGAGCTCGGTCCAGCCTTCTGAGCTCGGTCCAGCCTTCTGAGCTCGGTCCAGCCTTCTGAGCTCGGTCCAGCCTTCTGAGCTCAGTCCACCCTTCTGAGCTCGGTCACAACGGTTAATGCATTAATGCAAAACTTACATCAAAATCAAAATGGTTTATAACCTTCACTTGGTACTGCTAAACATGCATAATGATGTAAATATTTCACAAACTAATTTAAGTTTACGGAAATTGGGCTCGCTTATTGTATGTCATTTCTCTGAAGGTCACTTCCTTTCCCAATTTGTTCATGCTTTGAAGTTTTCGCGTGCAAAAATATCCATCTTTGTAGTCCATTTAAATAGGAGCTTCCGTTAAAGGGTTAACCGAGACGGGTACTCGGCTCAGAATGCTCTCTCATGGTAATTCCGGTTGTGGTGGGGTGAGGGGAAATCAGGTATCAACTAAGAACAGTTAACCATCCAATATTCGTTTCGGCATAGCTAATGTGCATGGTCAGTTAAAGGGAAATGCCAGACCCTCTATATACTACTTTCTATAAAATGAATCTACAAACCGTAACGTTTTCAATAATATAATTGTAAGCTCTGTACTCAAAATAGAAATATATATCTTCCTTGCTTAAATATGTGATACATTAGTTAAATTTCTATTCCCGGATGAGGAGTATGATGTCATAAGTTGAATGTTTTTCTCGCTCTCATCCAACACGTTTTACAAGGGGTTTCTCTTCAGCGGTGTTAGGAATATATAAACTATATTTGCAGAATATTGAAGAATATAATAACAGTCTGATTTTTCTGATGGTGCCGATTTTGACATCAAGTTTTGATCTTGAGATAGATGAAGGACACGATAGTATAGGTATATCAGTACTATTGCCACTTTTGACTCTTACTGGTGCTATGACAGATAATGTTATTAACGTTTCATGTATTAACATGAGACTCTAAATAGTTCTTACATACACCCAAATACATCTTTGGGTACTTATGTTTTCATACTAGCCTCAAAACGTCTTCGAGATATTGTAATATTCGTGTAATTGGCAGGCATCTTCATAGAAAATGGCCATGTTACGGTTCGGCAACTAATGTATGAAAATAACAAATATGTATTCCATAAATTTGCGATAGTGTGATAAACTTCTTAATCTCTTCAATCTGTACATATATAAATGATGTCGGTAGCATATCACCGATAGAGATATCCCTATTCAAATGCATGCACTCCTGTCTTCAGTGCCGTTATCATGGGTCTTGTCGGATGGATTCAACCTATGATGTCATAGGTTTAATTAACTTGCAAAGAATTATATTGACATAGTGTTTTTAACACCATTTTAATCGGATTTATATATGTGGCAGGAAAATTTTATAGAGTAGCTTAAATACAGGCTCTGATAGAACTGCGTGTTTTATGCAAACGATGATGACCTTGTGTTCCCCTTTAATAATCTTCGAACTTGGCCAAAGCTGAAAACAAGACTAGTGTTGCTTATATGTCCTATCACTCAGATGTTACATGTCCTATGGCACAGATGTTATATGTTCAAAGACTCTGGGGTGTTGCCTATACTACATGTATAACTCGAGTGTTAGATATTCTATGTCTCAGATGTTAAATTTCCTATGACTAGGGTGTTACATGTCCTACGACTTAGGGTTTAATTGCCGTACGACTCCAGTGTTTTAAAGTTATCAAATGTAAACTATAATCTTGATGAGATAACGCTGGTAAATATTTTCCTGCAACAATCCCGCAGTATGACTGGTCTCAATTGCACACATGCTCGCTTGCAACCTCGCTCGCTCGCTCACGCACGCACGCACGCACGCACACACAAATCTATCCAGACAGATGTACCATACTTGAAGCGAAACAATCCAATCTTTCGACAAATTGTGCAGTTTGTATGTCGATTTAATAAACACTGTTGAATATTTTAAAACTAAGTGGAACTGAGCGCTGCACCCAGTCAAACTAGTTTCAGAATATTCAACATGTTACCTGCATAGTTGCCTTGATAATAAGTGTCTTAGGATCGATTTATATCAATAATCATGGCACAGCTTAACTAGAAATGGATATGGCATAGTTAGAAATGGATCCGTCTATTGAGTATTCATTCATGTCTTATACCTAGACGCCCCATCATTGTTATTAACCATTTCAATGCTGAATATCCACAATCTATATGTGAAAGCAGCCATATAGTAAAGTATTTGTATATTTTGAAAATAACTTGCTGTCATCAGCAGAATGGATTCGCAGGTAATCACAGCATAACAAATCTTTAACCATCACACACCAGAAATGACAAATCTTTAACCCTCACACACCAGAAATGACAATTCTTTACCCCTCACACACCAGAAATGACAATTCTTTACCCCTCACACACCAGAAATGACAATTCTTTAACCCTCACACACCAGAAATGACAATTCTTTACCCCTCACACACCAGAAATGACAATTCTTTAACCCTCACACACCAGAAATGACAATTCTTTACCCCTCACACACCAGAAATGACAATTCTTTACCCCTCACACACCAGAAATGACAATTCTTTAACCCTCACACACCAGAAATCACAAATCTTTACCCCTCACACACCAGAAATGACAATTCTTTACCCCTCACACACCAGAAATGACAAATCTTTAACCATCACAGACCAGAAATGGCAAATCTTTAACCCTCACACACCAGAAATCACAAATCTTTAACCCTCACACACCAGAAATGACAATTCTTTACCCCTCACACACCAGAAATGACAATTCTTTACCCCTCACACACCAGAAATGACAATTCTTTACCCCTCACACACCAGAAATGACAATTCTTTAACCCTCACACACCAGAAATGACAAATCTTTAACCATCACAGACCAGAAATGGCAAATCTTTAACCATCACAGACCAGAAATGACAATTCTTTAACCATCACAGACCAGAAATGACAATTCTTTAACCCTCACACACCAGAAATGACAAATCTTTAACCATCACAGACCAGAAATGACAAATCTTTACCCCTCACACACCAGAAATGACAATTCTTTAGGAAGTAAGGAATATTTGGTGGAACATGTTGAAAACAATTTGATTGGAACTTGTTGCTGCTTATGACACCAACAGATTCTCATTCAAATTAGTTTCAAAATATTCAAAGGATTTCCTGTATAGTTGTCTTGAAACTAGGACACTAGATTATAATAATAATGGAATGGCCATTGAAGTTTGACGCTATCCATTTTCATGACTTAAACCCGTATATATGAATGGATATAAATCACTTATTCAAAATACAAACAATAATGTACACAATGCAAATGTTTATGGGTAAATTTTTTTGTTGATTCCCTCTTCAGAGAAATTCACATGCAGTTTGAATGGCCAATTCCTTTCATTGACAATACTGACCAATGAAGATGCAGAAAATCTGTTCTCGGAAGGGACAACAAAATGAATATGCACATGATAGATGATTGTTCAACAATGTATATAAATATAACAAATATAATACCAGTAATAATCTTGCATAGCAAAGTGGAAGAATTGGATAATCTCATATAATTATTATTGTAACATATTTTCTATTTATAAGTAGAATTTTATGTATATAATTATAATTTTAAAATATTTTCTTAAAATCTGTCAATAATTTTTAGCATTTGATGCCTACTAGAATTGATGTATACATAGGATTTCCAAAGTGTATATTTGACCTAAATGACAACATGATACTTAAAAATGAGACTGATTGTCAGTCTATACACAAAACTGCACCCCCTCCCTCTCTCCCCCCCCCCTCCCCCAACAGCACCCCATCTCCAAACCCCAAACAAACAATGATGAGATTTGCTGCTGAAAATAGTATTAGTTGTCTCATATGCTGTAGCATACCACTTTGTTTGTCATTAAGCAATCATGCTAATTAATGCACCAATATCAATGGCATGCATCAAATTTTATATTGGTGACGATATTGGTACACCTATTGTTCAATGGTGCAGGGAACCAATATTGAATTTGATATAGGCAGAAATATAATATTTGATACATGGTCCCTTGCACCATTGACCAATGGGTGGAACCGATATTGAATTCATAATCTTTACCCCTTTAATGGTCAAATTTGGTCAAGAAAATTTAAACATCTGCTTACTTAATGTCCATTTACAGGCCAAGAGAATAGACCTTTTGAAAATTTATCCCTGGAATGACTGGCTCGGTTAGTGAGCCAGTCATTCCAGTGGTAAATTTTCAAAATTTGTATTCTCTTGGCCTGTAAATAGACATTCTACAAGACGATAACAGAGGCCGGTTTTGGCCGGTATGACCATTAAAGTGTTAAACAGATTCTCATAGGATTGGTTTCCTAAATCTAAGCACTTGTTTAGAATGAATTACAGCCCTATGCTCTGTAAATACACCCACCTCATTGGGACAAAGCTTAAATATGGCCATGAATGTGAGACACCAACAGCGTTAACCCTGAAAACTGAAATAGAAATTTTTTGCTTAATGAATGTACATTTTCAGGCCAACTTTACAAAATTTACAACTGCACTGACTGGCTTGCTTATCGAGCCAGTCATTCTAATGGCTAAGTTTTCAAGTTATCTTTTGGCTTGCATATTATTGCCTTTCACCTATGGCTGATTTTGGTCGTCTTGACCATAAAATGGCTCAATACCAATCAAACATGGCACATGCATCTACACTTAGCTCTCACAATGGATCTGTCCACTGTATCCATCCATCATATGACATCATAGAATACTGTAGCATCAGAATCAATGACGTCATGGATAACGTAGATAAGTGTCGCATAATTGAAGACGGACTATGCGTTGTTGTAAAAATTGTATGTCCTTACTATTTATTAAATATTCTGTTGAATAGTTCGAAACTAATTTGACTGGGCGCTGTTGCTGCCATAGGCAGCAACAGAACCCGGTCAAATTAGTTACAAAATATTCAACAGCTTACCTGCATAGGAAATTGATAGTCAGGGAATTCGGGGACCGATCCATCCCAACACGACGAAGTGTGGATGGAGATTAGTTAGAAGTGGGCGGGGCATGGCTAAAACTGGAAAGGTCCATTTGTGTGTCCAAGAGCAGGACAAGAATCAACTTATGTTCTTAGTTACACAGTAGAATAACCGTGATGCACACTTCAGTTACATAGTTCCAGTTACATATTCTCTCATTTGACCCCCGTGACCTAGAGGTGATGAGTCTGACTCATAATCTGAGGGTCCTAGGTTCAAATCCTAGCTGCGCCTGATGAGACACAAGAGTCATGCAGTGGATGAATGTATGGTTTGTGAATAAGTCATTGACTAAATATGATATACCCTATAATGCTTTAAATAATTAGTGCAAAATATAGAATTATACTTGTAAAAAAAGGCAATTTTAATTCCAAATGACAAAATAAATTAATATTTTAATACATGTACATATATCAAAAATTTATCGATTAAAAAATTCTATAAAATTTTATACCAAAATATAAGCAGACAAATTACACTATACAAATATTTTGAACACAAATTCCTCACACAACATGCAGCGTTCCTAATGGAACAGAGCTCTGTTGTAGTTTTTGAGAATCAAACAATGCCTTCGCTCCAAGTTTCTGCTGCACATAAGTCTCCTCGTGTGTGGTTTTGAAGTATCGCTGATCAGCCAGCGGAGGGAGAATAAATGTCTTTGAGAGCTGCAAAATAAATCACGAATGTAAATAGAAACAAGTGATCGGTGGTGACAGATAGCATTTATACCTTAATATCATCATAATAACTGTCTAAATTCAACTGATTCAATGTTTGAAATTCGCGAAAACAATGGATTTTTATGATTGATATGTTCAGAGACATATTACTCATTTGTGATAATGTCTCAGATGTAGGTACAGTTAACAAACACAGTTAAGCGATGTGAGTCTAGAGGTCACCGGGACCTAATCTAGATCGACTAGAAACTCTCACCACACTCACGGCAGGATTTTGCAAGACTATCGAGATTTTGTGTTTGTTGACATTTTATGAAAAAATGGCTGTCATCAGAATTACAATTGCTGACATTTAAAGCTTAAACTTTTCCATAGCGGTAATACAAAATATAGAACTTTCCATACTTTTTCCAGCCATGGAAAAGGATTTCTTAATTTTCCATATTTTTTCCTGACTTCCCTACCTGCGTATGAACCTTGGGATTAAATGGGAAAATTAATATAAAGCAATGATTCGATTAGAATTAAGCTGTGCTGTAAATGACTTTGTCCACAGATTCAAAAAAACATCCGCTTTTGTTTCTACGAGAATTCTTAATACTTACCAGATGTACTATTATGATAATGCCTATTATCTAGTCTAGCTCAAAATAAACAATTAAAAGCTCCGCACTCTCCTGGTCCTGCCCATACTGTGTCCGGGAATTACCATAGCCCCAGGTACGGAGTCAATTCCCAATCACAGTCAGATTCGTCTTATATTTGCCTTGACAAACAGCGAAAGCAGCTCAGCCTCACCTCAGTGGGGCGGCTGAGGGAGGGCCATAGTACATCTGGTAAGCATTAAGAATTCTCACAAAAGCGGATGCTTTTTTTATTCTACTTCGAATAATACTTACCAGATGTACTATTATGATAAACTCCAGATTTCGACAGCCAAGAAATACCGGTGGAGGTGAGGCTCGAACCAGCACTCATCTACAATCCGACAGAGAAGGTTGTGAAGAGACTAGAACCCTGGCATACGCTTGGGTTCTGCCATCTGACTCATAGAGTGCGAAACTTCCATGGTCTAGATCACGCTCCCCCCCCCCTCATTTGTCCACAAAATTCCAGAGGGCTGTCAAAACGGGGAGCAACACCCACCAGACCCGTGTCAGCCCCAAGTCTCAGCTAGGGCAGTCCAGTAGAGTGCAAAGAAGCTACTACAACTTCTAGATTTTTAAAAAAGCTATCAGTATATCGATTAGACTTTCAAATTGGAATGAGTCTAATGTCTGTTAAAAGAATAAGATATTCTGTCTATTTACTTAGATAGTCTGGTATTTCGACTATAAGTAAACTTAAAATTAGTCACTTAATTAAGGCAAACACTCACCATTTTTGAGTGCTTGATCTTTCTTGTTCATCACAGGAGCTCGGCCCAATCCACAGTCGTTCTTGGGTCATGTGCATGGCCATTGTTCAGTGCAAGTGGAAGAAACTTGTGATGTGTGCGAAATAGTGGTCGGATGTGGCTTTAGTTCAGATTTGATAAATTGGTGACAGCTACCGGATTAAGTGCGCTGGACATGTCGCGAAGGTAGAAATCAGTAAATGACGACTCGGCATGCCATTGTGCTACAGACATCACCTCTTCTAATGAGACACCCTTATAAAGGGCTGATGCTGCTGCTAGTGCTCGGACCTGATGGGCAGTCGCACGATCAATCTGCTTTCCTGTAGCAATTTTGTGCGACATCTGAATAGCATCGACCATCCAACGAGAAATGGTATCTTTCGACGCGCGCAAATGAGGAACTTTGAGACATAACCACAGAGATTTCGGGTCCACTCCACAGTATGTTTCTTATACACTTTCAGACATCTGACAGGACACCAAGCGGAAGAGTTTGGGTCATGGCTAATTAAACTTGGCAAATTGATTGGCTGTCCTGGATATTTAAGTGACTGATTCTTTGCCAGGAAACAGAGACGTGGAAGTAGTCTTAAACCTTCACCCGTGACGACAAAACGGTCTTGTGCGGCAGAAAGCGCATGTATTTCGCTTCTCCTTCTCGCCGACGCTGCTGCAACCAAGAAAACTGATTTAATAGTTAAGTTTAATATCTATAGATCTAATCGGTTCAAAGGGAGCATGCCCTAAAACCTGTAGAACAAGAGATAGATTCCATGCTGGGATAGGAATTGGCTGTCTAGGACGCAGATTGCTCATACCTTTAATAACTTCATTTAAAGTGTCATTTTCCACTCCTTCAATGGCCAGACTGGGAATGACTGAAGCTAATGCAGACTTATATGCTGCTAGGGTTGAAGGTACAAGTTTGTCAACTTCATATAAATGACAGATAAAATCTGCTACGTGTTGAACAGATGCAGAAAAGGGATCGATATCACTACCCTTACACCACTGCAAATTTGTTGATTCTATAATTATATGTTTTTGTGGTTGACCCTCTTCTGGCTGAAGCAACAAACTTCGCTGCTTGCTCAGAAAAGCCACCCTTAATTGCACGCTGCTTGATAACATCCATGCAGTCAATTTGAACATTTCCGGTCTGTCGTGGAGATACATACCCTTGTTCTGAGAGATTAGATCTCTTCTGTCTGGAAGAGGGATTGGATTGCAGACCAGAAGGTCCAGCAGATCCGTAAACCATGATCGGCCTGGCCAATAAGGGACGATCAGTAGTACTTGGCACATACCCTCTCTTATCTTTGCCAGAACCTTTGGGATGAGAATCGTTGGAGGATACGCATACGCGTACATTCCCTTCCAACTTATCGCCAGTGCGTCTACTGCTAAAGCTAGTGGGTCTGGGATCGGTGACACGTATTTGACCATCTTTGCGTTCTGTTTTATCGCAAACAGGTCCACATTTGGCTCGCCCCAATGTTTGAATAGAACCTCCGCTACTGATTGGTTGAGCTGCCACTCCGTCGGATGACAAACCGTCCTTCGACTGAGAGCATCTGCTAAGATGTTCAGTCTTCCTGGAATGTGTGCTGCCCGAAGAATAACATTCCTCTCTTGGCACCACAGCAGAAGGTTCCAAACCATCATATCCAACTCCGGTGATCTCGTCCCGCCTTGGCGGTTCAAATAAGACACCACTGTTGAGTTGTCTGTCCTTACTAGGACAATCTTGTTTCGGATTAAATTCTCGAATTTTCGAAGTGCTAATGCCACTGCTAATAATTCGAGAACATTGATATGTTTCTGCGCATTGGTCCGATCCCATTCCCTTGACACTGACTGATCGTCAAATACCGCTCCCCAACCCGTCGTTGATGCATCTGTGAAGATGGACATCTGTGGCTGAGGAGGTTGTAGAGGAACACCTCGCAGGGGATTCTGTTCTGATAACCACCACTGAAGGTGGAATATCAATGGGTCTTTTACTGGAATTCTCAGAGATAACGGATCCGTTCTCTGAGACCAGAATGACATTAGATACATCTGAATCGGCCTGCGCCTGAGTGCCGCATAAGGAACCACTTTCTCCAGAGACACTAGTAAACCCAGTATCCTGAGAAATTGGCGTGCCGTCAGAAAGGCTCCTAGAGAAACTGACTCCAGTGCTGCAATCAAAATCTTGACTCTACTCTCCGCCGGAAAATGACGTCCCTGAGGTTGAAAAATATTCCCAGATAAACAAACTCCTGGGATGGAGTCAATTCTGATTTCTCTAGATTTACAATCCATCCTAGGTCCTTTAGTAAGGCTAGGACTACCTGAAGATTGTTGCGCAGAGTGACTGGATTCCCCGCCTTCAGCAGCCAGTCGTCTATGTAAGTATGAACAGCTATGTTTCTTCTGCGAAGATAAGATGAGAACCACTTTGGTGAAGACCCTCAGTGCTGTGGTCAGGCCGAATGGAAGCGCATTGAACTTCCAAACATTGTCTTGGAATGCAAAGCGAAGGTATTTCTGAAAAGGAATTGACATTGGAATATGAAAATATGCATCCTTCAGATCTATCGACACTGCCACATGCCTTTTCTCAGCACTGTCATCACCGCTGCTTCAGTCTCCATCTGAAACTTTGGAGAAAGAATAAATTTGTTCAACGGTTTGAGATTGAGAATTGGTCTCCAACCTCCGGTACATTTTGGAGTGAGAAACATCATCGAATAGAAGCCTATGGAGGACTGATTACGGACTAGATGAATCGCATTCTTCCGCTGAAGATCTTCGATTTCTGAGCAAATGGCATCTAGACGATCGGATTCCCTTGGCACGAGAGTCCACACTGGAGTCGATGTTAATGGAACTAACGATTGACGGATGAGCCAGTCCGGTTCGTAGCCGTTTCTTAACGACTGACAGACTAAATAATCTCACACGACTCGTTCCCATTGGCTTGAGAACAGTTGAAGTCTGCCTCAGACGGTAGGAATCTGCACACAGCTGGCAGTCGATATTGCACGATAAGACGCTAAATCGCTTGGGTGAAGATTCTCGACTCCCTTCGTTCTTGACGTCACCGGAACTGATCCCGCCGGAAACGCATCAGGACCGACCTCCACGGCCGCCTCGCGGTTTCTTGGAGTATGACGGTCCAGGACCGCTGCCACAACTATCCTTATGATAACCGCCGCGACCCGAACCGCCACCCTTCCTGTCCTCCTCATACGGCCTCTTATTAGAGGACCTGTATGAGGACGAACGGCCAGGTCCCTGCGATCCGGATGCCCGATGGGCATCACAGCCAAAAGGACGGAAGGGCGATCTCTGGCACTGCCTCTGTTGCTCCTGCTGATGCTGCTTGTAGGATTGCTGCGGCTGTGTCCACTTAGTCGACTTCCACGACTTGCCGACTACTTCCTGCTCCGCGACCGTTGAACTGACTTTGGATAAGGCTTGCCATGCCGAGCCGCCGAACAAGCCTGGACCAATGAAAGGCGCAGAAGATAACGCAGCCCTCATCTCAGGTCCTGATTCTACACAATCGAGAACCATTCTCCTGCGCTCCGCCAATGATCTGGTGATCACCCTGGCCAGGCAATCCTGGGACAAGCGCATGCTGTCCCGGACAATTCCGGGAGCGGCCTCTGGCACTTCCCCACCTTCCGCCGCGCAAGTCAGCATACCCTGCAGGATGGTACATCCATGCGAGAGTGCAGCCATGGCTGCCCTCGCCGCATCCTCAATGAGCGTTAACTCATTAAAAGAATCCTTATTGGCCTGAGAAACTAAGAGACGAGAACGACCCTTCGATTTGCCAGCCAATGAACGGCCTATTCAATGCTTCTCGCTCCCCGACGGAAAGCCGTGGAACCCGGGCATATTGATGGTAGGCCTGCTCAGGAAAATGGACCCTACTCTTTATCCCCTTCTGGGCCTTGGGCAACGAAGTCTGGTTGAACCAGACAATACGCCGCAACTTCCAACGTGTCAGAAGTCTGCGTGTCCAAGGGGAGCGTCGGCATGGCCGAAGAGCCACTTGACAGAGCGCTAGTCGCTCGCTCTGACATTCCGTTACATCGCCGGATCGCGCTGAGATCCCTGATCCGATGCCAACCCGAGACGGCCGGACATCCAGTCCAGGACCTGCACCCATTCAGCTTCGGTGCAAAATGAGGACTCGTCCATCAATGGATTACCATTCTCATCTTCCTTCTCACCCTAGGATGAGTAGGTCACCGACGACCCATGCTGAGAACTATGGCCCACACGTCTTCCACCATGAAGCGCATCCATAGCCCGACTACTAGCGGCACCAGTGTCCAGCGAATCGCCGGACACGGATTCACTGTAGTCCATCGGCTCCAGCACGGGAGCCGGGACTACAGCCGCTTTCACTACGGTAGATGACAGAACTCGGAGAGGAGCCCCACCTAACACCGCCGGGATGCCGCTAGGAACCGCAAAACACGGCTCCAACGACAACATGGGTTGAGCGAAATCCGGGTGAAAAATGCCCGACGGAACGTCGACATCACCACGCGCCTGGCAGACCCGTACAAAACCTGAGGGAGATCCCTGGGATGTACCTTGTTGTGCCGTTAAGGAAATATCCGGCATGCTGGAATCTTCCATAAGCAGATGATCTTCCTCCACCGCCATCGGCTCTTGAGCCAAGGTCAGAGAAAGGACAGGTGCTCATCCCTCCGCAGAACTAGTCGGACCACCGAAAGGTTGCCCTGCACCAGCCTGCATCGTCGGGATCGTGGACTGCAAGGACTCAAACATTGTCTTAAAATGGGCCGCCCATACGCCCAATGCCGAGTCCATCCGCTCGTTCAGACGCTCTTCAAGACCCTTTTTACTGACACCTGATCCAGCTTGGCCACCTTATCCCTCGCGATTCTTTCCAAATGTGCACATCGATCACGATCGAACTCCGCCACCAACTCCGATGACCACTTCGCCCACACGTCACAAGGATTTCCATCTTTGTGCTTCGCGCAAGCCACACAGTGATGACCACTGAACTTGCGCTTCATCAACCTGTTACACTTTTGACACAGTGTCCTGGTTGTAAGAGAGAATTACTTAGAAACATTAACTTTCTCTTAAATTAATGATAATCAAGCCTTTAGGCAGGAAATATTTGAAACTTTTTAGAGTGAAATTTAATAAACACAACTTGGTAATTAACTAACATTAATAAAGCCAAGAAATAAATGCCGATCGCTACAAACACCCTCGACAATCAAGCGAGAGCTCAAATCTGGCATCAAAACGAATGCATAGACACGCCAAGCCATAAGATAACAATAATCAAGGGCGCATCCATCTTGGAAGGAACCGAGTTGCAAGAGAAATAACCGAGTACCCGGATAAGATTAAACAGTTAACGAGTACCGGAGCGACTCCAACAATGGCTTCCATTTTAGAATAATGTGCCAATTAAAGAAATTTTCACTGTCATTACGGCACGAATGTATAAATCCTAGTTTGATACAATCTGCCCATGTGATGACTTTCCTTTTCCTTCCATGATGCTAGCAACGAATTAGCGAGAGCACGCGTAAATCCGAAAATTTGACCAAACTAGAAAACACATGCGACTTTCCAAGTCAGCAAAATAAGCGAATCTGACTGTGATTGGGAATTGACTCGGTACCTGGGGTTGTGGTAATTCCCGGACAGAGTATGGGCAGGACCAGAAGAGTGCGGAGTTTTTAATTGGTTATTTTGAGCTAGACTAGATAATAGGCATTATCATAATAGTACATCTGGTAAGTATTATTCGAAGTAGAAACCGTAATATAACAAAATAATAAATAAAATTTTAAATATTCTTTATATTTGTGAAAAAATTTACCCTTTCCAATGCCTGTGAATCTGGAATGAGCCGGAGTTGTTGTGGGTTCTTGAAATCACCTCTGGATGATGCAACAGTTATTTCATTTTCTAAATAATGAATATACATATATACATGTATATACCTCATTATGTTGTCTAACACATGCACAAATAAATAATACCCAGGCCAAAATTTGATCAAAATATCGCCCAAAAATCATATATGATGCAGAACATTCAGTCAAAATTTGACGACATTTCCAAGATGTAATTTTGTAAATAAAATATGATCATCAAAAATTAACAAGACGCTTCTAACAAGGATGCATCCTGCCAAATTTGGTTAATATTTGTCCAGTGTTTCTCGAGGAGACATTTTAAATTCCTCATTGCTTTATTATGGCAGTTTTAGGCAGTAAAAAAATCCAAGATGGCCACCAACCCGTTTATCAGACAGTATCGAAAGTGAAAAATTTCTAATCAGCACACCCAAAAATCTATATAAAAGCAATTTCGTCTTGAAAAATCCATTAAACAGGAAAAATTCTAATATGGCTGTATTCTGATTGACTGATTGATAGCACCCATGTTTTTTAATCTACTAACTTCTCTTGAACATGCTTGAATGGCACTTAGTCCCTAGTCATACTTCCCAAATTTCGGCCTGATCCCTTCAGCAATTTGGGAAGTCATTTTTGTGAAATTTATTTTATCCAAGATGGCGCCGAAGCATTTGGCCAATCAAGTTCCCTCGAACAACCTTGGTTCAGTTATTGCCATAGATAATGTTTTATGAGTTTTGAATCGATACTGTACGCAATTTCGATGAAGATTTTTCAATAAGTCTCTAGAAATCGGCCAAAATCTAAGATGGCCACTGGCCAAATTGGCCTATTATCTTTATTTGAACAAACTGGGATCGCTATGGCTACATTTCCCACCAAATTTGGTTAAAATTGATCTAGTGGGTCTAATGAAGTCATTTTAAATTTCCACTTACTTTACTATATAGGAGTTGAAACTATGCAATATTAATCTGCGAAAAGATATAATTTAGAGTCTCTTTCTATGGCAGCGAATTTAGCAATTATTCCAATCTGTTCGTTACTGTAATTTGATTAGGAAATAAAAATATAACTTTTGAGATTTGAAAAACTAAATGAATAAAGGCTCACTCTTGCAAGATTAACCTGCGAGACTGTATGATATTGTGCTAAGAAGTGAGAACCTGCTGGTGATACCATCGGGTAACACACTGGAGGTGTAGTTACCATAATAAGGAATACATGTTCAACCAAGGGTTATACTCATACTCAGTGTGGTAGAGTTAACATTGAGAGATGAATGCCATCAGGCCATGTTAAAAATTAAAACACAGTACGATCATTGAACTTAGGCTGCTCGGTACACATACATGCAGTATTATACAATATTTTATAAAGGTTCAGTGACAATCATTCTGAAATTCCTATGCACAAAAGATTGGCATGCTCATGGGGGCATCTGACAGTTGAAATCAAGATGCCCTCAGTGATTTTCAATTGCATTTGCATCAGGACACTCACTCAGTTACAGTACTGATACTAGTGTATAACATTCACCACCCTTATAGCTTTCAGTAGTAGCATAGAAATGTAAATTATAAATTATAGTGTAAAAAACATGGTAAATAGAATTAAATGCTTTGCATTGTCATTTAATACATTTGCTAAGGTTGTTTGTCGTTCATCTAATTCAATCTAATATATACAGTCTCCAGAAGAACATAATCTGACAAGAGGCCCAAGGGCCTGTGGCACTCGACCTGGACCATTAGCATTTGAACCTTTTCGGCATTTGCATTTAAAGACATGGATAATTTTCGGAAATCCAAGATGGCCACCAAAAGAATTGACCAATCATAATTCTGTATATACGTTCTGAAGCCTACCCATCTAGGGTCCTGCAAGCTGAGATTGCTTGAAATCTGCCAAGTGGTTAATGAGGTGTAAGCTTTTAACTAGTTTACTAAAACTTTTCAAAAATCCAAGATGGCTATGCAAAAATTGACCAATCAAAATCCTGCATATTAAATCTGAAACCTGCCACCATAGGGTCATTCCAGCCAAGTCTGGTTGAAATCGGCCAAGCAATTAATGAGGAGTAGCATTTTAAGTGATATCCAGTAAATTTTCATAAAATTCAAGATTTTAACACAAAAATTTACCAATCCAAATTCTATATACAAGGTCTGAAACCTACACCCATAGGGGCCTTCCAGCCAAACTAGGTTAAAATCCGCCAAGTGGTTAATGAGGAGTAGGGTTTTGAGCCTACCACAATAGAATCCATCCAGTCAAATTTGGTTGAAATATGTCACAAAGCTAAGGAGTCATAGCATTTTGACCATTGGCAGTACATTTTTAACCAAATCTAAGATTTTCACCCAAAGAAATGATCAATCAAAATCGATAAATCAAAATTCTGAAAAGAAGTTCTAGAGCCTACCACCATAGAATGCACCTCGTCAAATTTGGTTGAAATATGTCAAGCAGCTAAGGAGGAGTAGCATTCTGACCATTTCCGGTAGATTTTTCATAAAATCTAAGATTTTCACCCAAAAAATTGATCAATCAAAATTCTGAAAAGATGTTCTAGAGCCTACCACCACAGAATGCATCTAGTAAAATTTGGTTCAAATATGTCAAGCAGCTAAGGAGTAGCATTTTGACCATTTCCGGTAGATTTTTCATAAAATCTCAGATTTTCACCCCAAAAATTGATCACAAAATCAAAATTCTGAAAAAGACGTCTGGAGGGTAGCAGCTTAGGGTCATTCCAGCCAAATTTGGTTAAAATCCATAAAACCGTTAAGGAGAAGACACAGTTTGATGGACGCACAGACGACAGCCGGACAATGGACGATGGAAGGCCACAATGGCATAAGCTGACTTGGCCTTTCAGGCCAGCTGAGCTAATAAATGCAGAGGTCGCGATTATTAATCAAGGTTCAAAACTAGTATATATGTCCGTCTGTGGGAATCCAATGTTTTACATTTTTGACAAAGCTGCTTATATCGCATATTGATTAGCTGTGATTCGCAAGTCCTGAAGTCAGTACTTTTGTCCACCTGTTAAATTGCTTCCACTTCCTAATAATTTATTTCTCTAGAAAGAAATATATGACTGGTTTTATTGTCCATGCCAGAATTAAATATCACGTGTAAATCTCTAAGTAGAAACCTGTACTGTATAATGATGGCACTTACTATTGTAGTAATCGAGGGGAATAGAACTTGGTGTATGATACTTGGTTTTCGTGTATGTATACGGTGCACTCTTAGGTAGAAATGTTTTCTCCACTGTGGTATCGTAAAACTGCTTTGCTAATGGCGGCTCTCCGAAGCACACATTGCTCTTTGTGCGTAGGTTTGCACCAGATACTATGATATTTCTGTGATTACGCGGCGGCTGTAGAGCAAAGCAAGAGGAAAGTAATTATTAGTTACGATGCCATTTTAACCATTTAATGTGTACGATTTGTCCAGTAACGTAAAAGTGAATGTCCATTTGTATGCCAAGAGACAATATTAGAAAAGGTACTGGTGGAATGACTGGCTCCGTCACTGAGCCAGCTGTTCATCATAAAATTTCCTAAATTTCCTCTTCGCCTGCAAGTGTACATTCCTTAAAACCACTACAAACGTCAGCTATTGCAGGTTTTGGATATTAAATGGTTAATTCACCTTTCCAGAGTACCCATCCATCATATGACATCATAATGAACTGCGTGGTGTGCGCAATGACATCATAATGAATGACGTCATGAATGACGTCGATAAGTACATCACGAACGCATATTTGATGACGGTCTATGCGTTGTTGTACAAATTGTGTGTGCTTTTACTATTTAATAAATATTCTGTTGAATATTTTGAAACTAATTTGACTGGGCGCTGTTTCTGCCATAGGCAGCAACAGCACCCAGTCAAATTAGTTACAAAATATTCAACAGCTTCCCTGTATAGTTTTCAGGAAATTGATAGCTAGGGCATTTGGGGATCGATCAATCCCAACACGGCGAGGTGTGGGTGGAGCTTAGCTAGTGATGGGCGGGGCATAGATAAAAATGGAAAGGTCCATTAGTGAACAGCTCAGACACTTTACTGGAAAGAAATTCATAATGGTGTCCAAATAGTACAAAAACACTTTGACTGGCTTTTCCTTTGTTAACACAAATTCTGCATTGAGCATATCAATTGATAAACCGACTTTGGTAGGTTGACAATGACATTCAGAACAAACTTATTTTTTAGTCATTCTGTCCATCTATCTGTCTGTACGTCATGACAACCATGTGTCCACAGCGCAGATTTCTTTTCTTTGACAATAATGTGCCACTCTGGGGAGCATATTAACTCAAGGAAAGGGATTCAATCCATGGGTGCATCAAATAAATTATTTACTAAACAAGTAGTGTTAGTTGAGAAGCCTGACAAAGAGCAACAAGTAGTGTTAGTTGAGAAGCCTGACAAAGAGCAACAAGTAGTGTTAGTTGAGAAGCCTGACAAAGAGCAACAAGTAGTGTTAGTTGAGAAGCCTGACAAAGAGCAACAAGTAGTGTTAGTTGAGAAGCCTGACAAAGAGCAACAAGTAGTGTTAGTTGAGAAGCCTGACAAAGAGCAACAAGTAGTGTTAGTTGAGAAGCCTGACAAAGAGCAACAAGTAGTGTTAGTTGAGAAGCCTGACAAAGAGCAACAAGTAGTGTTAGTTGAGAAGCCTGACAAAGAGCAACAAGTAGTGTTAGTTGAGAAGCCTGACAAAGAGCAACAAGTAGTGTTAGTTGAGAGGCCTGACAAAGAACAACAAGTAGTGTTAGTTGAGAAGCCTGACAAAGAGCAACAAGTAGTGTTAGTTGAGAAGCCTGACAAAGAGCAACAAGTAGTGTTAGTTGAGAAGCCTGACAAAGAGCAACAAGTAGTGTTAGTTGAGAAGCCTGACAAAGAGCAACACGTAATGTTAGTTGAGAAGCCTGACAAAGAGCAACAAGCAGTGTTAGTTGAGAAGCCTGACAAAAAGCAACAAGTAGTGTTAGTTGAGAAGCCTGACAAAGAACAACAAGTAGTGTTAGTTGAGAAGCCTGACAAAGAGCAACAAGTAGTGTTAGTTGAGAAGCCTGACAAAGAGCAACAAGTAGTGTTAGTTGAGAAGCCTGACAAAGAGCAACAAGTAGTGTTAGTTGAGAAGCCTGACAAAGAGCAACAAGTAGTGTTAGTTGATAAGCCTGACAAAGAGCAACAAGTAGTGTTAGTTGAGAAGCCTGACAAAGAGCAACAAGTAGTGTTAGTTGAGAAGCCTGACAAAGAGCAACACGTAGTGTTAGTTGAGAAGCCTGACAAAGAGCAACAAGTAGTGTTAGTTGAGAAGCCTGACAAAGAGCAACAAGTAGTGTTAGTTGAGAAGCCTGACAAAGAGCAACAAGTAGTGTTAGTTGAGAAGCCTGACAAAGAGCAACAAGTAGTGTTAGTTGAGAGGCCTGACAAAGAACAATAAGTAGTGTTAGTTGAGAAGCCTGACAAAGAGCAACAAGTAGTGTTAGTTGAGAAGCCTGACAAAGAGCATAGTTGAGAAGCCTGACAAAGAGCAACAAGTAGTGTTAGTTGAGAAGCCTGACAAAGAGCAACAAGTAGTGTTAGTTGAGAAGCCTGACAAAGAGCAACAAGTGGTGTTAGTTGAGAAGCCTGACAAAGAGCAACAAGTAGTGTTAGTTGAGAAGCCTGACAAAGAACAGCAAGTAGTGTTAGTTGAGAATCCTGACAAAGAGCAACAAGTAGTGTTAGTTGAGAATCCTGACAAAGAGCAACAAGTAGTGTTAGTTGAAAATCCTGACAAAGAGCAACAAGTAGTGTTAGTTGAGAAGCCTGACAAAGAGCAACAAGTAGTGTTAGTTGAGAAGCCTGACAAAGAGCAACAAGTAGTGTTAGTTGAGAAGCCTGACAAAGAGCAACAAGTAGTGTTAGTTGAGAAGCCTGACAAAGAGCAACAAGTAGTGTTAGTTGAGAAGCCTGACAAAAAGCAACAAGTAGTGTTAGTTGAGAAGCCTGACAAAGAGCAACAAGTAGTGTTAGTTGAGAAGCCTGACAAAGAGCAACAAGTAGTGTTAGTTGATAAGCCTGACAAAGAGCAACAAGTAGTGTTAGTTGAGAAGCCTGACAAAGAGCAACAAGTAGTGTTAGTTGAGAAGCCTGACAAAGAGCAACACGTAGTGTTAGTTGAGAAGCCTGACAAAGAGCAACAAGTAGTGTTAGTTGAGAAGCCTGACAAAGAGCAACAAGTAGTGTTAGTTGAGAAGCCTGACAAAGAGCAACAAGTAGTGTTAGTTGAGAAGCCTGACAAAGAGCAACAAGTAGTGTTAGTTGAGAGGCCTGACAAAGAACAATAAGTAGTGTTAGTTGAGAAGCCTGACAAAGAGCAACAAGTAGTGTTAGTTGAGAAGCCTGACAAAGAGCAACAAGTAGTGTTAGTTGAGAGGCCTGACAAAGAACAATAAGTAGTGTTAGTTGAGAAGCCTGACAAAGAGCAACAAGTAGTGTTAGTTGAGAAGCCTGACAAAGAGCAACAAGTAGTGTTAGTTGAGAAGCCTGACAAAGAGCAACAAGTAGTGTTAGTTGAGAAGCCTGACAAAGAGCAACAAGTAGTGTTAGTTGAGAGGCCTGACAAAGAACAATAAGTAGTGTTAGTTGAGAAGCCTGACAAAGAGCAACAAGTAGTGTTAGTTGAGAAGCCTGACAAAGAGCATAGTTGAGAAGCCTGACAAAGAGCAACAAGTAGTGTTAGTTGAGAAGCCTGACAAAGAGCAACAAGTAGTGTTAGTTGAGAAGCCTGACAAAGAGCAACAAGTGGTGTTAGTTGAGAAGCCTGACAAAGAACAGCAAGTAGTGTTAGTTGAGAAGCCTGACAAAGAGCAACAAGTAGTGTTAGTTGAGAATCCTGACAAAGAGCAACAAGTAGTGTTAGTTGAGAATCCTGACAAAGAGCAACAAGTAGTGTTAGTTGAGAAGCCTGACAAAGAGCAACAAGTAGTGTTAGTTGAGAAGCCTGACAAAGAGCAACAAGTAGTGTTAGTTGAGAAGCCTGACAAAGAGCAACAAGTAGTGTTAGTTGAGAAGCCTGACAAAGAGCAACAAGTAGTGTTAGTTGAGAGGCCTGACAAAGAACAATAAGTAGTGTTAGTTGAGAAGCCTGACAAAGAGCAACAAGTAGTGTTAGTTGAGAAGCCTGACAAAGAGCATAGTTGAGAAGCCTGACAAAGAGCATAGTTGAGAAGCCTGACAAAGAGCAACAAGTAGTGTTAGTTGAGAAGCCTGACAAAGAGCAACAAGTAGTGTTAGTTGAGAAGCCTGACAAAGAGCAACAAGTAGTGTTAGTTGAGAAGCCTGACAAAGAACAGCAAGTAGTGTTAGTTGAGAATCCTGACAAAGAGCAACAAGTAGTGTTAGTTGAGAATCCTGACAAAGAGCAACAAGTAGTGTTAGTTGAAAATCCTGACAAAGAGCAACAAGTAGTGTTAGTTGAGAAGCCTGACAAAGAGCAACAAGTAGTGTTAGTTGAGAAGCCTGACAAAGAGCAACAAGTAGTGTTAGTTGAGAAGCCTGACAAAGAGCAACAAGTAGTGTTAGTTGAGAAGCCTGACAAAGAGCAACAAGTAGTGTTAGTTGAGAAGCCTGACAAAAAGCAACAAGTAGTGTTAGTTGAGAAGCCTGACAAAGAGCAACAAGTAGTGTTAGTTGAGAAGCCTGACAAAGAGCAACAAGTAGTGTTAGTTGATAAGCCTGACAAAGAGCAACAAGTAGTGTTAGTTGAGAAGCCTGACAAAGAGCAACAAGTAGTGTTAGTTGAGAAGCCTGACAAAGAGCAACACGTAGTGTTAGTTGAGAAGCCTGACAAAGAGCAACAAGTAGTGTTAGTTGAGAAGCCTGACAAAGAGCAACAAGTAGTGTTAGTTGAGAAGCCTGACAAAGAGCAACAAGTAGTGTTAGTTGAGAAGCCTGACAAAGAGCAACAAGTAGTGTTAGTTGAGAGGCCTGACAAAGAACAATAAGTAGTGTTAGTTGAGAAGCCTGACAAAGAGCAACAAGTAGTGTTAGTTGAGAAGCCTGACAAAGAGCATAGTTGAGAAGCCTGACAAAGAGCAACAAGTAGTGTTAGTTGAGAAGCCTGACAAAGAGCAACAAGTAGTGTTAGTTGAGAAGCCTGACAAAGAGCAACAAGTGGTGTTAGTTGAGAAGCCTGACAAAGAGCAACAAGTAGTGTTAGTTGAGAAGCCTGACAAAGAACAGCAAGTAGTGTTAGTTGAGAAGCCTGACAAAGAGCAACAAGTAGTGTTAGTTGAGAATCCTGACAAAGAGCAACAAGTAGTGTTAGTTGAGAATCCTGACAAAGAGCAACAAGTAGTGTTAGTTGAGAAGCCTGACAAAGAGCAACAAGTAGTGTTAGTTGAGAAGCCTGACAAAGAGCAACAAGTAGTGTTAGTTGAGAAGCCTGACAAAGAGCAACAAGTAGTGTTAGTTGAGAAGCCTGACAAAGAGCAACAAGTAGTGTTAGTTGAGAGGCCTGACAAAGAACAATAAGTAGTGTTAGTTGAGAAGCCTGACAAAGAGCAACAAGTAGTGTTAGTTGAGAAGCCTGACAAAGAGCATAGTTGAGAAGCCTGACAAAGAGCATAGTTGAGAAGCCTGACAAAGAGCAACAAGTAGTGTTAGTTGAGAAGCCTGACAAAGAGCAACAAGTAGTGTTAGTTGAGAAGCCTGACAAAGAGCAACAAGTGGTGTTAGTTGAGAAGCCTGACAAAGAGCAACAAGTAGTGTTAGTTGAGAAGCCTGACAAAGAGCAACAAGCAGTGTTAGTTGAGAAGCCTGACAAAAAGCAACAAGTAGTGTTAGTTGAGAAGCCTGACAAAGAACAACAAGTAGTGTTAGTTGAGAAGCCTGACAAAGAGCAACAAGTAGTGTTAGTTGAGAAGCCTGACAAAGAGCAACAAGTAGTGTTAGTTGAGAAGCCTGACAAAGAGCAACAAGTAGTGTTAGTTGAGAAGCCTGACAAAGAGCAACAAGTAGTGTTAGTTGATAAGCCTGACAAAGAGCAACAAGTAGTGTTAGTTGAGAAGCCTGACAAAGAGCAACAAGTAGTGTTAGTTGAGAAGCCTGACAAAGAGCAACACGTAGTGTTAGTTGAGAAGCCTGACAAAGAGCAACAAGTAGTGTTAGTTGAGAAGCCTGACAAAGAGCAACAAGTAGTGTTAGTTGAGAAGCCTGACAAAGAGCAACAAGTAGTGTTAGTTGAGAAGCCTGACAAAGAGCAACAAGTAGTGTTAGTTGAGAGGCCTGACAAAGAACAATAAGTAGTGTTAGTTGAGAAGCCTGACAAAGAGCAACAAGTAGTGTTAGTTGAGAAGCCTGACAAAGAGCATAGTTGAGAAGCCTGACAAAGAGCAACAAGTAGTGTTAGTTGAGAAGCCTGACAAAGAGCAACAAGTAGTGTTAGTTGAGAAGCCTGACAAAGAGCAACAAGTGGTGTTAGTTGAGAAGCCTGACAAAGAGCAACAAGTAGTGTTAGTTGAGAAGCCTGACAAAGAACAGCAAGTAGTGTTAGTTGAGAATCCTGACAAAGAGCAACAAGTAGTGTTAGTTGAGAATCCTGACAAAGAGCAACAAGTAGTGTTAGTTGAAAATCCTGACAAAGAGCAACAAGTAGTGTTAGTTGAGAAGCCTGACAAAGAGCAACAAGTAGTGTTAGTTGAGAAGCCTGACAAAGAGCAACAAGTAGTGTTAGTTGAGAAGCCTGACAAAGAGCAACAAGTAGTGTTAGTTGAGAAGCCTGACAAAGAGCAACAAGTAGTGTTAGTTGAGAAGCCTGACAAAGAGCAACAAGTAGTGTT
Source organism: Chaetoderma sp. LZ-2023a (assembly GCA_034401795.1). NCBI lineage: Eukaryota > Metazoa > Mollusca > Caudofoveata > Chaetodermatida > Chaetodermatidae > Chaetoderma > Chaetoderma sp. LZ-2023a. The sequence goes on from CM067360.1 coordinate 1,930,782, forward strand.
AGTTGAGAGGCCTGACAAAGAACAATAAGTAGTGTTAGTTGAGAAGCCTGACAAAGAGCAACAAGTAGTGTTAGTTGAGAAGCCTGACAAAGAGCATAGTTGAGAAGCCTGACAAAGAGCAACAAGTAGTGTTAGTTGAGAAGCCTGACAAAGAGCAACAAGTAGTGTTAGTTGAGAAGCCTGACAAAGAGCAACAAGTGGTGTTAGTTGAGAAGCCTGACAAAGAGCAACAAGTAGTGTTAGTTGAGAAGCCTGACAAAGAACAGCAAGTAGTGTTAGTTGAGAAGCCTGACAAAGAGCAACAAGTAGTGTTAGTTGAGAATCCTGACAAAGAGCAACAAGTAGTGTTAGTTGAGAATCCTGACAAAGAGCAACAAGTAGTGTTAGTTGAGAAGCCTGACAAAGAGCAACAAGTAGTGTTAGTTGAGAAGCCTGACAAAGAGCAACAAGTAGTGTTAGTTGAGAAGCCTGACAAAGAGCAACAAGTAGTGTTAGTTGAGAAGCCTGACAAAGAGCAACAAGTAGTGTTAGTTGAGAGGCCTGACAAAGAACAATAAGTAGTGTTAGTTGAGAAGCCTGACAAAGAGCAACAAGTAGTGTTAGTTGAGAAGCCTGACAAAGAGCATAGTTGAGAAGCCTGACAAAGAGCATAGTTGAGAAGCCTGACAAAGAGCAACAAGTAGTGTTAGTTGAGAAGCCTGACAAAGAGCAACAAGTAGTGTTAGTTGAGAAGCCTGACAAAGAGCAACAAGTGGTGTTAGTTGAGAAGCCTGACAAAGAGCAACAAGTAGTGTTAGTTGAGAAGCCTGACAAAGAACAGCAAGTAGTGTTAGTTGAGAAGCCTGACAAAGAGCAACAAGTAGTGTTAGTTGAGAAGCCTGACAAAGAGCAACAAGTAGTGTTAGTTGAGAATCCTGACAAAGAGCAACAAGTAGTGTTAGTTGAGAATCCTGACAAAGAGCAACAAGTAGTGTTAGTTGAGAAGCCTGACAAAGAGCAACAAGTAGTGTTAGTTGAGAAGCCTGACAAAGAGCAACAAGTAGTGTTAGTTGAGAAGCCTGACAAAGAGCAACAAGTAGTGTTAGTTGAGAAGCCTGACAAAGAGCAACAAGTAGTGTTAGTTGAGAAGCCTGACAAAGAGCAACACGTAATGTTAGTTGAGAAGCCTGACAAAGAGCAACAAGCAGTGTTAGTTGAGAAGCCTGACAAAAAGCAACAAGTAGTGTTAGTTGAGAAGCCTGACAAAGAACAACAAGTAGTGTTAGTTGAGAAGCCTGACAAAGAGCAACAAGTAGTGTTAGTTGAGAAGCCTGACAAAGAGCAACAAGTAGTGTTAGTTGAGAAGCCTGACAAAGAGCAACAAGTAGTGTTAGTTGAGAAGCCTGACAAAGAGCAACAAGTAGTGTTAGTTGATAAGCCTGACAAAGAGCAACAAGTAGTGTTAGTTGAGAAGCCTGACAAAGAGCAACAAGTAGTGTTAGTTGAGAAGCCTGACAAAGAGCAACACGTAGTGTTAGTTGAGAAGCCTGACAAAGAGCAACAAGTAGTGTTAGTTGAGAAGCCTGACAAAGAGCAACAAGTAGTGTTAGTTGAGAAGCCTGACAAAGAGCAACAAGTAGTGTTAGTTGAGAAGCCTGACAAAGAGCAACAAGTAGTGTTAGTTGAGAGGCCTGACAAAGAACAATAAGTAGTGTTAGTTGAGAAGCCTGACAAAGAGCAACAAGTAGTGTTAGTTGAGAAGCCTGACAAAGAGCATAGTTGAGAAGCCTGACAAAGAGCAACAAGTAGTGTTAGTTGAGAAGCCTGACAAAGAGCAACAAGTAGTGTTAGTTGAGAAGCCTGACAAAGAGCAACAAGTGGTGTTAGTTGAGAAGCCTGACAAAGAGCAACAAGTAGTGTTAGTTGAGAGGCCTGACAAAGAACAATAAGTAGTGTTAGTTGAGAAGCCTGACAAAGAGCAACAAGTAGTGTTAGTTGAGAAGCCTGACAAAGAGCATAGTTGAGAAGCCTGACAAAGAGCAACAAGTAGTGTTAGTTGAGAAGCCTGACAAAGAGCAACAAGTAGTGTTAGTTGAGAAGCCTGACAAAGAGCAACAAGTGGTGTTAGTTGAGAAGCCTGACAAAGAGCAACAAGTAGTGTTAGTTGAGAAGCCTGACAAAGAACAGCAAGTAGTGTTAGTTGAGAATCCTGACAAAGAGCAACAAGTAGTGTTAGTTGAGAATCCTGACAAAGAGCAACAAGTAGTGTTAGTTGAAAATCCTGACAAAGAGCAACAAGTAGTGTTAGTTGAGAAGCCTGACAAAGAGCAACAAGTAGTGTTAGTTGAGAAGCCTGACAAAGAGCAACAAGTAGTGTTAGTTGAGAAGCCTGACAAAGAGCAACGAGTAGTGTTAGTTGAGAAGCCTGACAAAGAGCAACAAGTAGTGTTAGTTGAGAAGCCTGACAAAAAGCAACAAGTAGTGTTAGTTGAGAAGCCTGACAAAGAGCAACAAGTAGTGTTAGTTGAGAAGCCTGACAAAGAGCAACAAGTAGTGTTAGTTGATAAGCCTGACAAAGAGCAACAAGTAGTGTTAGTTGAGAAGCCTGACAAAGAGCAACAAGTAGTGTTAGTTGAGAAGCCTGACAAAGAGCAACACGTAGTGTTAGTTGAGAAGCCTGACAAAGAGCAACAAGTAGTGTTAGTTGAGAAGCCTGACAAAGAGCAACAAGTAGTGTTAGTTGAGAAGCCTGACAAAGAGCAACAAGTAGTGTTAGTTGAGAAGCCTGACAAAGAGCAACAAGTAGTGTTAGTTGAGAGGCCTGACAAAGAACAATAAGTAGTGTTAGTTGAGAAGCCTGACAAAGAGCAACAAGTAGTGTTAGTTGAGAAGCCTGACAAAGAGCAACAAGTGGTGTTAGTTGAGAAGCCTGACAAAGAGCAACAAGTAGTGTTAGTTGAGAAGCCTGACAAAGAACAGCAAGTAGTGTTAGTTGAGAATCCTGACAAAGAGCAACAAGTAGTGTTAGTTGAGAATCCTGACAAAGAGCAACAAGTAGTGTTAGTTGAAAATCCTGACAAAGAGCAACAAGTAGTGTTAGTTGAGAAGCCTGACAAAGAGCAACAAGTAGTGTTAGTTGAGAAGCCTGACAAAGAGCAACAAGTAGTGTTAGTTGAGAAGCCTGACAAAGAGCAACGAGTAGTGTTAGTTGAGAAGCCTGACAAAGAGCAACAAGTAGTGTTAGTTGAGAAGCCTGACAAAAAGCAACAAGTAGTGTTAGTTGAGAAGCCTGACAAAGAGCAACAAGTAGTGTTAGTTGAGAAGCCTGACAAAGAGCAACAAGTAGTGTTAGTTGATAAGCCTGACAAAGAGCAACAAGTAGTGTTAGTTGAGAAGCCTGACAAAGAGCAACAAGTAGTGTTAGTTGAGAAGCCTGACAAAGAGCAACACGTAGTGTTAGTTGAGAAGCCTGACAAAGAGCAACAAGTAGTGTTAGTTGAGAAGCCTGACAAAGAGCAACAAGTAGTGTTAGTTGAGAAGCCTGACAAAGAGCAACAAGTAGTGTTAGTTGAGAAGCCTGACAAAGAGCAACAAGTAGTGTTAGTTGAGAGGCCTGACAAAGAACAATAAGTAGTGTTAGTTGAGAAGCCTGACAAAGAGCAACAAGTAGTGTTAGTTGAGAAGCCTGACAAAGAGCATAGTTGAGAAGCCTGACAAAGAGCAACAAGTAGTGTTAGTTGAGAAGCCTGACAAAGAGCAACAAGTAGTGTTAGTTGAGAAGCCTGACAAAGAGCAACAAGTGGTGTTAGTTGAGAAGCCTGACAAAGAGCAACAAGTAGTGTTAGTTGAGAAGCCTGACAAAGAACAGCAAGTAGTGTTAGTTGAGAAGCCTGACAAAGAGCAACAAGTAGTGTTAGTTGAGAATCCTGACAAAGAGCAACAAGTAGTGTTAGTTGAGAATCCTGACAAAGAGCAACAAGTAGTGTTAGTTGAGAATCCTGACAAAGAGCAACAAGTAGTGTTAGTTGAGAATCCTGACAAAGAGCAACAAGTAGTGTTAGTTGAGAAGCCTGACAAAGAGCAACAAGTAGTGTTAGTTGAGAAGCCTGACAAAGAGCAACAAGTAGTGTTAGTTGAGAAGCCTGACAAAGAGCAACAAGTAGTGTTAGTTGAGAAGCCTGACAAAGAGCAACAAGTAGTGTTAGTTGAGAGGCCTGACAAAGAACAATAAGTAGTGTTAGTTGAGAAGCCTGACAAAGAGCAACAAGTAGTGTTAGTTGAGAAGCCTGACAAAGAGCATAGTTGAGAAGCCTGACAAAGAGCATAGTTGAGAAGCCTGACAAAGAACAGCAAGTAGTGTTAGTTGAGAAGCCTGACAAAGAGCAACAAGTAGTGTTAGTTGAGAATCCTGACAAAGAGCAACAAGTAGTGTTAGTTGAGAATCCTGACAAAGAGCAACAAGTAGTGTTAGTTGAGAAGCCTGACAAAGAGCAACAAGTAGTGTTAGTTGAGAAGCCTGACAAAGAGCAACAAGTAGTGTTAGTTGAGAAGCCTGACAAAGAGCAACAAGTAGTGTTAGTTGAGAAGCCTGACAAAGAGCAACTAGTAGTGTTAGTTGAGAAGCCTGACAAAGAGCAACAAGTAGTGTTAGTTGAGAAGCCTGACAAAGAGCAACAAGCAGTGTTAGTTGAGAAGCCTGACAAAGAGCAACAAGTAGTGTTAGTTGAGAAGCCTGACAAAGAGCAACAAGTAGTGTTAGTTGAGAGGCCTGACAAAGAACAATAAGTAGTGTTAGTTGAGAAGCCTGACAAAGAGCAACAAGTAGTGTTAGTTGAGAAGCCTGACAAAGAGCATAGTTGAGAAGCCTGACAAAGAGCAACAAGTAGTGTTAGTTGAGAAGCCTGACAAAGAGCAACAAGTAGTGTTAGTTGAGAAGCCTGACAAAGAGCAACAAGTGGTGTTAGTTGAGAAGCCTGACAAAGAGCAACAAGTAGTGTTAGTTGAGAAGCCTGACAAAGAACAGCAAGTAGTGTTAGTTGAGAAGCCTGACAAAGAGCAACAAGTAGTGTTAGTTGAGAAGCCTGACAAAGAGCAACAAGTAGTGTTAGTTGAGAATCCTGACAAAGAGCAACAAGTAGTGTTAGTTGAGAATCCTGACAAAGAGCAACAAGTAGTGTTAGTTGAGAAGCCTGACAAAGAGCAACAAGTAGTGTTAGTTGAGAAGCCTGACAAAGAGCAACAAGTAGTGTTAGTTGAGAAGCCTGACAAAGAGCAACAAGTAGTGTTAGTTGAGAAGCCTGACAAAGAGCAACAAGTAGTGTTAGTTGAGAAGCCTGACAAAGAGTAACAAGTAGTGTTAGTTGAGAAGCCTGACAAAGAGCAACAAGCAGTGTTAGTTGAGAAGCCTGACAAAGAGCAACAAGTAGTGTTAGTTGAGAAGCCTGACAAAGAGCAACAAGTAGTGTTAGTTGAGAAGCCTGACAAAGAGCAACAAGTAGTGTTAGTTGAGAAGCCTGACAAAGAGCAACAAGTAGTGTTAGTTGAGAAGCCTGACAAAGAGCAACAAGTAGTGTTAGTTGAGAAGCCTGACAAAGAGCAACAAGTAGTGTTAGTTGAGAAGCCTGACAAAGAGCAACAAGCAGTGTTAGTTGAGAAGCCTGACAAAGAGCAACAAGCAGTGTTAGTTGAGAAGGCTGACAAAGAGCAACAAGTAGTGTTAGTTGAGAAGCCTGACAAAGAGCAACAAGTAGTGTTAGTTGAGAAGCCTGACAAAGAGCAACAAGTAGTGTTAGTTGAGAAGCCTGACAAAGAGCAACAAGTAGTGTTAGTTGAGAAGCCTGACAAAGAGCAACAAGTAGTGTTAGTTGAGAAGCCTGACAAAGAGCAACAAGTAGTGTTAGTTGAGAAGCCTGACAAAGAGCAACAAGTAGTGTTAGTTGAGAAGCCTGACAAAGAGCAACAAGTAGTGTTAGTTGAGAAGCCTGACAAAGAGCATCGCTTAATGTAACTTATCTGCAAATGCTTTCTTTAACCCTTTAACACTCATATCAGCCAAAAATAGCTTATGCAGCGGCCTTGAGAAATGTCCATTTGTAGACCAAGAGACCATTTTTTTTAATTTACCACTGGAATAACTGGCTCGATAACCGAGCCAGTCATTCCAGTAGTAAATTTTCAAAAACAGTCTTCTCTCGGTCTGCAAATGGATATTTTCTATGAGAAAACTGACATTTTTAAAAACAAATTTGGGGATTAAACTTTACATGATGCTTAATATTTGAAAAAATTGTTTTCTGACACAAGGATTGGATGCAAAATCTATCAATGTGAAAACCACTCACTAAAGTATGCAAATTTATGATGGCCTTATAATGGCCATACTACACATGCATGGACTGTGGCTTCCATAGCCTCGCTGTACAGCATCATTATCTTCACTATTCATTAATAACATTGAGCACATCGTCTATTTGAGTCGTGTACATCATTTGCAGATTACATAGTTGAATGAAAAGGGTGTGTTTGACCGGTAAATAGTTCTCTAAGTTAATGCTGGAGGTCCGTGACAATACTGTGTTTCTACAGTTAATGTTCACCAATTGAACCTGCCTTTCAGATACCAAAACTGGTATGATGTGTCACACAACCTAAGCGTGTATCAAATTTTAACAGGGAATCGAACCCACAACCGACGAAAGCGTCAAGCATTATAGCCAACAAACGCTTCCACCACACCAACGCTGCAAGACTTGCGGCATTGGTATGGTGGAAGCATTTGTGGGCTAAGATGCCTGGCGCTTTCAGCGGTTGTGGGTGCGATTCCCTGCCAGTGCCAAAAAAACGCCATAATGCCACGACTACTTGTATAACTAAACTTAACAGGAACACAATTTTCTTACATTGCCAAAATATTCTTTGCTCGTCGTTTTGGAGAAGCGCTTCAGATTCCGCTCATAATCATCATCCCCTTCAGGCATAGAACTTTTCTGACTTGGCTGTCGTGGCTTAACATGCTCCACTGTAAACAAAGAATGATAAGGGATCAATCAATACAGGTCCTCCTGTGATCATCAAGAAATAAACCATTCTAGAAACACTGTGGCTATGTCAGAACTATAGATATGGATATATTGGCTAGATGGCTCATGCGCATACCCTCACTATGGGGCTATTTGTCGTGACCGCCAGTGACGTCAGTAAATCGCAATTGCACATGACCGGGTATTTGCTGACTGGCTGACGCAGACGATCAGCTGCATTTATAGCCTCCAAAAGGGACAAGTCACCTTTGGTAATTTGAAGAGAAATTGAACAGAAGCAAATTTATGTATTTTTATCAAAATTAAAATCATATTGGCTATTATAAGCTGACACTTTGACAACGTATCAGAATCAGTAACAAAAACATTATTTGGAGACTATACATGTACTTCCGGTGAGAAAATACTGAACTCTGAAATGCCGCTGGACAGAGGGTTATGAGCTATCTCGCAAGTATATACTAACTCTATGGTCAAAACGCATATATCTGATTACATGCATGGATAGTGTGTAACGGATGGATCCATTTATACATGTAGCTAAGCCACTTTTTATGTGAGTTGGATTTGATTTGAAACGTTGAAACCAGAATTCCCAACATCTAGTTTTCAAGGTAACTTTACAGGTTGGATATTTTGTAATTACTCTGTTATACGTGAGTAATTACAAAATATCCAACCTGTAAAGTTACCTTGAAAACTAGATGTTGGGAATTCTGGTTTCAACGTTTCAAATCAAATCCAACTCACATAAAAAGTGGCTTAGCTACATGTATAAATGGATCCATCCGTTACACACTATCCATGCATGTAATCAGATATATGATAATTTCAGAATATTTATAAACATTTCCAGCAATATTCTAGGCCACTATTATCTGCACAGGGTGACTATATAAGAAGGAAAAATGTTTGAGAAATAACTTTAGTCCACTCAAACATTTTTCCTTCTTATATAGTTACCCTGTGCAGATAATAGTGGCCTAGAATATTGCTGGAAATGTTTATAAATATTCTGAAATTATCCCTACTGATCCTGTTGTCTTAAGCTAGCAACAACTTTCAGCATCAGGATTTTTCTGGCAGTCTTGACCTTCTAAGCCCTTTAACACTCATATCAGCCACAAATAGTGTTGAAAAATGTCCATTTGCAGACAAAGAGAAGACAATTTTTGAAAATTTACAACTGGAAGGACTGTCTCGATAACCGAGCCAGTCATTCCAGTGGAAAATTTTCAAAAATATTCTTCACTTGGTCTGCAAATTGAGATTTTCTTTGAGAAGATTTTATTGAAAGAATTTAAGGCTTAAAGGGTTAATACTGAAATAACATATTGTAAATTGTGTATATATATATATCTGTGAGAGCATTTCCTACCATGAGCGTGTTTCTGTTCATATGACACTGATGCTGTGCTCTTATAGTGGTCCAACAAGCCCTGTCCATCTCCCTCCTTAAAGTTTGTCTGTCTTAATGATGCCGACACACACTCCAAGTTGTATGGTTTGAAACAACTCTTGCTCAAGCGCTCCGGGAAGTACTCTGTTGTTGTAGTTTCCGGCCATCTCACTTTATCTTTATCCCCTTCAGGAATGTTAGTGCCTGTAGGCTGAAAGTAGTGAGGAAATACTGTGCATCAAGGTGTATAGGATTGTTAAAGAGGCCATGTGAATATAAGGGCAGTGTGTGGCAACCCATCATCTTGCTAATAACATGATGTTTGCTAATGTGCATGAGAAAAGATAAGATCTTTAGTGTCTTGTCTTCGTCAAACAAAGATCTTTACTGTGCCAATGTATAGATGTACAGATGAGAATGTGCATATACATACATATACATATACGCACCTAATAATATCACATCATTATCACAAACAATTTTGAAGTAAATGTCCAGGATGTTGAAATCTCTTCTTCCTGTCTGCCTGTCTATCTGTATGCCAGCCTGCCTGCTGGTCTGTCAGACTTCTTGCTAACTCCTCAAAACCATTTGGTGGAATTCAACCAAATTTATTTTATGAGTTTCAATATGATTGTGGATTTCAAGATCACATATTGAGCATCACCACCTGATGATGCAGACAATGGTTAAAAGGTCAAAGTGTGGGTGGGGATTTGTGATGGCGTGCCATTGACTAATCAGTGTAGCATATAAATTTTATCACGTACATGAGTAGTGATATTTGTGGATAGATAGAATATGGGTGGGTGGATTTATTTTTGCCAGCATATCACAACCCATCAAAATAGCCATTGTGTAATTTTCATACAGTCAATAGGTTACATTATGTAAATACTGAAAATGTCGCTATATTGAAGGTAGCAGGAATATGAATTGGCAATTCAGTTCAGGTTCAGTATTTTAAAATTGTAGGTAACTCTTTATCTTCTAAAATTGTGATATGGGAGGTAACTCTTTGCATTGTAAAATTGTAATACACATCAACTTTTTTATTCTACGATTTTGACAATTGGCAGTCCATGTATTCTAAGTCTTATTCTAAGATTGTGATAAGGGAGGTGACATTAAGTAAACTGCAGCACATGAGGTATTACAATTTGAGAATACTGATACCAAGAATTGTATGATGTCACAATATCAGAATACAACAGAGTTATTACCATTATTCATAGTTTCGCACATCCGGGCATCTTGAGATCGGCCGCCATTAAAGTTGTCACAAACTTACCACATGCTAAAGAGGACTGCCCAAAATATAAACGCATTGTTTAGATTTTCCATGAAGCTCAAACCATTAAATCCTGAATCTGAGAAGCTGTACTAACCCTGCCAGGTATCAGAAACATCAAATCATGAGTCAATTTTGCAAGATAGTAATAAGATGTAATTAAGGTTTTACGGCCCATTGCTCGTAATATTAACTTAGCCCCTCCAATAATAGCGTCGCTCCCAGGGCGTCATGGGAAATTTGATTGTGATGACGTCATCGCCATTCTATGAATTAGAATAAAGAGTTGACCAGAGCTCTAGATAAGCTTTTCAATAATTGGGTGATTCACTCTTAGAAATTTTGTAAATTGCGTTTCTTTGGAATTTAAATGGGTTATTATACATTAATCGCAAGAGAACTGAAATTAATAGGGTGATTTTCTATTTCAGTACTCATGATGTTAAAAATAAATTGAGTGATTGGCAATTTTTATTGGGTGAAAAAGTAAAAACCCTGCTTATCTAGAGCTCTGGAGTTGACACACCAGGCCCGTAACAATTTTAGAATATAAACTGAAAAGGCTTGCCTTCATTAACACAATCTTTGAACACATAGGCGCATCCCTTGTCACGCTATTAGAATTTATATAGTTACCTCCCTCGCCACCATTTTTAATACAAAGTTATATAGTTTCCTCCCTTTGTCACAATCCTAGAATTTATGTAGTTGTCTCCCTTTGTCACAACCCTAGTATTTACGTAGTTGTCTCCCTTTATCAATCCTAGCATTTACGTATTTGTCTCCCTTTATCACAATCTTAGACTACATAGTTATCACCATTTGTTACAATCTTAGAATTTACAGTTGCCTCCCTTGGCACAATTTTAGAAGACACAAGGGGTGGAATTCAATAAGGCGGTTTATCTAGACCTGCTTTAAAGAGTTAAACCTGGTTTATCCATTACTAGGTTTATACCCACATTTAGACTGACATAAAACACTAATGTAAAAATATTTTAACACACATTAATATCACGTTTCTAAAGGTGTATACACCTAAATCGATCCTGTGAAAGCTATAGCTTCATGTTATGAGAATATCAAAAATTAAACCAAGGAACAAACCAGGTAATAAACCTGGTGACCATATAAACTGATTTCAAGAAGGTTGTTTATGTACTAAACCTTACAGCAAATATCATACAAATTTTAACCTGGGGTAGGGTAGTTTAACTTCTATTGCTATGTGTAAAATTAGCACTTTTAAATGTGGAAAGTCAGGCCGCCACTGAGTTAGTTTGGGACAGGGTTCTCCCATTCATATGCATAATGAGATTGACATCCGACATGTATTTAAGCGACCTCATTGTTTATTATCCGAATAGCGCTGATTTATTTTATTGCCACTTTTATTATTATGTCCATCGCTGTATTAATATATTTCAATAATAAGCCATGACCCATATATATTTTAGTTAGTTTAGAATGTAAATGTCAAATTTCTATTAAACCCCCCCAAGCATGGTATACTAATGCTGATAAAATAAACATGGTTAAACCGGGCTTAAACCTGGTCTAGCTGTTACCTCCGGTAAGAAAATACTGACCTCTGAAATGCCGCTGGACAGCGGGTCATGAGCGATCTCGCAAGTATCTGAATACGGATGAGGTTTGAGCATAAATCCGCTTCCTCTGCCTGTATCGTCCACCACCATCCAAATCCAATAAGTTGACCAGCACCATTTTTCATAGTGAAATAACATCACTGATGAACATCGTCTGTGTTAAAAGTGGTAACCTCGTCCTTATCGGTGACGTAAACGTTCACTTTGATAATAGAGATCATCCCGATACTAAAAAGATGCTTCAGTTGCTTTCCCTTCACAGCTGTCAGCAACACGTCAGTGAACCAACTCATAAAAACGGGCATACCATTGACTGGGTAGTAACCCGTGAATCTGAAAATTGTGTGCAGAATGTGCTAGTGAAGGACTTGCAAATGTCTGACCATTACTTAGTAACAGTTAATCTCAGTGCTACTAAACCGTCCCCAATCACCGTTTCCACGCCTTGTCGAAACATAAAGAAAATAGACGAATCTGCTTTCCGCCAAGATCTAGAGCAGTCTAGACTGATTACATCACCACCATCAGACTGTGAAGACCTCGCCGACCTCTACAACGCAGAGCTAACCCGACTTCTCGACAAACATGCCCCAGAGAAATTAAAATCTATTCATCAGAGACCGAAATCTACGTGGCTTTTCACACCTGATGTAGCCAAAGCTAAAGCTGATAGACGGAAGGCCGAGAGGCAATGGAGGAAGTCCAATCTGGAAGTACATAGACAGATTTATGTCAACGCGAGGAACACAGTCTCTAAGATCATCGCTGGTGCTAAACAGTCTTTCTTTGACAACAAAATCTTAGAAAGTACGTCGAATCCCAAACAACTCTACAGTACAATGTTCGACCTAATGGGTAAGAAGAAAGACTCCTCCCTTCCTAGTGGTGAGGATCCGGCACTTATTGCCCAGTCATTTTCAGACTTTTTTCAAAGCAAAATCGTGGACATTCGCACACAATTGCACCAGTCCCAAAATACTACTGTTCCTCACGATGACCATCCTGTCTTCAATGGCAAAGGCCTCGATTACTTTCTTCAGTTTTCAGAAAATGATGTATTGACCCTTTTAAACGAGCTCAAGCCAACCTTCTGTACATTGGATCCTATCCCTACCAAACTTGTGCTAAAATACACGGACCTCCTGCTTCCGTCGATTACCATGATTGTTAATTCTGGTCTAATGTCCGGGACTATGCCAGCGTCATTCAAACGGGCTATTGTCAAACCACTACTGAAAAAGAATGGCCTGGACCACGATATCTTGAATAACTATAGACCGGTTTCGAACTTACCTTTCATGTCAAAACTTGTCGAAAAGGCGGTACTTAAAAGACTGTCAGTCCATTTACGAAAATGTGATTTATATGAGCCATTTCAGTCCGCATACCGACAATACCATAGCACCGAAACAGCCCTTCTAAGGGTTGTAAATGATATTCGCAGTGCTGTTGACAAAGGTAATGTTTCCCTGCTGCTATTGTTAGATTTGAGTGCCGCATTCGACACTATTGACCATCAGATACTTTTATCACAATTGCGTCATACATTTGGATTAGATGGCCCAGTATGGAACTGGTTTGAATCGTATCTATCCGAGAGATATCAGTCAGTCTGCGTAAACGGATCATTCTCCGAACCGATCAAGCTCACGTGTGGTGTGCCGCAAGGATCGATTTTGGGTCCAGTATTATTTACGCTATACACACGGCAACTTGGACAGAAAATCGAGAACCACAACATCCAACGCCATTTCTACGCCGATGACACGCAGCTCATCAACAGTTTTATACCATCAGTATCAGCCGCAAGTATGGCAACAGATCAACTAAATGACTGCTGTTCGGACATTAAATCCTGGATGACATTGAATATGTTGAAGCTAAACGATGACAAAACGGAGGCCATGCTAGTTGGTCCGGTGATTAGGCGCGCTAAATCAGACTTGACATGCATCACTGTTGGAACAAGCCAAATAAATCTGTCACCTGTGGTGAAAGATCTAGGGGTAATGCTTGATAATGAACTGACCATGGAAAAGCATGTTAATCATCTCTGCAAAGTGTGCTCGTACCAGCTACGTAATATTGGTTGCATCAGACGGTATATTACGAAGGAGGCTACAATCATGCTTATACTGGCGTTAATATCGTCAAGACTTGATTATTGTAACAGCTTGCTTATTGGTGCACCAAAACAACTTATTCATAAGCTACAGATTGTACAAAATACCGCTGCTAGAATCATATCACTCCGCCGAAAGTATGATCACATAACCCCTGTCTTACAGAATTTGCATTGGCTCCCGATCGAGCAGAGAATCACTTTCAAAATTTTATGCTTGACTTACCAATGTGTTTCCGGTACTGCCCCTGCATACTTAACTGAACTAGTACAACCCTATTCGCCTGGTCGATCACTCAGATCTGTCAATCAGATGCTGCTAAACGTCCCAAAAGTAAATTCTACTACATATGGCCACAAAACTTTCGCTTATGCAGCTCCCACCGAGTGGAACAATCTACCACTTAGTCTAAAAAACTCAGCATCATTAGATATTTTCAAATCACAACTGAAAACCACCCTTTTCAAACGAGCATATTCTCAGTAGATATAGCTATTACGCACTAGCGCTTAGAGCACGCATTGTCATGGATTCAGCGCTTTATAAATGTACTTATTATTATTATTATTATTATTAAACCTGGTAATAAATCTCTTATTACATGTACCATGTTCAGTGCTGTAACTTAGTGAGTGCCCTGATGCAAATGCACTTGAAAATCACTGAGGGCATTTGGATATCAAAAGTCAGATGCCCTCATAAGCATGCCAATTTTTGTTGCTTGGGAAGAATATCAGTGTCTTGAATATTTAAAAATCCATAGTTTGTTGATTTTTATCTTGGAACTGTATTCTGCGGCTGTAGTAGTAGAAAGATCCTACAGCTGCAATCAGTCCTTCTTCACTTTTGCCCACTGTGTCTTGTCCTCAGCCAAAATCCTTAGCTTCCTCAGGTCCATTCTTGACTTGAGTGTACCTAATCCTGCTTTCTTGATGTCACCTCGCAGCACGCTTAGCAGATTTAATGACGTCCTCTCCTGGCTCTGTATTTTCTGGCTCCAAGTAGGGTGAATTCCAAGGTTCTCTGTGCTGGTGTGTCTTCTGGCATCCTTAGCACATGGCCAAACATGGACCAAACATGGACCATCTTTTTATCTTATCATCGCATAATACAAATGCAATTCCATAATCATTGTCACTGAATGTTGATAAATAGCAGCTTCATTCAATGACTATTAGTTTATAATAATGCAATTATGTGTACACACTTATTCTATGGCATATTAGAATGCGGTCAGCCTAACCTCAATGAGGGCACTCTGTTTTAATTTTTACCATGCCCTGATTGCATTCACCTCAAAATGCTAAGTTACAGCACTGATATTTGTGACGAGTTGTTACCAGGTTTAGGCTAAACCGAGGTTTAAACCGCCTTATTGAATTCCAGCCAAGTAGTTTACATTTGTAATTTTGTGAAAACTGAATCAAATGATTTTAACAAGTGTCTTTCCTACCCCACTAGAGATTGGCACAAGTATGACTGTGTGATGCCAATCAAACCACGATTAGAACACAAAACAATCCTAGACTACCAGATATAACAGTGCTGCATGACAAGCGACTAGCTCAGACAACATGGTCATGCTACATGAAATAGGGCAAACCATATGAATACATCTACATAGTTCATTCACAAGTAGACTTACCGCTGGTAATGTTGGTATTCGGGACAGGTACTTGCCTGGGAACATATCCATATTGCTCGTTACAAAGTGGCCCTGCCTCACATCACCTTTAATCGTTGGTGGGCCACCTGAAAGATAATTAATTAATAGACAAATGTAATGGAGGGATCTAAATCTGTTACTCAAGTATCTGATGTCATAACCAATAGAGGGATCCATTTCTAGCAATGCACCATCCTTTTCCCGGGCTAAGCTCCACCCGCATTGTGCATGTGCTGGAATCAATTTATATACTTTGAATCCTGAATCACCAGAATCCCAATTTCAAGGTAACTATAAAGGCAGCAACAGCACCCAGGCAAATTATTTTCAAAGTATTCAACACTATGTTTATTAAATAGTAAATGCATCAAAGACATACAATTCGTAAAGTTAACAGACTATTCCAGCTTAATTTTGAAGCATGCCGAGACAATTATGATTGTGACGTCAGTCTACATGTGATTAATTGATTATGTCATATGCTAGAGTGATAGATTGGATTCATCCATTACATCACTAGTTAGCTAATGTTACAATCATACGTTTGGCGGAAGATGGTCACATTGAGACCAGGTAAGCTAATACATGTGGATTCCAATGAGTTAAATGTTGTGGAAGAAATTTGGTATTAACAATAACCTGGCTCCGAGCTTATGCATTCTACAACATTTCTTATTGTCACCATCTTTACTGTAGCTAATCTCCACCCACTCTCCACCAATGTTGGAATTGATCAATCCTTGCACTCCCAGAATCTCAATTTCCATAAAACTACATGTAAGCTATTAAATATTTTGAAACTAATTTGACTGGGTGCTGTTGCTGCCATGGCAGCAACAGTGATAGGCAGCAACAGCGCTCAGAATATTGGTTTCAAAATATTCAACAGACTGTTTTTTTAATAGTAAAGACATACAATGTGTACAACAATGCTTAGTCAATTACATGTGTAAGCGTTCGTGATGAACTTAGTTACATAATTCATGACGTAATTGGTTATGATGTCAGTCAACATGTCACATAGTTGATTATGATGTCATATGATTGATGGATAAACTGGATTCCTCCATTGTGTTAGCATAAGACCTGGTAGAGCTACTTACCTTGATGCATTGGTGGCACTCTGTAAATCCTCACCACAGAGGTATCATGGCCGCGTATATGATCTCTGTAATCAGACAATGGCAACCGCTCTTTCTCACGGTCGCCTTTAGTAATACAGCTATTATTTGGATATTCCACCGGTAATGTCCGCTTGTATTCAGAATTTTTACCCATCAGTGGTTTGAAATAAGTGTCATGAGTTGTAACAAAGACATTACATTTTGACACATCTGAATTCATTTTGAAGTTCGTTTTGCCCAGGGTTTCATAGTCATACTGAAGCTTTGGTTTAGCGAGGTATCGGTACTTGAACGATGTTGATGTTTCAGAAATTTTGTCATTAATGAAGCGGTCATCTTCATGCATGACACTAGCCAGAGTTGGTGGACAAGCTGATTTCGGCTTCTGGACATCAACATGCGATGGGTAATCCCGGTGAAATACTGTAGTCATGGAGTCTTTAGTTACTGAAGGGTCATGGCCAATGGTGAAGTTAGACTTGGTCAAACCTCCCCAGCTCTGTGCAGGAGGACGTGCAGGCATAAACTGCTTGCTGTCGGGTTCTGTGACAGTCATCTACAATAAAAACACTTGTGATTAAATATCATTAAGTGTAATAATGTTTTTATACACAAGAGGCCCACCTAGAACATAGGTAATTCAGCTAGAAACGAAATCAAAGTCTATCAGTAGGATCCTAAGGAGATGACCAGAATTTAAGAAGAAGACAGCAGCCAGGTTTCTTTATGCATCAACTTCACTTGAAATTTTAATGGCTCTTAGTCCTTAATCATATCTCCTAAATTTCAGCCTGATCAGTTCAGTGGTTCTGTAGAAGGCGCTTTCACGAGATCTAGGTCGTCCAAGATCGCCGCTAAAGAATTAGGTCAATTACGTTTCCTTGAATAAACTTGGTTCAGCTGTTGCCCTAGATGACCTCTCATCAGTTTTGAATTGATCCCCCTAGTGGATTCGGAAAAGCAGATGTTTAAAAGTATTTCCAAAAGTTGGACAAAATCCAAGATAGCTACTGGGTAAATTGGCTGATCAGCCTCATTTGAACAAACCTGGATCTGTATGCCCTAAGGCTGCTTCCTGCCAAACATACTTGAAATTGGCCCAGTGGTTCTCGGGAAGAAGACATTTAAGATTTCCCATTGCCTTAGTATGGGAGCGTTTTGCGGGAAAACGATTCAAGATAGACACTAAACCGTTTATCCGACAGTTTCGAAAATGGTAAATTTTAAATCAGAATGCCTAAAAATATGATACCAATTTCGGCTTCAAAATCAATAAAATCCAATAAGGCCACCAAACACCCTACACATATTGATTGGCCCACGGGGCCATATCTTTTTACGTATCAACTTCTCTTGAACAAATTTTAATGGCCCTAATTATATCTCCCAAATTTCTTCCCAATCTATTTAGCGGCTCTGGAGAAGAAGTTGTTTTCACAAACTTGGTTCAGCTGCTGCCCTAGATGATGCTGTATAAATTTTGAATTGATCCCATAAGCGGCTTCTGAGATCTTTAAAGATGTTTCTGAAAACTGCCAGAATCTAAGATCGCCACCAGCCAAGTTGGCTGATCAGCTCCGTTTGAACAAACTTCGATCTCTATGACATAAGAATGCTTCCTACCAAATATAATTAAAATCAGCCCAGTGGCTCTCCAGTCGACTTTTTAAATTTCCCATTGCTTTAGTATGGGAGCAATTGGCAGGAAAATGATTTAAAGATGGCCACCAAACCCTTTATCCGAAGTGTCGAAAACAGCAAATTTGAAATCGGAATGCCCAAAAAACTATATAAAACCAATTTCGTTTTCAAAATCCATCAAATAAAAAATTCCTATATGGCCGTCAATCATGCTACACATACATTTTGATTGGCCCATGACGGCTGACATATGTCTTTTTAGGTATCAACTTCCTGTGAACACATTTTAATGGCTTTTAGTCCCTAATCATATCTCCCAAATATCGGCCCGATCCATTCAGCGGTTCTCAAGAAGTCGTTTTCATGAAAACTAGGTCATCCAATACTGCTCGTATTCTTATATGGGAATGGAATAAGCTTTGATAAATACAAAATGCAACATGTTTCCCTATAGCAGGTCATTTCAACATCTTTCATGGCCGACCCTGATAACGACGACATGGGTAGTAAGGCTTACTTTTAAGTAGTAACACTTTCGTGTTCAGAAATCAGCTATTTCCTTGTTCAAGCATTATTTTAAGGGCTTTCAAGTGAATGGGTACATTAAATATAAATGTTTCTTTCCTTCAATGCATCCCCAGCCACCGTCCGAAGCTGTATTGGTTTGTATTGACAGTGAAAGGCAACATTACCTAAATATTTCTTGCTCAGGAAGGTATTTTGGCAGGGACAGATCTACATTTGTACCCACTAGCCAATTAGCCAAATGCTAGTAAAACTGAAATCTGGCTCTTGAAAAGCAGAATTGGCTAATTCATTGGCTAATGATAAATGTCCATTTGCAGACCAAGAGAAGACTATTCTTGAAAATTTATCACGTGAATGACTGAACTCGGTTATCGAGCCAGTCGAATGACTGGCTCGATAACCGAGTCAGTCATTCACGTGATAAATTTTGAAAAATAGTCTTCTCTTGGTCTGCAAATGGACATTTTTAATGAGAAAATTGAATTTAAAAACAAAATCCAGAGTTAAAGGGTGAAAATTAGACTAATTTTCTGGACGCTGAATTCTGACTAATTCCAGAGCTACAATTACAAGGCAACAATTCCTCTTTACATTGTTCAATATTTTGAAATTAATATGACTGAAAGCTGTTGCTACCTAAGGCAGTAACAGCTTTCAGTCATATTAGTTTTAAAATATTCTACACCTTTCTTATATATTAAGACTCTATTTTATCTGGACTGTAAAATTGAAAGTATTAACTGATGATGGCTCTAAAAGCATCTTCAGATGTGACATTGAAGCAAAGATGTGGCTAAAATCTTTACTATTTGGCTATGGTAAGAAAAATGGTACAATGTATTTGGATAATCTATTGGATTGAATATTACCAAAGCCAGATCTGTCCCTGTTTTGGGAATCCCTCCCCTATGTAAAATAGGTCAACATCTTTGTATCGTACCGGTAAAAATAGCTGGTACTAGCATAACATGATGATCAAGAAGCTATTAAATTGCATCAGGATTGTTCCACAATAGGGAAGAGCTCATCACTGTAGTATAAAGTTGAGATAGTTGGAGTTGTTAACGATTAGGTAGATGTGATATCGTGTGTGGGCTTTTTAAAGAGTTGTAACAATGAAAGTAAACTGTAATGTCTGTTTTATTCGTTGCAGGGACTGACCTACCAATTGGCTAGTTATATTGATATTTGTCTCAAGTATGGCAATTGATCAGATCCTTGGATAACTTTTTCGTCCCTTATCTTCCTATACCGTATTTTCAAGAAATTGATGGCCTTTAGCATGTAGATGAAGGAAGTGTTAAAACTTAATGTCTAGAAACCGCTGTAGACTTACATGTAAGTCACAGCCATTTCCAGACACCCACCCCTAATAAGGTCATTACAATTTTTCTCGTAGTACATCTCGGCATTACATGTAGGGTTGGTTTATTGAAAACACTCTGCCATCCGACTCATCAAGATCAGAGGTGATGTTTAGTATCAGATATAGACCGTTAGCCATTCGGTTACCTAAAACACATTCAAACCCATTGTTCCTCTTAAGTCTAAGACTACAACATATCACTGATAATCATCTGGATATGCTTGTCCCGATTGATCAAAACTTGCCTCTGTTGTGGTCAGAAACAGCGCCGAGTAAAACAGCCCTGACATACGCAGGCAAATGTTAGGTATGTTGTTAATAGCCGATTTGCTTGTTAATCTATGATGCAATCGCAGATTATTAAAATAACTCCGGATCTTTCTTCGTCGTCGTCTTCTTTCTTTTTTATTCTCGGTTAAAAACTTTGAACCGCATCTCCTCCTAGAGTTTTCGTCCGATCAACTCCAAACTTGGTCAACTTCTGCTAACTAGTCTGGAATCATATGCTTGTGCTTTTATTTCAGATTTGCCCAAGGGGTTTCAAGCTACCCACTTTTCCGTGCACAAAAAAATCCCATAGGAAATGTATGGGGATTTTCATGATTGATCTTTGAAGCGCGACTACACAGAGTTTTGATTGGACCACTACCATACTTGGTCAGGATATTACCCTCGGGGTCCTGAAGATGTCACCAAAATGGTGACCTTGCCCTTTGACCGTCATTGCACTGAATATGGCCCTATAGAGAATGAATGGGGATTTTCAGGATGAACCCTTGAACTGTGACTATACACTATACAGGTCTAGAGTTTTGATCAGATCACCACCATACTTGGTGAGGATGTTCCCCTTGGAGTCATGAAGGTGTTGATTGATCTGGAGGGCACATGACCAAGTGGAAGGGTACCTCTTGGGCATCAAAATTACCATTTTTTGTTTTTGGGAGAAATGAACTCCTCATCATCAGAGGTCAATGGACATATTGGACGATACCGTGTGACATCCTTTCATATTTCCATCACCCCTGGGTCACAGGCCTAGGTGGAAGGGCACCCGTTGGGCCTCAAAATCAGCAGTTTTCATTTTTAGCATAGATTACCTCCCTCATACAAGCTAATTGCGATTGTTAGAATGAGTGAAATGTTTGGTTTTTGACCAACCTCCCCACCCCCAACCTAACCTGTAAATTTCTTGGTTAATTGACACTTCATGAAACCTTTACTAAATGTATTGTGGTTCCAGGGTTCAATCAATTGTTTTCAAGTAATTGATTGAACGCTGGTACCACACATTATCACTACTACCATTGGGAGATCGATAAATACATCCACTGAGTAGCTTGTCTTTGTTGTTTAGGTTAGCATTGCTCCATGAAGAGTCCTGATAGGTATTTGCTGAAGATAAGTTTCTTTCTGATGCTTTTAGGTGTGTTTTGGTGTAGATTGAAGGAAATTTAAATTTCCCTTTCTCCGAGATCTAACAATACTCACCATTCTGTTACTTCTGATATACAGCTGGCCCTGACAGCTGGCTCTAGGACTATAGACATAGAAAGCTTTACCGACTCCTTGGAACCGGGTACTCTGCTCCCAACTGCTGAGTACCCATCTACCATAGAGCTCATATTGTTTGCATAGCCACCAAACAAGAGAAATCCATGGCTTGCCTCTGTGGGGCTGGGAGGCTGGGTCCGTAACAGAATGGTGAGTATTGTTAGATCTCGGAGAAAGGGAAATTTAAATTTCCTTCATTCTCCTTTGATCAATACTCACCATTCTGTTACTTCTGATATACACCAGATTTGGTCAGTAACCTGGTGGGAAGGGGCAAGCCATAAATGCTACTTTTGCCCCTTGGAGAAAGAGTTAGACTTAAACTTGACTAACGGAGACCTAAAAAGGACCGTCAAGTTAACGGAACCGAATCACATTCGCATCACTGCCACCCCCTTTTTTCCTCCTAAGAAAATAGGCCGTGGGCCAAAATCTGCACGGTGACTTTTCGTTGCAAATGTTGCGGGGCAACTTGATATTGCTAGTATAACATATTTAGGGCGTACTCTTTCTAAATCACCAATGTTCCCACATTTTTTCTTGCACATTAATTAGAAATAATTAGTTAAAAGTAACATAAATTAGCCAAGAAAGACAATCCAATTTGACGAGTTTAACTATCAGGTGGCGCGCCTGTCACAAGAGCAGACACGGAGTCATCCAATCAGGTCACTTCCTTATTCAAGATGTCTGCGCCCACAAAGTGCTGTTTACATATTTTTGATGACCAGGAAGGAACACTTTTACAGTTCTCGGAAGTGAGCTGGTTGAAATTTATTGACTGTGTTAAGAAATGGAAAGAACTAGATGGTATGGAGAAAGAAATAGCCGCAAAATATGCATATTTAACGGATGAATCGGCGCTAGACACCAGTTTTCGATATCACCGAACATGTTATTCACGGTTTACAGATAAGACTAAGATAGAAAGAGCTGTAAAACGGGTAGCAAAACAGTCAGGACTGCAGACACATGTGACCCTGTGCCCTCAAAGCGAACACGACATACGCGTGACCAAACAGCTCCACGAAGAAGTCAACATGTTTTACCAGAACAGTGTATAATTTGTAAGAAGGAACAGTATACAGTAAATAAGAATTCACGGAAACGTCTGAAAGAGCGATTAGCAAGCTGTGAATATACGTCTGGTAAGTGCTTTTTCATAATATAAATTATACTGTCGTTCGCCATGCCTGTAACCCCAAGCCCTCACCCAACCACATCCATCAAATATAAAGGGTGGGTAAACCATTCTTGGTGGCTTTGAAGTAAACATATGTTCCTAAAGGGAATGCATTTTGAAGTAGACATCATAAATAAACTGCTAAGTATTTTGAAACTGTTTATTTGAAGCGTCCAGTCAAATTATTTTCAAAATATTCACCAGAATATTTCTTTAGCAAGCCCTATAGCTGCGATCTCTGCGGCAGACACTTTTTACCTCTCACCTTTCACCCGGTGATCTCATTATTTTTCTCTTGGTTCCACCTGGTATATGATATGATATTTATTTCCACAATAGGCCATTGATTGGCCCTTGAGTGTAACAATTGAAATATATATATATATGTACATTTCCTGGCAACCCATATAATAATTTAAATACATTAATTTGGGTCAGTTGTGTAATGGTGATATATATACTTTCTTAAAGGCCCATTCCACACACGCACATTCAATACTTTATGTTTTAGAGCACAAATGAATCAACATAGACGTTATTAACCAACTAAACCACATATGTATATGAAAGCGCCCCGCCCGCCCCTCCCCCCCCCCCACCTCCTCTGGAGAAAATGCTCATTTTGACTGCGCTATCTTCCAGTGTACGAATTGTGTCTTTGGTAAGTGTTATGATATCTTCCACTGTACGAATTAAATGTCTTTGGTTAATTTACAATTTACTAGATATTCTGTTGAATAATTTGAAACTAATTTGACTGAAGAGAATTCTCAATTCGTCTTCTCCTTGCGTTGAGTGAAGACCTGGTTTACAAATTCTGCTACTTTCTTTATAACCGTCAG
The DNA here is from genome assembly GCA_034401795.1 of Chaetoderma sp. LZ-2023a. NCBI lineage: Eukaryota > Metazoa > Mollusca > Caudofoveata > Chaetodermatida > Chaetodermatidae > Chaetoderma > Chaetoderma sp. LZ-2023a. The sequence continues at coordinate 1,954,125 of CM067360.1, forward strand.
ATTTTCATCTTGTAATAACTACATCTGTATGTAAACACTTGTTTTTTTTGTAGTAATACAATTTTGTATAAAGGGCACATGAATGCGAATTCGTATTCATATTCAACATCGTTTACATACAATTGAGAGAACCCGTCAAGCAGATGCAGATATAGGTAACAATGTGTCCAAGTTTTGCTTGTGATGTCATTATCCAGTGCTATGCTGAGATATAGGCTTTGTTAGAAATGTCAAAAAATTTGACCGACCGACTGACTGACTTATACTTGCTGCTGGTCGCGGCTAAAAGTCATAGGAATTTGTCATATAAGATGTATAGAGTGGAATAGTCCATATTCACCTATTCATCCGGGAAATCCTACTCGGTATCTCAATTTCATAGCAAGCATGCACATACCAGGTAAAATATTTCAAAACTAATTAGATTGGAAGCTGTATCTGCACGAGACCAGCGGCTTCCAGTCAAATTAGTATCAAAATATTAAACAGGATAGTTTTTTAATCATAAAGAATTTGTAATTAAAACAAAACAGTGTGAAACAGTAATTTATGTCTAGCCCTAATCGGCATAAACATTGTCTTGCAGGGCACGTACAGGTCGTTAAAGTTAGATGCCCGGACACCTACCCTTGGGTACTGTCCGCCACTCCCCCACCGCCACCAGATCCGAAAACTGATCAGACCCGGATGCAGGTTTTTAAATCTGGATCAGGACTAGCGTCTGGAAATCCTATACTACGACAACGGCGGCGTTTCTTGTGTTAGAATCTGAGCCAAATCGGATGATTCTTTTAGATACACGTTCGGACAGACACACATGCCCGATCATAATACCCTGTTACCCTTACAGGGATGGTGGGGTGGGATGGGGGTGGGTGGGGGTATCTATATCAATTTCAAGACAACCATACAAGTACATATACGCTGTTGAATATTTTGTGACAAATTCGACACAAACCTGTCGCTGCCATATGCAACAACAGTTTCCAGTCAAATTAGTTTCAAAATAATCAACATAATATTTCTTAGTTATAAATGATTATTCGTGTTTGTCCTTTCGGTTTCAAAGTGTCAATAATGATACATTATCACCGATAATGTATTTACATTTCAGGTGGTCTACTGTTAAAGGCAGCGGAGATTTTGAATGACGAACTTATGCTTCTTCAGATACAAGGACAGGATATGGTAGCAATTGAAGTACGTTACCATCGATCATGTTACAAGGACTATACTGGAATCCTAACAGAGAAACGTCATGATAAAGATCGCGGCGAGGCATTATATGGTGAAGCGTTCCAAAAGTTGTGTAAGTCTGTCATTGAAGAGAAAATATTAAAACAGGGTAACGTGATACGTATGGTGAAATTGCGGGCAATGTTTATTGATACAGTTAGGGAAACTTACAATCTTGATGTAGGTGCTAATGTTAGAGCTTCATACCTTAAACAAAAACTTGCAATAGCCTACCCCACACTTCAGTTTGTGAAACCATCCAATCGAAACATAAGTGAAGTTGTACATGCAAAGGGAAATGAAACATTATTAGCAGATTATTGGCAATCAGAGAGTGATTCACAAGCAAGCTGCAATGAAGATGATATTGAAGAAGTCAGCAACAGCCGATTTTCTGATCAGGAGACAATGCGCAATCTCTATTTCTCAGCATTATACATTAGGAGGTTATTGTCTGAATCGACGGGATGTAAGATTTGGCCTCCTACAGCTGATGATCTTTCCCTGGAAGGAGCAGAACAAATTATTCCTGTATCGTTATATAATGTGTTAGCTTGGATGATCGGAGCATCAGACGATATTTGCCTAGATCGTTTTGTGAATACTTCAGAAGATGTTAAATGCAAATTGCTGTCAATATCACAAGATATTCTATATTTGGCATCAAAAGGAAGAACACCAACTCCGAAACATTATGCTTTAGCGATGACAATTCGACATTGGACAGGGTCTGCCAGTCTGATCAGCTTATTGAATGGCTTGGGACTTTGTGTATCTCATTCCAAGGTCCTAGAACATGATACCACCATAGCCACTGTTCAAATTAACAGAGATGAAATTGTTCCGGATGGATTCACAAAGAATTTACCAGCAACTTTAATTTGGGACAACAACGACTTCACTGAAGAAACTCGGTCTGGAGAAGGATCGACACATAATACAAATGGCATTTTAGTCCAGCGTATTCGTATGGATATTTCAACGAATGCTTGTGATTCTATTAACATTGATAAAACTAGAAAACGTTCTGTTGACCCTCCATTAATTGGCATTCAACCATTTCATAGTACCAAGCGACATGGGCTATTGAAGATGGATATGCGCACGACAGACAGGGCTTCGGTTCCACAGTCTTACCTTACACTAGACATTGCATTTTGTTTGTCAAAGTTGCCCGAGGTCAGTGAACAGGTTCTTCCAAGTTGGACAGGATTTAACACTTTGTTGAAATCTACAGACATTCCACCTTTATCCAAGATAGCATATCTACCTGTAATTGATGCCAGCCCCACCAATATGTCAACGGTTTACACCATTCTATTACGCGGTGTAGCTATTGCAGATAGTCTGGAACTGAAAACTATTGTTGTCGTATTTGATCAGGCAATTTATGCTAAAGCACAGCAAATTAGGTGGCAGAATCCAGTTTTTCAACAGCGATTGGTAGTGCGGTTAGGCGATTTTCATACTTCCATGTCATTTCTTGCCATTATAGGGAAGCGTTTTCAGGACTCTGGATTTCAGGATATTATAATAGAGTCAGAGATAGTGTCATCTGGATCTGTGAATGGTGTTATGTCAGGTCACCATTACAACAGAGCTATGCGTGCCCATAAGCTGATGTTTGAGGCATTACAGAGACTGAGGTGGCAAGCATTCATTAAAGTTCTTAGTACCGAAGAGGCGGCTGAAGCCATAAATGTCACAAAACAATTGAATCGTGAGGGGCCATGCTCCACATTTTCTGAGCTACTAAAAGAGACACACGTGTCAGCTTTGTTTGAAAGGTATGAGGCTTTCACCCAAAAGGAACGAGAAGTTAATCCTACATTTGATTTCTGGAGTTCGTACTTGGACATGGTTGGAGTTCTCCTTCAGTTTTTGCGTGCCACAAGGGAGGGATTATGGAATCTTCATTTGGCTGCACTCAATTCAATGCTTCCATGGTATTTTGCATATGACCGTATAAATTATGCAAGGTATCTTCCTGCTTATATCGCTGAGATGGAAAAGCTTGAAAGTGACCATGGAGAAATACATTCTGCTTTCTTAGACGGAGACTTTGCTGTACAACGACAAGGCAGGTACGGATTTAGTCAGATTGCTTCCGATCAGTTAATTGAGCAAACCTTCAACCGTGACTCAAAAACTAAAGGAGGAATGACCGGGATAACCATGAATAAAGGTGCTGTGAATTGGTGGATTCTGTCCCCCCATGAAAGAGCTGCAATATCAAAGGCATGTAAGATAATGGCGGGGAGAGACGACAACTCTAGACTAAGAAAGGATCTGGACAAATTTGGCATGAGCAGAGACGAATCTAGCATTCAAGCCATCACAGATACTATTGAGTCGATGGTTGATCCCTTTACATATGAGGGAGAGGATTTGATCAACATTTCTTCTGGAGTTGTTGCACCAAATAGCACTAAGGCCAATCTCCTTAATGCTTTTGATACCGGGAAGACTGCCGCAAACAATTTTTGTGCTGAAAGACTTCAGAGTGATTCAACTATCGACTTATTTACACCTATTAAAAGCCAGAAGCTTCAAACCTTCAGTACAACTACAGGGAAACGATCTATCTCTAAGGTACAATCTGAAACTGTAACATTGAAAGCCAGTAGTGAGCTATTCAGTCGACTTTTGCTAGTAGGTAAATCACGAGATATTGATCTTCGCGAGCTATTGTCACATTCTCTCACTCCAGTTCCAGCTTCACTCAGTACATATGATGGACTAAATGTTAAAACAAACAAAGCCAAATTAATGCATGAATTAGAGAGCAGTGTGCCTAATGTTCATCTAGATGCAGTGCTGCACAATTGTGTTTTAGTCATTGATGCAATGGCCTTTCTCCAGACAATTAATCAAGTACCAAAGACATTTGGAAAACTAGCTGAACAATTACTTAAATCGCTCTCATCTCTTGGTAGACAATATTGTTGCAAGCGAATTGATTTTGTAGTTGACCGATATCCTACAATTAGTATTAAAAACTGTGAACGTGCTCGTCGTGCAATTACTGGTGTTCAAGTTATCCACATTAACAACCCCGACCAAAAAACACCAAAACAATTCAAGAAATTCCTTTCTAATGGAGAGAATAAGGAATCATTAATTGAGTTTCTTTTCATGACTTGGAAAAACTGTGACATAGAACTTCTTTCGGACATCGAAATCTTAATCTGCCATGGTGAGCACTGCCATTCGCTGTCTGCTACCAATGTTGGAAGGGTTATTGAAGTACCAGAACTCCACTGTGACCACGAGGAAGCTGACACCAGGCTTCTGTTGCACGCAAAGCATGCTTCGGCAACACATCAGCATATTGTGATTAGGAGCCCAGATACTGATGTCCTGATCTTATCAGTTGCATTTGCTCACAATATTCCTAGCACTCTTTACTTCTTGACCGGAAGTGGTACAAGTACAAGGATCGTGAATGTCACCACCATATCTCAGAGTTATGGGTATAAGAAATGCGAGGCTATTCTCGGAGTTCATGTGTTTACAGGATGTGATACTGTTAGTGCATTCAGAGGGAAAGGGAAGGTGAAAGCCTTGAAACTTATGCTTGATTCTCCTGAAGCCTGTGACGATTTCCAAAATCTTGGGACTGATTGGATTTTATCAGATGAGATTTTATCAAGGTTGGAACCATTTGTTTCGCTTCAGTATGGACAGAAGAACTGTAGTGATATAAATTACGCTCGATACAATGTATTCAGACTTAAATGTTCCACTGACGCGGCTCTTCCACCAAATAAAGACTGTTTACAATTTCATGCAATGCGTGCTACGTACCAGGCTGCTATATATCGCAGGGCACTTCAGAACATTATATCTGCACCATCTCCTGTTGGTTATGGATGGATCCTAGATGACGAAGGTGCGCTTATGTTTGAGTGGATGTCACTAGCACCTGCACCCATAAATGTTTTGAAACATGTGCATTGTAAGTGTCGAAAACGTGGCTGTCAGACCCAGGTCTGTTCATGCCGAAAAGCAGCATTAATCTGTACCGACCTTTGTAGCTGTGATGACTGTCAAAATTCTACATGTACAACGCCCGAACTAGGTGGAGATGGCGATAGTGACTCGGATGAGGACTTGGATTGTTAACAGTAAGTCGCATATCTCTATTTTCAGGCCAGGCACGGTAGAACCGGGGTGGGGTGGTGCTGATGTCATAGGCAGCAACAGTGCCAAGACAAATTAGTTTCAAAATAGTCAACCACTTCCCTGTATAATTAACCTGAAATTTAGGTTCTGAGAATTCAGGTTTCGGGTTAAATAAATCTTGCAATTATAAAATAGCCACGGGAGAATCCGAGAATCAAAGTGCGGGCTGTTAAGACAGGTGGTCATTTAGTAGAGGTCAAATGTATTGTTTAATTGAATTTGGGAATTGAGGAGTGGTTTATTAATGAAGGTGCCTCGTTTAATAAAAATGGTCTTTAGACTTGAAAGCATATTTGACAGTTTATAATTTTATAATTTTCCTGGACACCCCTTGCAAAAGGAGGGCGAACCTCCCCTTGACACAACACAGTTCAGCCCCCCACCCCGCCCCTAATAGGAAAATGTGTCTACCGTGCCTGGTGTTATTAAAAAACTTACCAACCTAGAAGGTATATGCTTTTTAACTGATTATTTGTTGGAAATATAACATAAATCTCTTAACCATATATTTAGAATGTGACTTTATTGCGTCATTTATGACGAGATAGTAGGTGGTAAAGAATGGTCTCTGTAAAATTAATGTGCAAACCAATTAGTGGGAACTTTTTATTTTTGGAATCTACATATATTTATTGTTTGGAAACAATGGTTTTCAAGTTGCCCCGCAAAAGTTGCAACGACATTGGATTTCTAGCTACATATTTGGTACTCGGCCCACGGCCTAAAAGGGAGATAACTCACGAACATCCATCTCGCCTGAAAACACAAATATGCCAAGAGGGTTAACTGCTCTTTGCATATACACATGTATTAGCCTGGGAATGAGCATGAATATATAAGATGAATGAACATGATATATAGACATAATACAAAAAACTCTCAATCTTGAATTACCTCATGATAAATGGACTCCAGACGTACCGCCTCCAACCATTCACTTGTCCGGCCATCAGTGACACAATCTGGTTGTCATCCTCTCGCTCGACCATGTCTGCTTTTAAATTCTTTTCTTACCAAAGTGAAAAAAGGGAGAAGAGCAGTGTGGTCACTTAACTATCGTTTCAAAACAGCTAAAGCGAGTGGATTGGCTGAGTCTGACACATCCCTCATATACTAATCCGTGAATGAGGACTCACAGTGCCATTGTGCAACGGTCATGATGTCCTCTAATGGAACACCACTGTAAAGGGCGGTCGAGGCGTCTATTCCTCTAACATCGTGTGCCCTTGCGCATTGCACCTGGTGCCAAGTCGCCATCTCATGAGTAGTCCGAATGCATTCGACTACCCAACGAGAGATAGTATCCATGGATGCGGTGCCATAAGGCTTCTTATGGCAGATCCATAGATGTCTATCGTTCGACCGTAACGAGTCTGTCCGTTTCCTGTACTTAGTCAAAGCACGGACCGGGCACCAGACACTGGCATCATGATCAAACCTTGTTAGTTTTGGTATTATGATCGGTTTGCTGGGATATCTCAGACTGATTCTTTGACATAAACTCTGCTCTTGGCAGAAGACGCAGACCCTCTCCGGAGACAATAAATCGGTCCTTCTCTGCCGAAAGCGCATGGGTCTCACTGCGCCTTCTAGCTGAGGAAGCTGCCAATAGAAAGACCGCCTTTAGAGTCAAATGCTTTAGACTAGCCGAATGCAACGGTTCGAAAGGGTGCTTGGCCAATACATTAAGCACTAAAGATAGACTCCAGGCTGGAATGACTACCGGTTGTCTCGGTCGGAGATTGCTCATTCCCTTCACCATCACATTTAACTGGGCCACCTCTGGACTATCCCTGTTGGCTAGACAAGGGATAACTGATGCCAAAGCTGACTTGTATCCAGCAATTGTGACGGGAGCTAGTCCTGAAAAGAACAGCTCACAGAGAAAGTCTGCTATTTGCAGAATAGTGGATTGAAAGGTATCAATACCCTTTTCTTCACACCAGTCTGCAAATCTGTTAACCTTGTTGTTATATGACTTGAAGGTTGACCTCCTTCTCGCAGCCGCGATGAAATCAGCAGCTTGTCGAGAAAAGCCTTCCGACGTGGAACGTTGTTTGATAACATCCACGCAGTCAATTTGAACATTTCGGGACGCTCGTGTAGGAAGCGTCCCTTGGCCTGGGAGATTATGTTTGGAATCTCGGGCAACTGCACTGGGTTTTCCACCAGCAGATCTAGCAGATCCGTGAACCACGCCCTGCTCGGCCAATACGGCGCTATTAGCAGGACCAGACACGGTTCCTCCCTGATCTTCACCAATACCTTCGGCAGAAGAATGGTGGGTGGGTACGCGTAAGCGTGCATCCCCCTCCAGCTTATCGGCAGAGCGTCTGTATCGACGGCATTTGGATCTGGCATCGGCGAGACATAAGTCATGATTTGAGCATTTTCCCTTGTGGCGAACAAGTCCATGTTGGGTTTGCCCCAATGCTCGAAGATCCTTCGTAGAACTGGAGGGTTGAGGGGCCATTCTGTTGGCAGAATTCTCTGTCTGCGAGACAAAGCATCCGCCAGAATGTTCAATCGCCCAGGAATGTGAGCTGCTTTCAAAACAAGCGAGTAATTCCTGCACTATTGAATCAAGTGCCACACTTTGATACACAGTGTGGGTGACCTGGTCCAGCCTTGCGATTTATGTATGATACTACCGTCGAATTGTCCGATCGTATCAATATCACCCTGGCCCTGACCATCGGAAGAAACTGTTCCAACGCCAGTTCCACTGCCATCATTTCCAACAGATTGATATGCAGCTGGCTCTCCTGGAGAGTCCATGTGCCCGACACCTGGTGTTCTCGCAGGCAGGCCACCCCACCCCTCCAGCGATGCATCCGTGTACATGGACAGCTGGGGGTGGGGTAGGAGCAGCAAAACCCCATCTAGGAGATTCTGACGCTTTTTCCACCATACAAGATGTGACATTATTGGCTCCAAAACTGGCACCAGTTTTGACAGGGGTTCTATTCTCTGTTTCCACAGAGACATCAGATACAACTGGATAGGTCTTCGCATTAGAGCAGCGTACGGGATCACCTGCTCCATGGAGACCATCATGCCCAGCATCTGAAGAAACCACCTCGCCTGAATGTGGTTTCCCAATCGAAACTCTTGCGGATGGCTAACAGAGACACCACTCCGGGCTCTGATGGGTAAACCCTGCCCTCCTCGAGATCGAATCGCATCCCCAAATAAACGAAATGTTGAGTGGGTGGCAACTCGGATTTCTCCTTGTTGACTATCCAGCCTAGATCTGAAAGTAACTTCAGAGTCAGAGCAGTATCCACGTCCAACCTGGCTGCCCTATCTGCTTTGATCAGCCAATCGTCTATGTAGGTGTGTAGCGCCACGTTCTCTTTTCTGAGAAATGCTGTCACCGCAAGGACCACTCTTGTCAAAACCCTTGGAGCTGTCGACAGGCCAAACGGGAGAACAATAAACTCCCATACTTGATTCTGAAACGCAAATCTCAGAAACCTGTGACAACTCCTGTTCATTGGAATGTGGAAATATGCATCTTTCAGATCGATCGATACACACCACATTCCCTTCCTCAATCCTGCCATTACCGACCTCGGCGTTTCCATCTGGAACCGAGGCATATGGATAAACCAATTTAATGGCCTGAGATTGAGTACGGGTCTCCATCCCCCTGTGCTCTTGGGGACAAGGAACATATTTGAATAGAAGCCTGGAGTGTTCTGGTTTGCTGGTTTTATTGCTCCCTTCAGAAGCAAAATTGACACTTCGTTTTGAATGGCTTCTAACTTGTCTGGTTCGCTTGGTACGGGTGTCCAGACAGGTGCCAAAGACAGATTCTGTGGCGGAAAGTCCCACCACTCCGGCATGTATCCCTGGGATAACCATCCCAGGACCAGACTGTCTGACGTCACACCTCGCCAAGCCTCGACGAAACGCATGAGCCTTCCACCCACTATAGACGCCTCGACGCCTAACGGGGTTGTCCGGCTCGCAGTCCACTCCCCCCCTCTCTTAATGAGAGAGAGAGAACCATTTCGGTCTTGGCTCGGCAGGTCTAACTGGCACCGCTGTTCCTGTCGCACAGGTGCGGTCCAGGCGGATACGAAGGGAGCTCTCGTACCCTCAGGTACGAGCCGCTCCCTTCTTTCCGCCCTTTGAGGACTTACCCTTCCCCTTCCCCTTGCCCTTCCCGCCTCTAGGGCGATCAGGAGCAACATTGGGGAGGTTAGGGGCCTCCAAAACCTTCCTGGCTTTCTTCGCCGGCGGCGGCTGAGAAAAGCCAGACGAAGCAGCAGCCGCACTAGGCTTAGCTTTCGCCCTGCCTTTATGCTTCTTCTGCTTCTTGGAAGGTTGAACAGTCAATGGCTTCCCTACAGCCCCTAGTGCATGTGCTTGCCGCACTAGCTCCAGCTGTAAGTTTACCGCCAACCAATTCTGCGCAATGCTAGCAGTGTCCTCTAGGATGGCCCGCGCCTGGCCACCGAAGATGCTAGGACCTGTCAGGGGCATCCCAAGAAGACACTCCCTGACGGCCACAGCCAGACGCATATGGTCAAGAACCATTTGTCTCCTGGACTTAGTAACACGTGCCTGCACCCTTGCCAGTGCATCCATAGACAGTACCAGGCTGTCATTGATGCATGAAAGCGCCACAGGTGGCACAAGGTGGCCTGCCCCTGCTTCAGCCCACACCGACTGAAGAAGGCGATAAGAGTGGTTGACAGCACTCATAGCTGCCCTCACACCCTCATCACATAGGGACAGGACTTCCTCATGGTGTCCCTGGGATTTGTCCACCCCACCAGTGCCGGACCGGGGCCACCCACTCCAGCACTCTGGACACCCAGAACCCATCGGTCATCCTCGGTAACCGATGGTACCACACCATACCTGTCGTATTCCCCTCATGGAATACGACACCTCGCCCGCACCTCCCCGGAGGCCGCAGGGAGCTGGCCCTTGGTCATGAAATCCTTACTATAAATAGCCTCTAGCAACTCGATAAACCGTGGATCCAGTCCAGATCCCCGTCCTAATCGATGCAACCGACGGACGGGGCGCATCCTCCTCGGCCGTGGCCGAAACCACAGACGGGTCCACCCTGGCTAGCCAAGTCAGAGCCTCAGACCAGTCTACTTCCGAGGAGGACACACCTGTGAACACGTCACCCGTTGACGCGTTCACGGACCTACCAGCCACGGCCTCCCGGCTAGGAGCCGCGGCTTACATGCCAGGAACTCCGGTACCATACGGTTCTGCCGCCACCCCATGGAACACACCAGTCCATGGAGTAGGCCCACACAGAAAACCGTGCGGACCCGTAGCAGACACGGAAGGGTGCTACCCGTACCCCACGTCTGACTGCCGGACCAGGCGAGATAGGCGAGTACCACGCCTGGCCCGGCACACCCGTCACCGTGTCGGCTGGCATCAAACCAACCATCACGGGACCGGTGCCCGGTACCAGATTGGCCTCAACCATGGGCGGAGTCGCTGCCCTGGCTTGCGCCAAGCCAGACAGATGGAGGACGGTTCCGCCCAGGACGGAATCGTCCTCCATATTCTCCACCCGTGGCATCACAGGCCGCAGCAACCTCTCCTCCTCAGCCTCCTCGTCTTCAGACCCCTGACGGACCGGCCACCGCTACTGGACCACCCGGAGGTGGCCGCAGAGAGACAGAACCCGTCAGGCCGGAGCCCGACGGGACTGCCACGGGGCCATACGAGATGGCTCCCTCGGTGACCAGTCCAGAACCCTGTCCAAGGACAGGTCCGTACCAAGCATGGGGAGAGAGACTGCCCAACAACCTTCGGCAGCAGGGATGACACCAGTGTGGGCAGAACGCTATGCAGAAAGCCCTGTATAGCCGGACCAAACCACGCCGACGGTGCCATCTCCGCCACCTCCAGCTGAAGATGTGGAGCACCCCCACCGGCCGCTCCACAATTTAACTTCGGACCGCCTGACCCCGCGTCAGACCCAGCCAAATCCTTCTGAGCAAAAAACTTCAACATCATATCCGCGGACCACACTGCACACACATTACACCTACTATCAAGGTTACATGAGGTACATCTAAAGCAGACATGGTCCTTAAACAGGACCCGGACGAACTTGTGGCACTCGTCAAATGATGCCGGGGCTGGCTTGGCCTATAAATAAGCACAAACCTACAATAAGCAAGCGGAACGAGACAAGGATGGAAGGCAGACAATTAATTTTCAAATAAATTGACCATAAATTAACTGAAAACCCTCCCGCAGCCCACCCCGCAACTTTACAGCAAAGATCGCATTGATTATGACAACAAGAATGAAGCGGGCATAAATACACCCATAAATTGATCCTCCAGGATGTATAACGGAACCAGGAATTAGCATTCGGGGTATATTTACCAATCAATAAAAATTATACTCCTAACGAAAGCCAAAACGATATGTGAAGAAACAACAAAATGTAAACAAACTGCTGTAGCACACGGTAAAACCGCAGACCACACATCTAAATCAAGAATTTTGAAACCACCAATCATTGCAAACAGATCGTGATAACACGCAAAACTTGAACATTCCAAAGTTTTCTGGTACCATTTTTAGTACGCAGCACCCAGAACAAGATGTGTGAATTAATGACAAAATTTTCTTCACAAACATCCGAGCACCACGGGTGTGACGTCACCCGCTCAGATCTTACGGAGAACGACGTCAGCCGATATTCGTGTTACAAATACCGTAACAAACACCTATTTTCATATCTGCCGATCGCCTGTTGGGGTTAAAGAAGGCGACCATCCGGCATATCTCGTTGTTAACACACGTCCCAGATTCTTTGGGGTTAGAAATTGGAACATGCGACACAACGAAATTTAGAGACCTAAGTCTTTTAACTATGGAATAATATGGAAATATACGACCTGGTTATCATCGGTGGTATCCATATTATCCAATTATCCTTGCAAGAGAGTCACTAGCTATCACAATCACAGTTACACAAAGACTTAGATTTTTTTTTCTCAATCTTTCCAACTGCTAAAAAGCATGTATTGCTCTTGTTGCTATGCAAACAAGAATGAGCTCTATGGTAGATGGGTACTCGGCAGTTGGGAGCCGAGTACCCGGTTCCAAGGAGTCGGTAAAGCTTTCTAAGTCTATAGTCCTAGAGCCAGCTGTCAGGGCCAGCTGTATATCAGAAGTAACAGAATGGTGAGTATTGATCGAAGGAGAACATGGCTACACCACAGACACCAGAATTTATGTCCTACCCAGGAATCTGCTATTCAACACTGAGTAATTTATTGTGTGCTTGCTTTGTTGTTATTTTCTCCTATGATATTCGGCTGGGACTTGTAGATCTCTTGTGTGGCCAGCATGTTGGGTGCATTTGAACATGTGTCCTGTAGTTTGGAGACTTGTGTGGTAACTGATTTAACCTCATCTTGCAGTGTGTTATGTTTGTTGTTTCACAAACTCCAGTTTTCTTCCATTTTATCTTGTCTTTTGTTGAGAACGAGTAACTGTTGAATGAGTCCTTTTGGACCGCGCTTACAGAAATTACAGTACCCATTTATTTGCTCGCTCTCTTCACTGTTTAATATGTCATAAAGATCATGTGATATGTTTTGGAATTCTTTATGGAACCAGTGTTTGCAGGTTGGATATCACCCTCGATACCTTTTTAGCTCACCTGGCCTGAAAGGCCAAGTAAGCTTATGTCGTGGCGACCGTCCGTCGTCCGTCCGTCAACTTTTCCTTTAAAACGACTTCTCAAGAACCACTGGGCCGATTTCAATTATATTTGGCAGGAAGCATCCCTAGGGCATAGAGATTCAAGTTTGTTCAAATGAAGCCGATCGGCCAAAATCCAAGATGGCCGCCAGCCAAAATAGCCAATTTTTAGAAACACTAAAAAATCTTCTCCGAAACCGCTGGAGGAATTAATTCAAAACTCATAACACATCATCTATTGCCTCAGTAGACCCAAGTTTGTTCAAGGCAACCTGATTGGCCTATTTGCCTGGTGGCCATCTTGGATGACCTAGTTTTCGCGAAAACGTCTTCTCCCGAACTGCTGACGGGATAGGGCTGAAATTTTGCAAATATGCTTAGGAACCAAGTGCCTTTCAAGTTTTTCAAGAGAAGTTTGTTCGTTAGAAAACATGGCCGCCATCAACCAATCAAAATTCAGCGTTTCTAGGTCATATTGGCTTTTTCGTATTTGATGTATTTTGATGGCGAAAATTGCTTTATCTATGCTTATCAGTGTGGCGAGTTCATATATGCCACTTTCGAGACTGTCGGATAAACGCTTTGGCTGCCATCTTGGTTTGTTTTCCCGCCATAGGCGCCCATAGTAAAGCAATGGGCCCATAGCAAAGCAATGGGGAATTCTTTAAACGACTTCTTCTCAAGAACCACTGGGCCGATTTCAATTATATTTGGGAGGAAGCATTCATAGGGCATAGAGATCTAAGTATGTTCAAATGAACCCGATCTGCCAATTTGTCCGGCGGCCATCTTGGATTTAGGCCGATTTTAGGAAACGTCTTTAAAAATCTTCTCCGAAACGGCTTGGGGAATTGACGCAAACCTCATGAAATATGATTTATGGCAAGGGAACTTGATTGGTCAAATGGTTCGGCAGCCATCTTGGTTGACCTAGTTGTAGTGAAAATTACTTATTCTCCAGAAGCGCTGAAGGGATCGGACAGAAATTTGGCAGATATGATTAGGGCCTAAGGGCCATTAAAGTTTGTTCAAGAGAAGTTGATCTGTCAAAAAAATGGCCGTCGTGGGCAAATCAAAACACAGCATGTTTGGTGGCCATATTGGATTTTTTTATTTGATGGATTTTGAGGCCGAAATTGTTTTTATATGTGTTTTTGGGTATTCTGATCTCAAATTTGCAATTTTCGAAACTGTCTGATAAATGGTTTGCTGGCCATCTTGTTGATAAAGAGCATTCTAGTTGAAATGCTTATTGTCCAGGTGAGCGATACAGGCCCCTTGGGCCTCTTGTTCATGGGTATATTTGGTTAACAATTGAGTGAATATTTGTTCAAAGCGGTGAACATGGTGATTTGCGATGACGCGTCATTGACTGATCAATCTAGTTTGTGTTGTTATTTTATTTCATACAGCACTGTGTAAAGTCTCTGTTTGGTCTTAGATACCAGTTTATGTTTATCGCAAGAGGCCTAAGGGCCTTCCCGCTCACCTGGAAGATTAGCATTTGAATGATTAGCATTTGAACAGCCACAATACTTTAAATTCAGCAGTAACAAGACATAAAATACAAAATTGGAATTCAGTACAAACAAGATGGCTGCCGTACAAATTGACCAATCAAATTTTGTAAACAGGCTCTGAAGCACACAACTCTAGGTTCCTTCCACCCGAATTTGCTTGACATCATTCAAGCAGTTAATGAGGAGTAGCTTTTTAGCTTATTTCCCGAAATACCAGCGCAGTATCCTTCCAGCCAAGTCTGGTTGAAATTGGAGTCATGAAATTGATTGTAATGCAACTCCTCTGACACTATTGGACGAAAATCAACCAAATTTAGTATGTGAGTGCAAAAGGACGTTTACATTTGGCTCCGACCACGGGGGTGGGTTGTGGAATGTGTCAAAAGTTCAAAGCGGTGAACGTGAGGATTTGTGACGGCGTGTCATCGACCGATCAATGTAGTTGATAACAAGAGGCCCAAAGGGCCTGTGTCGCTCACCTGGAGCACTATGAATTTTTGTAAAAATTGTTGGTGAGTGGTTTAGGAGTAGTCTTTTAAATGAGTTTGTGGACATGTTTGCAAGTCCACTATTGCCGCCAAACACGCTACATTTTGATTGGTCCACTGCAGCCATGTTTCTGACGTAGCTCCTTCCCTTGAAAACGCCTTAATGCCACTATATATCTTCAAAATTTCGGCCCAATCCGCTCAGTGATTCTGCAGTTGTTTTGGCAAAAATTAGGTTATCCAAGATGGGCGCCAAACCATTTGGCCAATCAAGGTCCCTTGAACAAACTTGGTGCAGCTCTTGCCCTAGATGGTATTTCATGCGTATTGAATTGATCCCCATAGCCATTTTGGAGATGCTTTTTAAAGATATTTCTAAAAATCAACCACAATCTAAGATGGCACGAGAAGAGAATTTTAAATTTGCCATTGCTTTAGTATGGGAGATTTTGGCGGGTAAATGATTCAAGATGGCCGCTAAACAGTTCATCCGACACTCTCAAAAACGGCAAATTTGAAATCACAATACGCAAAAACATAAAACCAATTTCGGCCTCAAAAGCCATCAAATAAAAAAGTCCAATATGGCCGCCAAACCCACTAGACACTGATTGGCCCACGGCGGCCAGGTTTTTTGACGGATCAACTTCTCTTGAATAAACTTTAATGGCCCTTAGTCCCTAATAATATCTGCCAAATTTCAGCCTGATCTCTTCAGCGGTTCTGGGGAAGAAGTTGTTTTTGCGAAAACGAGGTCATCCAAGATGGCCGCTGAACCATTTGGTCAATCAAGATCCCTTGAACAAACTTGGGTCAGCTCTTGCCCTAAATAATATTTCATGAGGTCTGAATTGATCACTCAAACGGTTTCGGCTGATCGGCTTCATTTGAACAAAATGGAATCTCTATGCACTAAGGATGCTTCCTGCTAAATATAATTGAAATCGGCCCAGCAGTTCTCGAGAAGACATTTTAAATTTCACATTGCTTTAGCATGGGAGCTTTTGGCGGGAAAATGATCCAAAATGGCTGCCAAACCATTTATCCAACAGTTTCGAAAATTGCAAATTTGTGATCAGAATGTATGTATGATTACTGTACTCTGCGGCTGTAGTAGTAGAAACATCTTACAGCTGCAATCAGTCCTTCTTCGCTTTTGCCCACTGTGTCTTGTCCTCAGCCAAAATCCTTAGCTTCCTCTGGTCCATTCTTGAGTTGAGTGTACCTAATTCTGCTTTCTTGAGGTCACCTCATAGCACGCTTAGCAGATTTATGTAATGATGTCCTCTCCTGCCTCTGTATTTGCTGGCTCAGAGTGGCTCTCTGTGCTGGTGTGTCTTCTGGCATCCTTAGCACATTGCCAAACATGGACCATCTTTGCTGGGCGACTTTTACAGACAGCAGCGGCATATTAGACATCTTGTATAGTGCATCATTCAAAATTGGGAGAAGTTCGTCAAGGGGTTTCTTTTCCTCATCTATAAAGTCCACATCGTCGGCATATTCCATCTCTAGCGGCATGCCCAGCATTGACACCGGGGGTTTGGTCTTGTGGCATTTTCTCACATGGATTTCAATGCAGCAGCCAGGTAACAGGTGAAGAGCAAAGGGGATAGACCATATTTCTGTGGGGAGTGACTGATGGCTCAAACTCTACAGACTTCACTGACTTGACTCGTACTCTCAGCTTGGTGTCTGCAAGCAGTAGTCTCACTAGTCGTAGCTCATCTTCATTCCAACTGGCCTGGCGTAGTACATCTAGGATCTTTGAGCGCTTAATTGTGTTGAAGGCTCGTGACATGTCAATGCCCATTTTGTGGAAATCTCAGTGTTTGGACATGACTACTGACACAAGCATGCGTTGAGCCGATACAATGTCTGCACAGCTGCGTCCACATTTGAAGCCACTTTGACATGATCCGGTGAAGTCGTCGATCTTGTCTCGGATGCGGCATAGAGTTGCATTGGATAGGATAAAGTGTCCTTCAGAGTTCTGTACAGTTAGTGGTGGTGTGTAGTCAGCAACTCTCAGGGCTCGGGCTGCCCAAAACATTTTGTGGCAGTCATCTGTGGCAGTGATTTCATCTGCTAGGGCGTCTGCTTGTTGGATAGCAAGATCTTTAAGCGTTCGATCATGTGCCGCAGAATATTATTGCGTTCCTGGCGTAGTTTGGTGCGATCGTCACTTTGGCCACTTTGACAGATGCGCAGACGTAACGCTTTCTGTTCTGCTGACAGTTTTACTATGAGATGGTCGTCAATATACCTAGTTCTGTTGTTTTTTAGAACACCTATGGTGCTAGTAGCTGATGATTCCATAGATATCAGTATTTTGGTTATGGCTTCGTTTGGATCGGAGCTGATGTCTATGTTAGCTATCTGCTCCCCGAGAGCCTTTTTGTATGACATTTGAGTGTCAGTGTCGCTGATGAGCTTGGGTAAGTTGTAGGTGACTCTACTCTCTTGCCTGGTATGGCATTTATACATTACTGTAGGTAGAGCTGGTTCATATGGAGGCGTGTAATGACTGGCTTATGGTCAGAATTGAGGTCTGTGCCTCCATAGGAACGAGCATCCCAAAGTAGGGGTTTTGCTGCCGTCTTGCATAGTATGAAATCTATTTGGTTGAAGACAGCTTTTGTAGCCTTAGAACCTTTTGGGGCTTTGCGATCAGCAATGTGTCCAATCCATGTTGTCCGGTGGCGGCATGGGTGTTTGAAAGTCATATTTGTGGCAAATAGGCCATTGGAACTAAGGAATGCCACCAGTGCATCTCCATTGCTGTTACGTGTGCCCTCTCCATACGATCCGATGCATGAGCCAAGTCCTGAACTTTTGTCCGCAATAACTAGTTTACCCAGCTTGGAGTTGAAATCACCACACACGAACAGTTGCCATCCAGCTGGGATAGTAATGGCGGAGCTCAGTTCTGCATAGAAGGAATCTAATACAGCTGGATTCTCTTTGGCCCTTTCGGTAGCTGGCCCATATGCGTTGACTATGCGACACTTAGTGGTGGTGCGCTTGCGCGTTGGTATAGCCAGGTCGATAAATGCAACGCAATCACTGACGCATCCAAACCTAATGACATCGTCCAATACCCTTGGTCCAATTACGAAGCCTAATCCATGGTAAGTGGCCTGTTTTTGCTCCATGAGTACTAGCTTATGGCCTGTCTGAAGTTGCTGCTCTGAGTGTTTAGCTAGTTTAGTCTCTTGAATGCATGTGATATCGATTTTATAGTGTTCACAGTCTGCACCTAAGGTTTGCCTTGTTGATGCAGTAGTCAGACCACGTAGCTATGGTAAGCTCCTGGGAAGATTGCATTGTCCGAGGATGTCAAGCAGTTTCTTGTTAGAAGGTTAGACATAGTCAGAGTTGCCTCTGTATGCGGATGTCAGCCCGCAATCCTTGATGACTTAGTTTCCCAACATCAGAATACCCAAAAACATATATAAAACCAATTTCGGCCTCAAAATCCAGTAAGTAAAAAAATTCAATATGGGCGACAAACACAATATATTTTAATTGGCCCACCGCAGACATGGTTTTTTTTATGGATCAACTTCTCTTGAACAAACTTTAATGGCCCTTAGTCCCTAATCATATATCACAAATTTTGGCCTGATCGCTTCAGCGGTTCTGGGGAAGAAGTTGTTATTGCGAAAACTAGGTCATCCAAGATGGCCGCTGAACCATTTGGTCAATCAAGTTCTCTTGACCAAACTTGGTTCAGCTCTTGCCCTAGATCATATTTCGTGAGTTCTGAATCGATCCCTCAAACGGTTTCAGAAAAGATTTTTATAAAGACATTTCGAAAAATCAGCCGAAATCCAAGATGGCGACCGGCCAAATTGGCTGATCGGCTTCGTTTGAACAGACTGAACAAAATTTCAATTTCCCTTTTTCCGAGATCCAACAATACTTACCATTACATTACGGACCCTGCCTCCCAGCCCCATTGAGGAAAGCCATGGGTATCAAACGGAGATGAGCAGTGTGGCCAACTAGACTATCATTTCAAAACAACTAAAGCGAGTGGATTGGCGGAGTCTGACATGTCCCTCATATAGTAATCCATGAAAGAGGACTCACAGAGCAATTGTGCAATGGCCATGATGTCCTCTAACTGGACACCATTGAATAGGGTGGTTGAGGCGGCTATTCCTCTAACATTGTGAGCCTTAGCACATTGCACCCGGTGCCCAGTCGCAATCTTGGGGGTAGTCTGAATGCATTCGACTACCCAACGAGAGATAGTATCCATGGATGCGGCACCATATGGCTTCTTATGGCGGATCCACAGATGTCTATCATTTGACCATAAAGTCTGTCCGTTTTTTGTACTTGGTCAAAGCACGGACGGGACACCAGGCACTGGCATCGTGATCAAACCTAGTTAGCTTTGGTATAATGATCGGTTTGCCGGGATATTTGAAAGATTGATTCTTTGACATAACCTCTGCTCTTGGCAGCAGTCGCAGACCCTCTCCGGAGACAATAAATCGGTCCCGCTCTGCTGAAAGCGCATGGATCTCACTGCGCCTTCTTGCTGAGGAAGCTACCAATAGAAAAACTGCCTTTATAGTCAGATGCTTTAGATTAGCTGAACCCAAAGGTTCGAAAGGGTGCTTGGCCAGTACATTAAGCACCAAAGATAGACTCCAGCTTGGAATGACTACCGGTTGTCTCGGGCAGAGATTGCTCATTCCCTTCACCATCACATTCAACTGGGCCACCTCTGGAATATCCTGTTGGCTAAACAAGGGATAACTGATGCCAAAGCTGACTTGTATCCAGCAATTGTGACAGGAGCCAGTCCTGTAAAGCTCACAGAGAAAGCCTGCTATTTGCTGAATAGTGGATTGAAAGGGATCAATACCCATTCCTTCACACCCCTCTGCAAATTTGTTAACGTTGTGGATGACTTGAAGGTTGACCTCCTTCTCGCGTCTGTGATGAAACTCGCAGCCTGTTGAGAAAAGCCTTCCGATGTGGAACGTTGTTTGATAACATCCACACAGTCAATTTGAACATCTCGGGCCGCTCGTGTAGGAAGTGGCCCTTGCCTGGGAGATTATGTTCGGAATCTCAGGCAGCTGGACTGGATTGTCAGCCAGCAGATCAAGGAGATCCGTGAACCATGCCCTGCTGGGCCAAAATGGCGCGATTAGCAGGACCCGGCATGGCTCCTCCCTGATCTTCACCAAAACCTTCGGTAGAAGAATGGTGGGTGGCTACGCGTAAGCATGCATCCCTCTCCCACTTATCGCTCTCTATCGACGGCATTTGGATCTGGAATCGGCAAGACATAAGTCATGATTTGAGCATATTCCTTTGTGGTGAACAAGTCCATGTTTGGTTTGCCCCAATGCTCGAAGATCCTTTGTAGAACCGGAGGGTTGAGAGACCATTCTGTTGGCAGAATTCTCTGTCTGCGAGAGAAAGCATCCACCAGAATGTTCACTCGCCCGAGAATTAGAGCTGGGCGGTATTGATATTTACATGACGGTACCGGTACCATGAAAGAATACCGCGGTACCACGGTATACCATCATCTGAGCTTGAGGCATGCTACGAAACTAGAAAAAAATTTTCCATTTCCTTTTCACTTCCATCTCCAATCAACGGTAAATATAGGTAAAATAAATAAATTTTAGAGAAGAAAAACATGGCTGTTTAGTTTCATGATTTTATTAGGTCACTATTTTTATTGACGTAATATCATTCACGGGAATATCGGTCAAAGGGTGTGGTCGACTCGCTAACTATAACCCGCTGTTTGAGACATTGGGGTGCACTATTTTCAATATGGATTGTTCTTGCTATTAATGCGTGCGACCAGCAAACGGTAAATTTTATTTTGGCAGTCGAGCGCTTTGATAAACAGAGTCCAGACATGCGAGTATTTAAACGGGGCGAGTGTTGTACGCTTTTATTTCTGTTGGAGTCGTATATTCTGTTACTCGCGAAAACAGGCCTATACACATACATATATAGCCGATTCTAAAGCTTCTGATAATTACCGAGTACCCGATGTGCAGACTCGTTACTCGCAATGCTTCACGTGAACAATGCGTGTAAAATGCAGGAAATGTCAATTTCCCTTTCTCCGAGATCTAACAATACTCACCATTCTGTTACTTCTGATATACAGCTGGCCCTGACAGCGGCTCTAGGATTATAGACTTAGAAAGCTTTACCGACTCCTGGGAACCGGGTACTCGGCTCCCAACTGCCGAGTACCCATTTACCATAGAGCTCATATTGTTTGCATAGCCACCAAACAAGAGAAAACTATGGCTTGCCTCCGTGGGGCTGGGAGGCTGGGTCCGTAACAGAATGGTGAGTATTGTTAGATCTCGGAGAAAGGGAAATTGACATTTCCTGCATTCTCCTTCGATCAATACTCACCATTCTGTTACTTCTGATATACACCAGATTTGATCAGTAACCTGGTGGGAAGGGGCAAGCCATAAATGCTAATTTTGCCCCTTGGAGAAAGATTTTAGACGTCAAACTTGACTAACGGAGACCTAAAAGGACCGTCAAGTTCACGGAACCGAATCACATTCGCGTCACAGTCCTCCCCCCTTTTTCCTCCTAAGAAAAGGAAGAAAACTAACGAACATGTATCTCGCCTGAAAACACAAATATGCCAAGAGGGTTAACTGCTCCCTGCATACTCCATGTATTAGCCTGGGAATGAGCATGAATATATAAGATGAATGAACATGATACATATCCATAATACAAAAAACTCTCACTATTGAATTACCTTATGATAATTGGACTTCAGACGTACCGCCTCCAACCATTCACCGGTTCGGCCATCAGTGACACAATCTGGTTGACATCCTCTCGCCTGACCATGCCTGCTTTAGGTTCTTTTCTTACCGAAGTGAGAAAAGGGTGAAAAGCAGTGTGGTCACTAACTATCGTTTCAAAACAGCTAAAGCGAGTGGATTGGCTGAGTCTGACACATCCCTCATATAGTAATCCGTGAATGAGGACTCACAGTGCCATTGTGCAACGGCCATGATGTCCTATAACGGAACACCATTGTAAAGGGCGGTCGAGGCGGCTATTCCTCTGACATTGTCTGCCCTTACGCCTTGCACCTGGTGCCCAGTCGCCATCTCCTGACCGTAACGAGTCAGTCCGTTTCTTGTACTTAGTCAAAGCACGGACCGGGCACCAGACACTGGCATCACGATCAAACCTAGTTAACTTCGGTATAATGATCGGTTTGCCGGGATATCTCAAAGATTGGTTCTTTGACATAACCTCTGCTCTTGGCAGAAGACGCAGACCTTCTCCAGAAACAATAAATCGGTTCCTCTCTGCCGAAAGCGCATGGATCTCACTGCGCCTTCTAGCTGAGGAAGCTGCCAATAGAAAAACTGCCTTTAGAGTCAAATGCTTTAGACTAGCCGAACGCAACGGTTCGAAAGGGTGCTTGGCCAGTACATTAAGCACTAAAGATAGACTCCAGGCTGGAATGACTACCGGTTGTCTCGGTCGGAGATTGCTCATTCCCTTCAACATCACATTTAACTGGGCCACCTCTGGACTATCCCTGTTGGCTAGACAAGGGATAACTGATGCCAAAGCTGACTTGTATCCAGCAACTGTGACGGGAGCTAGTCCTCAAAAGAACAGCTCACAGAGAAAGTCTGCTATTTGCTGATAGTGGATTGAAAGGTATCAATACCCTTTTCTTCACACCAGTCTGCAAATCTGTTAACCTTGTTGTTATATGACTTGAAGGTTGACCTCCTTCTCGCAGCCGCGATGAAATCAGCAGCCTGTCGAGAAAAGCCTTCCGACGTGGAACGTTGTTTGATAACATCCACGCAGTCATTGAACATTTCGGGACACTCGTGTAGGAAGCGTCCCTTGGCCTGGGAGATTATGTTCGGAATCTCGGGCAACTGCACAGGATTTTCCACCAGCAGATCTAGAAGATCCGTGAACCACGCCCTGCTCGGCCAATACGGCGCTATTAGCAGGACCAGACACGGTTCCTCACTGACCTTCACCAAAACCTTCGGTAGAAGAATGGTGGGTGGGTACGCGTAAGCGTGCATCCCTCTCCAGCTTATCGCCAGAGCGTCTGTATCGACGGCATTTGGATCTGTAATCGGCGAGACATATGTCATGATTTGAGCATTTTCCTTTGTGGCGAACAAGTCCACGTTGGGTTTGCCCCAATGCTCGAAGATCCGTCGCAGAACTGGAGGGTTGAGGGACCATTCTGTTGGCAGGATTCTCTGTCTGCGAGACAAAGCATCCGCCAGAATGTTCAATCGGCCAGGAATACGAGCTGCTTTCAAAACAACCGAGTAATTCCTGCACCATTGAATCAAGTGCCACACCCTGATACACAGAGTGGGCGACCTGGTCCCGCCTTGGCGATTTATATATGATACTACTGTCGAATCGACCGACCGTATCAATATCACCCTGCCCCTGATCATCGGAAGGAACTCTTCCAACGCCAGTTCCACTGCCATCATTTCCAACAGATTGATATGCAGCTGACTCTCCGGGAGAGTCCATGTGCCCGAGACCTGGTTCTCCCAGGCAGGCACCCCACCCTTCCAGCGATGCATCCGTGTAGACGGACAGCTGGAGGCGGGGTAGGTGCAGCGAAACCCCTAATAGGAGATTCTGACGCTGTTTCCACCATAGAAGATGCGATATTATCGGCTCCAAAACTGGCAACAGTTTTGACAGGGGTTCTGTTCTCTGTTTCCACAGAGACATCAGATACAACTGGATAGGCCTTCGCATTAGAGCATCGTACGGGATAACATGCTCCATGGAGACCATCATGCCCAGCATCTGAAGGAACCGCCTCGCCTTGAATGTGGTTTCCCACTCGAAAACTCTTGAGGATGGCTAACAGAGACACCACTCTGGGCTCTGATGGGTAAACCCTGCCCTCCTCAAGGTCGAATCGCATCCCCAAATAAACGAAACGTTGAGTGGGCGTCAACTCGGATTTCTCCTCGTTGACTATGCAGCGTAGATCTGAAAGTAACTTCAGAGTCAGAGCAGTATCCACGTTCAACCTGGCTGCCGAGTCTGCCTTAAGCAGCCAGTCGGCTATGTAGGTGTGTAGCGCCACGTTCTCTTTTCTGAGAAACGCTGTCACCGCAAGGACCACTCTTGTGAAAACCCTCGGAGCTGTCGACAGGCCAAACGGGAGACTGTACACTCCCATACTTGATTCTGAAACGCAAATCTCAGAAACCTGTGCCAACTCCGATTTATAGGAATGTGGAAATATGCATTTTTCAGATCGATCGATACACACCACATTCCTTTCCTCAATCCCGCATTACCGACCTCGGCATTTCCATCTGGAACCGAGGCGTATGGCTAAACCAATTTAATGGCCTGAGATTGAGTATGGGTCTCCATCCCCCTTTGCTCTTGGGGACAAGGAACATGTTTGAATAGAAGCCTGAAGTGTTTCGATTTGCTGGTTTTATTGCTCCCTTCAGAAGCAAACCCGACACTTCCTTTTGAACGGCTTCTAACTTGTCTGGCTCCCTTGGTACGGGTGTCCAGACAGGTGCCAAAGACAGATTTTGTGGTGGAAAGTCCCACCACTCCGGCATGTAACCCTGGGATAACCATCCCAGGACCAGACTGTCTGACGTCACACCTTGCCAGGCCTCGACGAAACGCATGAGCCTTCCACCCACCATAGACGCCTCGACGTCTAACGGGGTTGTCCGGCTCGCAGTCCGCCCCCCCACTCTTTCTTAACGAGAGAGAGAGAGAACCATTTCGTTCTAGGCACGACGGGTATAACTGGCACCGCTGTTCCTGTCACACAGGCGCGGTCCAGGCGGATATGAAGGGAGCTTTCGTACCCTCAGGTACGCTTCGGCCCCTTCTGTCCGCCCTTTGAGGCCTTACCCTTACCCTTCCCCTTGCCCTTCCCACCTCTAGGGCGGTCAGGAGCAACATTGGGGAGGGTAGGCGCCTCTACAACCTTCCTGGGCTTCTTCGCCGGCGGCGGCTGTGAAACCCCAGCTGAAGCAGAAGTCGCAACAGGCCTAGCTTTCGCCTTGCCCTTATGCTTCTTCTGCTCCTTTGAAGGTTGTCCCGTTAGCGGTTTCCCCACAGGCCCTAGTGCATGCGCTTGTCGCACTAGCTCTAGCTGTAGGTTTACCGCTAACCGATTCTGCGCGATACTGGCGGTATCCTCTAAGATGGCCCACGCTTGGCCACCGAAGATGCTAGGCCCTGTCAGGGGTGTCCCAAGGAGACGCTCCCTGACTGCCGTAGCCGGACGCATATGGTCAATGACCATTTGCCTCCTGGATTTCGTCACACGCGCTTGCACCCTTGCCAATGCGTCCATCGACAGCACCAGGCCGTCATTGACACATGAAAGCGCCACAGGTGGCACAGGGTGGCCTGCCCCGCTTCAGCCCACACCCTCATCGCATAGGGACAGGACTTCTTCCTGGTGTACCTGAGACTTGTCCACAAGTGCCGGACCGGGGTGACCCGGCACGGCACTCTGGACGCCCAGTACCCATCGGTCATCCTCCGTGACCGACGGGACTACACCATACCTGTCGTATTCCCCCCGCGGAATACGACATCTTGCCCGCACCTCCCTGGAGGCCGCAGGGAGCTGACCCTTGGTCATCAGTTGTTTGCTATAAATAGCATCCAACCATTCTATGAACCGTGGATCCAGTCCCACTGACTGGATCCGGGCCGCGGGCAAAATCCCCGTCCTGATCGACGCAACCGACGGACGGGGCGCATCTTCATCGGCCGTGGCCGAAACCACAGACGGGTCAACCCTGGCTAGCCACGCCAGAGCATCTGACCAATCTACCTCCGATGAAGACACCCCCGCAAACACGTCACCCGTTGACGTGCTCACGGGTCTGCCAGCCACGGCCTCCCAGCAAGGAGCCACGGCTGACACGCCAGGCACTCCGGTACCACACGGTTCCGCCGCCACCCCATGAAACACTCCGGTCCATGGGGTAGGTCCACACGGAAAACCGTACGGACCCGTAGCAGTCGCGGAACCATAGCCGGACACGGGCGCCCACGGCACCCCACGTCCGACTGCCGGACCAGGCGAGATAAGTGAGTACCACGCCCGGCCCGGCACACCCGTTCCCGTGACGGCTGGTGCCAAACCAAGCCGCACGGAACCGGTGCACGGTAACGGATTTGCCTCAGCCACAGGCGGAGCCGCTGACCTGGCTTGCGCCAAACCAGACAAATGGAGGCCGGTTCCGTCTAGGACGGAATCAACCTCCATATTCTCCACCTGCGGCTTCACGGGCCGCAGCAACCTCTCCTCCTCGGCCTCCTCGTCTTCAGACTCCGAAGAGTCGTCACTAGACGAGTCAACCGTGGAACCGTCCTGGCGGACGGCTCCCACACCTGACGGACCGGCCACCGCTACTGGACCACTCGGAGGTGGCCGCAGAGAAACAGAAAACCCGTCTGGCCGAAGCCAGACGGGACTGCCAGGGGGCCGTACGAGACGGCCCCCTCGGTAACCAGTCCAGAATCCTGTCCGAGGACAGGATCCGTACCAGGCATGGGGAGAAACTGCCCCCCAACCTTTGGTAGCAGGGACGACACCAGCGTGGTCAGAACGCTATGCAGAAAAACCCTGCAGAGCCGGACCAAACCACGCCGGCGGTGCCATCACCGCCACCTCCAGCTGGGGACGTGGAGCACCCGCACCGGCCGAACCGGGCGCTCCACGATTTACTCTCGGACCGCCTGACCCCGCGTCAGCCAAGTCCTTCTGGGCAAGGAACTTAACCATCGTTTCGACGGACCACACTGCACAAACATTACACCTATGATCTATATTACACAGGGCACACATAAAACAGACATGGTCCTTGAACATTACACGGACAAACTTATGGCAGTCGTCACATGATGGCGGGGCTGGCTTGGCCTATAAAATAAGCACAAACCTACAATAAACAAGCGGAACGAGACCCGGATGGAAGGCAGACAATTAATTTTCAAATAATTTGACTCATATATTAACCGTAACCTCCCCGCACCCCACCCCGCCACGTTACAACAACGATCGCATTGATTATGACGACAAGTATGCGGCGGGCACAACACACCCATAATAGATCCTCCAGGATGTGTAACGGCTCCAGGAATCATATCGCATAGCATTCAGGGTATATTTACTAATCAATATAAATTATACTCCTAACGAACGCAGCACGATATGTGAAGAAAACAACAAAATGTATAACAAAACTGCTGTCTCACACGGTAAAACCGCAGACCACACATCTACTCAAGAATTTTGAAACCACCGATCATTGCAAACCGATCGTGATCACACGTAAACTTGATCATTCTAAAGTTTCCGGTACCATTTTTAGTACGCAGCACCCAGAATAAGATGCGCGAATTAATGAAAAGATTTTTCTTCACATAAACATCCGAGCGACCGGGTGTGACGTCACCCGCTCGGATTCTACGGAGAACGACGTCAGCCGATATTCGTGTTAGAAATACCGTAGCAAACACCTATTTTCATATCTGCCGATTGCCTGTTCGGGTTTAAAGAAGGCGATCGTCTGGCATATATCGTTGTTAGCACACGTCCCAGATTCTATGGGGACAGAAATTGGAACATGCGACACAACGAAATTTAGAGACCTAAGTCTTTTAACTATGGATAATAAAGAACAATACAACCTGGTTGTCTTGGGCGGTATTCTCCATAGTCCTTAGTTAATCCTTTCAGAACACACAAACTATCACTGATTAAAGACTTAGATTATTTTAAAACACTAAAATCCTTAATGCAAAAAGCATGTATTGCTCTTGTCGCTATGCAAACAAGAATGAGCTCTATGGTAAACGGGTACTCGGCAGTTGGGAGCCGAGTACCCGGTTCCCAGGAGTCGGTAAAGCTTTCTAAGTCTATAATCCTAGAGCCGCTGTCAGGGCCAGCTGTATATCAGAAGTAACAGAATGGTGAGTATTGATCGAAGGAGAAAGCTATTTCCGCGAACTTCCGACGTGTAGCCATTTGAAAAATGAATTACAAAAACTAAAACACTATACTTTATAGGTGTCATTACTTAAACTGGATTTAATCCGTAAGGAAATTTCTTAAAACAAGCCAGAAAAATAAAAAATAAATAAATTAGCACGTGATCAAAACGGCGCGAGCAAATACTACGTTTTAGTAAATTTTCATTGATAAATTCAGCATAGTAATGTATTTTCCCACGGTCTAGTTCATGAACAACCAATCAGATACGTCTTTGCGAGATCGCTGTTGTGTTTGAATAGCACGCAGTTTGTATGTTATTTTGTTATTCTAGCGTGTTTGCTCGGTGACAAAATGCTTGGAGTAATAAATTACAAATAATAGAAACGGGAATAGGGAATATATTATAGTGTAATTACTACCGGCGGATGGCCAGAGAATGAGTTTAGATGTTTTAAATAAAGCAATTTTACTGTGAGACTTTCAAGACGTACGTTTGACATACAATTCTGCCTGTCATTATTTTGTAATTGACGTCTTGACGTTTGTTTTTACAACAACCATTTCACTTGAACTCGGCTAATAGTTAGGGATGCCTGTATTTTTGGCACTATTAGCACTTATTTACCCTTGGTCAAGTCAGATTTTATGAATATATTTCTCAAATATTGCTCAAACATTATGGACGGTATTCACAGTATTTGGAAATGTCAACGGTCACGGTATCGGTTCACGATATACCGCGGTCCTCACGGTACTACCGTCAGACCGCCCAGCTCTACCAGGAATGTGAGCTGCTTTCAAAACAACCGAGTAAGTCCTGCACCACTGAATCAAGTGCCACACCTTCATACAGTGTGGGTGACCTGGTTCCACCGTGGGCAATTTATGTATGATACTACTGTCGATTTATCCTACCGTATCAATATCACCTTGACCCTGACTTCTGGAAGAAACTTTTCCAATGCCAGTTCCACTGCCATCATTTCCAACAGATTGATATGCAGCTGACTCTCTTGTAGAGTCCATGTGCCTGAAACCTGGTGATCTCCCAGGCAGGGCCCACCCCCACCCCCCCACCCCCCAGCAATGCATCCACGTACACGTTCAGCTGGGGGGTGGGGTAGGTGAAGCGAAACTTCTACTAGGAGATTCTGACGCTCCTTCCACCATACAATATGCGACATTATGGCTCCAAAACTGGTACCAGCTTTGACAGGGGTTCTGTTCTCTGCTTCCACGGAGACATAAGATACAACTGGATAGGTCTTCGCATTAGAGCAGCGTACGGGATTACCTGCTCCATGGTGACCATCATGCCCCAGCATCTGAAGAAACCTCCTCGCCTGAATGTGGTTTCCCAATCAAAAATTCTCTAGGATGGCTAACAGAGACACCACTCTGGGCTCTGACGGGTAAACCCTGCCCTCCTCGAGATCGAATCGCATCCCCAAATAAACGAAGTGTTGAGTGGGCGTCAAATCGGATTTCTCCCTGTTCACTATCCAGCCTAGATCTGAAAGCAATTTCAGAGTCAGAGCAGTATCCACTCCTAACCTGGCTGGCGTGTCTGCCTTGATAAGCCAATCGTCTATGTAGGTGTGAAGCACCATGTTCTCTCTTCTGAGAAACGCTGTCACCGCTAGGACCACTCTGGTGAAAACCCTTGGGGCTGTCGACAGGCCGAATGGGAGGACTACAAACTCCCATACCTGATTCTGAAATGCGAATCTTCATTGGAATGTGGATATATGCATCTTTCAGATCAATTGACACACAACTTTTTTCCTTTCCTCAATCCTGCCATTACCGATCTCGGAGTTTCCATCTGAAACCGAGGCATATGGATAGACCAATTCAATGGTCTGAGATTGAGTATGGGTCTCAATCCCCTGTCCTCTTGGGGACCAGGAACATGTATGAATAGAAGCCTGGAGCGCTCTGGTTTGCTGGTTTTATTGCTCCCTTCAGAAGCAAACCTGACTTCTATTTTGAATGGCTCCTAACTTGTCTGTCTCCCTTGGAACGGGAGTCCACACAGGTGGCAAAGACAGATTTTGTGGCGGGAAATCCCATCACTACTGGCATGTACCCCTGGGATATCCATCCCAGGACCAGACTGTCTGACGTCACACCTCGCCAAAACCTCATCGAAACGCACGAGCCTTCCACCCACTATAGGCGCATTGACACCTAATGCGGGTGTCTGGCTTGCGATCAGCTTCCCTACCCCACCCACCCCCTACGAGGGAGAGAAAGAACCATTTTGGTCTTGGCTTGACTGGTCTAACTGGCACCGCTGTTCCTGGCGCACAGGCACGGTCCAGACGGATACAAAGGGTACGATCTGCTCCCTTCTTTCCACCCTTAGAGGACTTACCCTTGCCCGCCTCTCGAGCGATCAGGGCCACCACTAGGGTGGGCAGGAGCCTCCACAACCTTCTTTGCCTTCTTAGCCGCAGGCGGCTGAGAAGGCCCAGCAATAGCAGGAGCTGCCTTGGCGTTGCCCTTATGCTTCTTCTGTTTCTTGTAGGAAGGTTGGCCAGTTAGCGGTTTTGCAACAGCCCCTAGTGCATGCGCCTGACGCACTAGCTCCAGCTTAAGATTAACCGCTAACCAACTTTGCGCGATGTTAGCTGTGTCCTCTATGATGGCCCGTACTTGGTCACCAAAGATGCTAAGGCCGTTCAGGGGCGTTCCAAGCAAACGCTCCCTGACAACCATAGCCAAACGCATATGGTCCAGGACCATCTGCCTCCTGGACTGCTCCAGCTTCAGCCCACACCAACTGAAGCAAGCGATAGGAGTGATTGACAGCATTCATAGCTGCCATCACTCCATCATCGCAAATGGACAGGACTTCCTGTGTGCTTGGCTCTTGTCCACAAGTGCCTGATTGGGGCTGCCCGCTCCTGCACTCTGGACACCAAGAACCCAATGGAACCGTAGCCATACACGGGTTGCCACCCCATGTGTAGCCGCTGGACCAGGCAAGATAGGCGAGTACCAAGCCTGGCCAGCCACACCCGTCACTGTGTCGGTTGGTAGCAAACCACCCAGCACTGGATGGGTGCCCGGTACCGGTGTGGCCTCAACCACAGGTGGAGCGGCTACCATGACTTGCACCAAGCGAGACAGATGGAGGGCGGTTCCGTCCAGGACGGAATCGACCTCCATGCGCTCCACCCGCAGTATCTCAGGCCACAACCTCTCCTTTTCGGCCTCCTCATCCTTAGACCCCGAAGAGCCATCACTGGATGAGAAAACACTGGAGCCATCTTGGCGAATGCCTCCCATGCCAGACAGACCGGCTACCGCTACTGGACCACCCGGAGGTGGCCGCAGAGAAGCAGTATCCACCAGGCTGGAGCCCGATGGGACTGCCAGGGAGCCATACGAGATGGCGCCCTCAGTAACCAGTCGAGAACCCTGTCCAAGGACAGGGTCCGTACCGGACATGGAGAGATTGCCCTACAGTTTTCGGTATCAGAGATGAGACCAGCGTGGGCAGGACCCTATGCAAGAAGCCTTGCATAGTGGGCCCAAACCAGGGCATTATCAATGTTACATAACGAACACCGAAAACAGACATGGTCTTTAAATGCGACCTTAACGAATTTGTGAACCTCAGGACATGATAGCGGGGTAGGCTTTGCTTGAAAACAAGCACAAAACTAAAATAAGCAAGTGGTACGAAACAGGAATGGAAGGTAGACAAATAATTTTCAAATATTTTGACAATAAATTAAAAGTTAACCCTCCGGCACCGCACACCCGCAACGTTACAACCAAGATCATGTAAGCTGGCGACAAGAACGAGAGCGGGCCAACAATACACCCATAAATTGATCCTGCAAGATGTATTACCACGGAACCATGAACCATATCGGAAGCATTCATGGTATATTTAGATCATCATGAAGAATTGATGAGGATTGATCAATACCATATGGAATGGTTTCATCCAAATCCTCTCCAAAAATTGATACATGGTTACCATCAGAGTGCTGAAGACGGAGGTTCCAGGCCGCACGGCACACTCTAATAAACCATGGATCCACGCACTTAACGCTTATGATCATGTCGATAGTCACTTACAGGACTGGCAGTATGATTAGCGAACGAAAAGAAGAAGATCAGATAACCTACCTGCCATTATTGGGGACTAATAAGTTGTCATCATCGCCATGATCTTCAGAGCTTATAGGAAGTCTCATTTGCAATATCCAGAGAGGTAAATCACGATCTCTGCACAGCTTTAATCTATCATGGTGAACAACTAGTTCCCGACGTTGGTTTTTGATACCAAACAGTGCTTCTGACAACTTTTTATAAATAATAAATGGCCCAGTCCAAGGAGGTTGTAGTTTACTGGACTGACCTATCTTATTTGCGAGCACCTCTGCTTTCTCTCTGTCATTAGTAGTTAATGGTGATTTCTTATCTGATGGATCTATATACAAGTGTGACACTGTCTTTTATGTTACACTTTGATTTGATATATTTCCAGATGGCTTTTGGATTACTCTTGGCATGTGTCGCTAGGTTTTCCTCAAATGCTTTGCGCATCTTTCTTGTAATTGTTCGCACTTTGTTTCTGAGTTTACAGTATTCTCTATATTTCTCTCCATCCTTTGTCTCCCTATATCTCTTCCTCATTGTGTTTTTTCCTAATGACTTTCAGTGCAGCGTTGTCTAGAGATTGGTTGCCTTTACCTGTCACATTTGTTCGAATCTTTTTTCTCGGTATGTACTTCATCTCAAGCTCATGTAGTGTGCTTGTGAAAATAGAAAGTTTGTCATCTACTTTGTCCTGGCAGTTTTTGAATTTCTCATTCCAATCTATGGTCAGTAGTTCTTCTTTCATACTAGTGAAGTCTGCTTTGTCATAGCAAATTCTCTCTTTAAGTCCTTCTTCGACATCAGTATAACATGTCAGATTAAAAGACAAGGTGGCATGATCACTTTTTCCAATTGGACTTAAATACTGTATCTCATCAACCATTTGTTCTTCATTTGTTAACACTAGGTCAAGTATACTTGGCTCTGAATTAACTCGCCCTCTGGTTGCCTCTTTTACATGCTGTAACAGAAAAGCATCTCTCACTCCTTCAACAAATCTTGATTCTTCGCCTGTTTTGGCATTCCAACTTTCCCATTTAATTCCTGGGTAGTTGAAATCAGCCATCAGCAATACATGGCTGTGTTCTTTTGTATTAATTTCCTTGATAAGATCTAGTAAGTTCACATTGTTATCATCAGTTTCACTTCCACTACGATATATACAACCTATCAACAACTTGTCCCCCTATCAACAACTTGTCCACCTATCAACAACTTGTCCCCCTATCAACAACTTGTCCACCTATCAACAACTTGTCCCCCTATCAACAACTTGTCCCCCTATCAACAACTTGTCCCCCTATCAACAACTTGTCCCCCTATCAACAACTTGTCCCCCTATCAACAACTTGTCCCCCTATCAACAACTTGTCCCCCTATCAACAACTTGTCCCCCTATCAACAACTTGTCCCCCTATCAACAACTTGTCCCCCTATCAACAACTTGTCCCCCTATCAACAACTTGTCCCCCTTCACTAACTTAATTTCCACAAAAACAGACTCTGTAAAGCATGTCTTAGGTTGGTATGGAACAGCCATCAGTGATTTGTATAAAGCAATGCAGTGTACTGCCTACAACAAAAATAAGTAGATAATTATTAATAATTACAAACAGTTTAATCAGTACGCAAATAGGAATATCTATACCAAAGCCAGCCGCAATATGCTGCCTACCTTGGCATGTCGTTGGTACTATATATCAATATATACACACAAATCAGAACTTACCTTCCTCTGTATATTAATTATATTTCCTTAGTATTTTCTTCTCTTGAAGTTCCAGGATTCCTCTGGCTCTTGCTCACTCTGTCTGTGTGCTTTCAGATGCTGATGTGTCAGGTTGCTTTACAGCCGGACCTATTACAAATTTAAGTGCACCAAGTATCTTCTCATTTACACGTTTCTGAAGTTCATTGTCGTAGTGAACACCATCAACAAATTGGTCATATACAAACTTAGTCACCCTTTTCTTCTTTTTCCCACGCCTTCTGTATGATCTTGTGGATATGTATCACGGTGGTATTACCTGCTTTGCATATTGTGCTAATCGCCTTGACTCTGGTGGATTCCTGTATTGAATTGTTGAATTATTTACCTATATGGAAATAAAGAATCTTGAATCTTGAATCTTTTATTTTATTTTTCATAATTTTACCACGAAAACTCATTAGGTTTTATTATTTTAGAATTTAAATCATAGATGTTAATATAAATTTATTTATTTATGAACTGTTACTTGTGCACTTACAATTTTATTCTATTCTTTCAACAAGAGTGTTCAGTTTCACTTCATTTCTTTCAAACTAGACTAAAAACTGTTTCTATGGAAACCGACGACGAATCGCCGACTCTTTTCGCGGAAAAATACAGAAATCCACACTTCTGCTTCTTTCGCAGTAAATCCCGTCTCTCGAACAATGTGATGTTCTTCAGTCGAACCTACACAGGAAGTACAGTTACTGCGGATATTTAATTCTGGACATTTCCTGAAGGTAGAATCTCATGTTCCTTCCGACGTGTCCAACGAGAAGCTTGATTCGCGTTATTTCACAAGTAGTAATAATACGTGTATCTGTTAAATATCACAAGATGCAACAATTTTTGTTTAAAAGAGTGACCTGTTTGATCGAGTATAATCAGCGATGCAGTCAGACCCATCATGCAACTCTGCAGCACGCAACTTTGAGCGCATCACTGCAACTGAGTCACATTAGCTTGCTGTCGACGCGACAAAGTTCTCTGGATAGCTTTTGGAGTCTCTGTAGTATCTGGGAGCTACAGCTTACAGGATCATCTGCAGCAAATTTGCTAGGGTCTAGAATAGCTTGAATACAGTTCTCCTGTGTGACTTGGAGTCCTAGTATCTTCAGCATGCCACAAATCTTACTCAGGAGTTCTTTTCGTGTAGGTTGAAGCTGTGTACACACGACAAGGAAGTGCCCCAGTGTCTCATCTTCGCTCATGCACAGAGGCCAGGTGGCCGGACCTCGACAGTTATGGGTTGTTCCTCCAAGTAGGTTATATCTCTGTACTAGTAACTTAGCTTGGATAGTAGCCTTATATACAGAGGTCTTATCAGACGTGCAGCTTGTCCATACACTGTGTAGTTTCCCGATCTTGCAGGAGTCATGCGAAATATATGACAGAGTCTTCTTCCCGGGAGCTTCTTCTTTCAGTTTGCACTCCCAGTGGTCATGGACCTGTTTTGTCACCATTGTTTTCCACACTCCCTTACTTGGCAGGTTCTTCAGAAAACTGTATGCATCCGGTAGGCCATACTTCTGTAGCATCTGATTTGCTATTACTACCCCGCTATAGGACCCTGCTGCTTTGACGGCTAATTGTCTTTCAATTATCTCACATTTGATGGAATTCTCTCTGTGTAGCATATTCACAAGAAAGATCAGAATCCATTTGTGAATTTGGCCTTCCACTGGTAGTGCTCCAAGCAGCAAGTACTCTGCAGAGTTTGCACAACTGGCAGGTAGATGCCGCATACGTTTTAGATTGGCCCTGTAGAAATCTTCCAGCTTTTCGATCTCAGACTGCTTTAGGATCAGTCCCTCAAGGCTATGCAGTAGGACTCTACCGAAACCGACCATAAACTAGCGCAACTGACTAGTAACTAGCGAAACCGACCGTAAACTGCCACAACCGTGTCAAGATTTTAAATTTTCATATTAAATTAAAAGATGATCTGGTGTTAATTTTCGGTAAATTTGGTGGGTGATGTTCCTGTCATAGATATCAACATCATCAGCCAAAGTGTTGAAAAATGTACACCAGCTTCTTTGTTATTTACACAGCAAAAGATAGCATATTGACATCGGAGTAATACTATAAATAAGCAAACAAAATTTACTTGAATTGAATTGAATTGAGTTAAACTCTTAAATCTAACGGTTTCAAGGAGACTTGATTAATCAGTAACAGTCTGATCATTCAAGAACAAACTAGATATCCAAGAAAGAACCTTTGAATTGGACTGAGCAAGCCATACTACAACAGAAACACTGAGGCCATAACAAGCCAATGGTGTATGCCTTGTTAAATGGGGCTATTGTACCCTGACTATGTGCATCGGACCCGATCAATCTGACCGGTACTGTTAGAGTGGAACCACTCCAGGACTACAGGGTGGTAATTTACTTCTGTTCAAATGTAAGTAATCATAATCAATATTGAATAATTCGGTAGGGCTTGTCCTATCGATAAACCGCAGTGAAACAGTGTCCACAACCAAATATATACAAGTATATACAAATATACAGATATCTAAAAAAAATCTGGTATGGCTTGTCCTACTGATAAACTGTTTCTGGAGTATGCATACTGTAAATGGAACTGCGATTTTGTGACATCATACCACTCAAACAGTCCACTGTCATCATCGATCAGCTCTTTCTCGTATTTACTGAACGATTTGTTAGGGCTTGTCCTATCGTGATTTGAAGACATCATACTGTTCTAACAGTCCACCGTCATGATCAGTTTACTCTCATATTTACTGAACAATTTGGTAGGGCTTGTCATATCGATAAATTGTTACACAACTGCCCCCCACAAACCATTGCACCAGCCACCAAAATGTCTCGAGTGAATCTGCAGGACAAAAGAGTAACTAGAGGTTCCTCGGCCTCAACAACAAGCTATGATTACACTTGTCTGGACTGTAAAAGATAGGTGATGGACCATGAACGGGGTGTAGAATGTGACATTTGTAACTGCTGGTACCACAAAGATTGTCATCATATCTCGGACGCCTTATACAGTGTATTAAATAGCGATGAAAATGAACACATAAACCGGTTCTGTAACCACTGCAAACGGGGTGCAAAGAAAATCATGAGTCATATCTGTGTACTAAATAAGCAACAGGACTTATTGGAAAAGAATCTTGGCTCACTATACTCTAGACACCATGCCCTTGAAGATAGAGTTAATATACTTAGCCAAACGGTTGTAGAACTTGGGTGTCACAAACAATAGGAACCTCGTACAAAATCCTATCCAACCAGAAGTCATAATACAGGAGGTTACCGATCATCAATTCAGACAGGACAAACTTATCTTCTTCAATCTCCCGGAAAGTCCTGCACTATCAGGCCCCAAACAGAGGAAGGCTGTTGCTGTCAAAAAAACTATGTGCAGAGCACCTAAATATGCCCAAAACGGAGATCAGGGATATTAGATGTATAGGTACTACTTCCGGTGATACAAACGTTACTCGCCCACTCAGAATTCAGATGCTAAACAAAACAGAAAGATCCTCGGTGATAAAAAATGGCAAACTCCTGCTCACAGCAGGATACAAACAGACCAAAATCTGTGTGGCACCAGACCTAACCCCACAGCAGAGAGAAGAACAAAAAAAGTTGAGACAGCAAAGGCATTCGAAAAATGCAGAGTTGCAACAAGACGAAAAGACAAACCATCTGTGGATCATATGGTTAAACTGACTTGTAGCAATAAAGAAACAACTGGAGAACAACCCACAGCAACAATGAGAACCTAGTCTGCAAGCCTAGAATAACAATACCTGTAAATAATGTTGATAATGCTGTTCTAGGTGTTTTATCTGGACTGAAATGTATATACACAAATCTGGACACCTTCTCAAATAAACGAGAAGAACTGCAAATCCATATTCAACAATACTCCCCTGATATTGTTGGTGTGTCAAAACTAAGATCTAAGAATCCACAAAATAAGCTTGTGTTGGAGGAATTGACTCTTGATGGTTATGACTGTTGGAACAATATTGACTCAAAAGGTCTCTGGTTGCTTTATATTCCAAAAAAGACCTCCACGCCTCCGAAAGATAGTTACCAAGCGAAGCCACATTTGAAGATTCTATGTGGTGCAGCATCAAGCTCCAAAATGATGACAGTCTGCTCATTGGGTGTATCTATCGCTCACCCAACAGTACAGATGAAAAGAACCTTCAGCTGCATAACTTATTAATGAAGGC
This sequence comes from Chaetoderma sp. LZ-2023a, assembly GCA_034401795.1. Lineage (NCBI taxonomy): Eukaryota > Metazoa > Mollusca > Caudofoveata > Chaetodermatida > Chaetodermatidae > Chaetoderma > Chaetoderma sp. LZ-2023a. The sequence continues at coordinate 1,992,391 of CM067360.1, forward strand.
CTCCACTTCCAATGATTCACACATTGTCATAATGGGTGACTTCAACCATCCAGAAATAAACTGGACTGAAGGTATATGCAATGCAGGGCCAAACCACAAATCTTCCTTATTCATGGAAACTATAAGTGACTCATTTCTCCACCAACATGTCACTTTCCCAGCTCACTACAGAGGGCTACAGTAGGCTAACACATTAGATTTAATCTTTTCTAATGAAGAAGACATGATTGAGAATACTCGTGCAGAGCACCATATTGGTCACAGTCATCACGCCACTATCACCTTTAGCATACACTGTAAATACACAGAGCAAACACAAAACAAAAAGGTTTATCTATTGGGTCAAGGGAAACTACGCTAAATTTGATGAATTTCCTGTAACATAGTAAATGGTTCATTGTTTCTCATTGGTATTACATTGAGTGTTACTGGTTAGGTAACAGTGCAAGGGAGATAACTGTTAAAAACGGCTGGGTTAATTTGGTTAGTTAAATACAAGGGAGGTAATTAATCAAATTTGTCATTTGTATTTTTGCAAAGTTATCTGTCTCGCGTGGTCTAGTCCTGTCTATATCTATGTTTGGTGTAAATATCAATCTCGTCAATGACCCTTTTACGGCAGGATAATTGATGTGTTTTTTAAACGAGCGTTTCTATGTTTTTTAAGATTAAGTTGTAATCACAATTATCCCTGTAAATGAATTGCGTAGGTAATTCATGAATTAACATCTTCACGCGATGTGTAATGTCGCTAACGTAGGAATGTGTTCGATTTTAGTGTCTGTGGGTGAAGGGGTTAAACAGGTTTTTTCCTTCCTCGTCAAGCTCGGGTTTCGATATGCAAATGAGATTGGCAAAAGGCTGGAATGTTAGTGATGTGTAGGTGGATTGATTGACAGGTGTCGATTTCGGGTGAGAGTTGAGATGGTAAGGTGTGAGTGCGATTTAGGGGCACTTGAACAAACAATTGTCAGCAGACAACATCAATCCGTTAATTCGATCAATCAGTTGTGACTGAAGATGAGCCACTGGATAACGAGATAGCCGCAGACGTGTGTGACGGGTGAGTTGCCAGTAGTTTTTTTAAATAATTGTCGGGGCGATTGTTTTGTTGAAGAAACGCCATAATGTAGATTTTGGGAAGGGTATAAAAAAAACCGGTACCGGGATCAAATTACATAGTGAGTATGTGTAACGTTGCTAGGGTAATTTGTAGAGCTCGAATTGGTTATTAATCATAGCTTGTAGAGTGGCGATAATGAACTGATTTGAGTGGCCTGTTCATAGCGGTACGTGGATATTATAATGAAACATGATTAAACCTGGTAACTAAATTGATCATTTTAATCTTGTATTGACCGTTAATATGCAAATTACCAGTGGGATTTATTTCTGGTAAACTATAACTAGCTCCGAATTTAATCCGTGGTAAAATGTCATATCAATAGTGTCATCGGCCAGAGGTTATGACGTCATTATTTCGATCGGTAGACGGTAGCCAGGTAATTAGCGTATTCGGAGGGAATGATTGAATGTATTTAAAATATGAGGTTTTAAGGTTTTCACGGGATATGCTCACTTCAAAATCAGGGAATCGTATCAGATGTTAAGTTACACTTCTACCGGTATATGTCATATAGGTTACTTATATTATTTGCGTGAGAGATCTGGTGTTGTTATTGGGAACAGTAGTCTGCTCGGTTTACATTCCTAGCATAGTATTGTTGTTAAATATGACCCCATTTGCCCGTAATATTAAGTTATTGTAGAGTGTCTGCATATGCATAGTAAATGCATGTCAATGGATTGTGAATAGAGGTGTAAATCTGTGTTGGTTTTCAGGGCATTTGTTTGCTTGTATTATATATTCAGAACAGAATGTATATATCGTATCGCCTCTCAATTAGTAGTGGCTATACATTCTGCGACATGCATAGTTGTATCTGCTATGAAAGATTAGGACACGATTGGAATTTATCATTGATTTTCAAATTGCTATCATTAGCCCTTTTAAGGCCAGATCACTGGAAATGTATATTCTTTACAATGTATGCAGTATTTTGTTGGGTAATTTTGGGTTAACATGACTGTAAATGACTTGCAGCCATGATAATTTCAAAATATTCAACAGCTCCTATTTGTTTGCACTGAAATGTATCGGCGAAAAACTTAGACATTTTTTTCTATTCGCCATACAAGTTATAGTTTGCATAGCAATGGATGCTATGCCAATATCAAATTCTAAATAGGTCCTGATGGTAACATGATTGAACATTTAAAGCTGAAAGGTCGTGTTAAATATTGTATTCATTAGGGACGAAAATCCGTAAAGCAAACTATAAATAAATTGTGTAGCTATGTATGAGCAATTTATTTAAATTATGATAATTAAAGTTCTCATGTATTGATAAAAGGAAGTCCTGATTTTGACAATTAAAGTTCTCATGTATTGATAAGATCAAGCCATGATTTTGACAATTAAAGTTCTCATGTATTGATAAAAGGAAGTCCTGATTTTGGAAACTCTGAATAAGAAATGATGTTTACTTGATATGGAATACCGTGTCCAGATATCCAATATAAGTTTGGAAGAAAGTTTGAAATAAGCATTAAATTATTGGTTGTTTTGTTAATCAAAGTCTTCAGAAGAGTTGCTGTTTTAGAATGGTAAACTCTTTTAATTTTATTGATTTAAAATACTCAATAATAAATTAGCTGTCCCCGATAGCCAGTAATATAGAATGAAGTCACAGTCAAAGATTAAATTGGTGAGAACCATGTGGTCTTGAAGTAAATAGACTGTAGGATTGTACATTGTTCGTTTTGTTATAGACAAAGATAATTTACTCTTGTTTCATTCTTTACAGGGTGAGGCGTATGTTGTTGCGTGATGGGTAATAAAATGCTGAAGCGGTGATGTGTCGGACCTGACATTCTTGTCCTGTATATTCCGGTAAGCGCTGTAGATTTTGGGAAATGACATGGGAAGTTTCTGTCTGGTAGGAATTTTTGCTAAAATTGATATTTGCATTTGGACGACAGTTTGACACGGTTTTCAATGTTCATCTTTGTTAAAAAGCTGTTTATTGACAACAATGTCAGAGTGACCTAGATATTAAAGGATTTTAACGTTTCTGCAGACAGAATTTCCATCTAGGAAGCTATTCATGGATACAATTTGATTTTGGCTGGGATTTGATGTTTGATCATTTGAGCTTGATTGCAATCTTGGTTGATGGTCAAATCCTTATCAGGATTAGATTGAGGTAACTTAGAGTGTTTGTGAATGACTTGGATTTGAATATACTTTGGACAGCTTGCCTGTTCAGTTTCATTGACTATTGGGAAACGGAATGCACAGTCAAAGTGTTTTCAAAAGTATCATCAATGTTTATCTTGAACAAAATTGGTTGAAGGCTTTCTATAGGTTTCCAATGGCGCTGTTGTAAAATTGGAATTTTGCAGAACAATTTTACTTCAAAGTTGGGATCTCCCAATTTGCAGTTGAATTGTTTTCAGAATTTCATCTAATATTGTGATGACTCGAAATAGACCAGAGACACGAATATCTCATTTAATTTGGGATAAATGTGAAAATTGCATTTAGGAAATATTTTAGATTGCTATCAAACTAGTTAATTTAAATTCGGCTTTAAACCCATGGCACAATGATGTCAATATTACCTTTTTATGTTGTCAAAGGCTAAGGAACTTGTGTGCATTTTTCAATGTTTTTTTGGGGAATATGTTGCTGTATAGGACAGCATCACCTTCCGCCAAATTGGTTGAACAATGAACACCAGTTCATACATTAGTTTAAATAGAAGTTTAAGAATTTTGACATGAGAGTTCAGATTTATATTTGTATTGATGCAATCTATTTTCAAACTTGTACTGACCTTGTTACTCTAAAGAGATTTGAATTGGTATATCGGTATCTATAAGCTGTTATCCCAGGTTTTCTATAGTCCAGCCCATATCCAAAAGAATATTCAGTTGAAAATGGATGGATGTAATCTGTGACTCAATGTATCTTGAAACATTATTGATAAAAATCAATTATGTTCCGGGGTGACATTGCGTTTGGGATTGTATTTCTCTTTGAAATATTTGGCGATGAAATGTGACAGAGTAGAGAAGTATTTGGTGTATATTGAAACATCGTAATCATATGGAATCATGACTTTGCTCTTACTTGGTGTGATCTACAATGTAATATCCAGTTCAGAAATATGTGGAAAGATATGAAAGTCTAATTAAGTTACTATCTTTGTTCTGAGGTGATTGAATATTCATTATTTTCAAAATCTTACTAATTGAGAAGATAATGATGGTCAATGACTTCACATGGATTATTATATTTTGGAACCTCCATGGCAGGAAAATTGTGAAATTATTTGACATTGATTTGCCGCCCTCTAAGTTATTGATCATTCAAGTTTACTATGGCTGCCGCCTTAATCTGAGAATTTATAATAATACATTGATTTAACATAGTATAAGAACCTATTATTTATAGTTGGTGTTTCCTTGAAATTGAAATTGACATGCTTGCCACCATGTATGTGCATGTATAAAATGTTGACACATTATTGAATATACATTCGCAAACATGGAAACGTATTTTAAAATGTTGATGATAACTGATCTAATAAATTCTTTGTTATTTTTTTTTTATGGTTGTTCAGGGGGTCAGTGAGGGGAGAAATTTTACTCATGTAAATTCAATACTGTACCGGAGCAGAGATGGTGTCATTGATCAGTCAGTGAATCGATGCAATAAAATTTGGACACTGGAAGTTTGGATGTCAAGTTATCAATGAAAGGAATTTAAGTTAATGAAAAATTAAAGGTTTTGTCAACTTCTTCAAAATTTTGGACCATTACATATAGGATAATTTTAGGATTAGGTATTATTTAGAATTATAAATATTGTACATTATAAAGAAAGAAAGTAAACATTTGATTTTGAATTTTATCACTCGTTCGTTGCATATTTCTTCATTACTCTACTAAAGGCTGATTGCAAATATTGAAAAATCCTATAATTACTAAAGCCCTGTAGATCAAATTTGACCCTTCGAACCATGTAAGTGGACTGAAACTTTTTAAGGAATATATTCCCCATAAATTCTTCTAGGAAATCGTTAAAAAATTAGGCTTTAGAACTCCCGTCAGAAAGTTGACAATTTACACTTTCGATCGCCACTATCCAATCAACGTCCATAAAATTGTGACATACAATTCATACGATTAGCTCCCTTACAACAAGTTGACTGGGATCATGTGTTATCGGATAAAACAATTGAAGAAAGCTGGGATCTACTACATACTAAAATCATAGACGGTCTAGAAAAGTGTATGCCTAACAAAAGGCCTGACACTCTAAAGAAACCTAAACCAGTATTGATGAACAGAAAAGCACTAACCAAAGTTAAAGAAAATAAAACAAGACATGGGGAAAATTTATGCATACTAGAGAATCGAAATACTATGATTCCTACAGTAAACTACGAAATCAAGCACGAAGATCTATCGGGCAAGCAATGAAAGACTTTGAGAGGAACATAGCACATGAATCAAAGTTCAAACCTAAGGCATTCCACAGCTACATGAAGAGCAAACTAAAAACCAGGAGTTCGTTCGGTGACCTGGAAGTAAATGGGGCCACCATTTCCATGGATAAAGAGAATGCTGAGCTACTAAATAACTATTTTATTAGTGTGTTCACTATCGAGGACACACACAATATTCCACCATGTGTTAGTAGACAAGTCTAAACAACCCTCAACAAAATATCCTTCACTATAGATGATGTAAAAATAAAACTACAGTCATTAAAGGTGAATAAATCACCAGGATCTGACCAGATACATGCACGAATCCTGAAAGAACTTGGCACTACTCTGTCTCTACCTCTTTACATAATCTTTCGTAAGACCGCAGATCAAGGCATAATTTAACAATCTTGGAAATGTAGTGCTGGTGCTCCAATCTTTAAAAAACGAAGTAAACGACAAACAAGTAACTACAGACCCGTCAGCCTGCCTTCCATCTGCTACAAGGTAATGGAATCAATTGTAAGGGATACTATAGTAGCGCATATGACGGCTAGCAACCTATTCTCACAACAGCAGCATGGTTTCATGAAGGGAGGTCGTGTGTTACCCAACTCCTGTCAGTCATGGACACTTGGACGAATATGCTAGATCATCATAGTCCTGTAGATGCTATTTACTTCGATTTTCAAAAGGCCTTTGACATGGTCCCACACACCAGACCACATACCAACCTAAATAGTTATGGAATAACTGGAGAAGTGGCATTGTGGGTAAGGGTCTTCCTCCTAAACCATAAGCAAAGAGTGTGTATGAATGGTATCTACTCTGGATGGTCAGACGTCGCTAGTGGGGTACCCCAAGGCAGTATACTTGGCCCGATACTTTTCCTAATCTTCATTAATGACATACCCGATGTGGTGTTTAGTTTTGTTAAACTGTTTGTGGATGGTACCAAACTTTATCGTGCAGTACTATCCACCACAGACTGTATATCCCTACAGAAAGACATTAACGCAGTAGAATCATGGTCCAGAGACTGGTTAATGAAATTCCACCCGCAGAAATGTCAAGTCCTGAGACTAGGAACTGGTCATCCAGAATTCACCTATAGAATGACAGGGTCGGATGAGCAAAGTGTCGCACTGGAGGACATCAGTGTTATAAAGGACTTGGGTGTCTATATGTACAGCAATCTCAACTTCCATAAGCATGTCGAACTCTCTGTGAATAAAGCAAACCAAATGGTTGGTCTAATCAGTGTCAATGAAAACAGTAGTATAGAAATTTGCTAATACGTTCGCCTTGTCAATACCATTTTGCACTCTCAGGACTGTACCATTTGCTTCAACCTCAAGTTCAGGTATTATGGAGGTGAATTTTCTTGTGCAGTTGACATCATACCAACACTTTTTGGGATTCGTTTTTACACTTCTGGCCATTTCTTTTTCTCATTTAGCATTTCTTGCAAGTGTCTTAAGTTTGTTTCGCAGGTGTGTATATTTAAGCATGTCTTTGTCTGTTCTGGTTTTCATATAGTTCATTCAACCTCTATTTTTCTTTAATATCTTTACCTTCTAATATTTTTTCCCAATCAAGATTTAGTTCATGATTCATTGTCCCATTAATGACATTAGGTTTAGTGATCTTAATCTCCTTTCCTAGCTTTGATTTTTTAGGTTTGGTATAAGTTTCGTAGCCCTTCGCTGTACATTTTCCAGAGTTATGGACTGTCTTTTTTGGGGGACACCATACGTACAGCATCGCAATATTCCAAGACAGGTCTCACAAGTGATCTATACAGTAAATTGTGCGACTGGTTGTATGTGTGTTATAGTTTGTCTGATTACTCCTAAAAGAGAATTAGCTTTTTTAACTATAGTTTTTATATGTGTATCAAATGATAGTTTGCTATCAATGTAAACCCCCAAATCCTTTTCACAATTAGTGGACACAATTGGGGAGCTTGAGCTATTTCCTACTGCATTATATCGCCGGCCTGGATTGTTTGTACCTAATGGTAGAACATGTATATTTTCTTGGTTAAAAGTAAGCTGCCAATCTTCTGCCCACTTGTAAGCGTTGTCAATATCCTTTTGCAGATCTGATAATAAAGGATTGCCAAACACCTTTGTATTATCGGCGAACATCTTGCAATCATTGGTTAGGTTTTCTGGTAGATCATTTATATAGAGCAGGAACAGAACAGGACCAAGAACACTGCCCTGTGGTACTCCGCTGGCTACAAATTGCCAGTCTGATTTAGCTCCGTTTATTTTGACCCTCTGAGTTCGACTGGTTAAGAAGCTTTCAATCAATTTTATAATATTCTCACCTATACAATATTATTTAAGCTTCGAAAGTAATCTTCTATGTGGAACGCAATCGGATGCCTTTTTAAAGTCTAGGTAGATGTTATCGTGTCAAGGAATTCCCGCAATTGAGTTTTGCATGATCGGTTTGGTCTAAAGCCATGCTGGCACATTGATAAAAGATTGAGTGATTCTAGGTGGGCCATAATTGCATCTCGCATGAATGAGTCCATAGCTTTGCACAGAGTACATGTAAGGCTGATGGGTATGTAATTTCCAAGATCGTGTTTGGCTCCCCTTTTGTAAATACATGCAATATCAGCTTTCTTCCATATTTCTGGGATAGTTCCTTCCACACATTATTTATTGTATAGTGTGTACAGAGGTTTACTCAGTTCTGTTGCAGCCTCTTTCAATACTCTTGGCGGGATATTGTCTCATCCATGACCTTTATTTGGATTTAGAGATTTACAGGATTTCGCAATGCTAGCTTGTGGTATTTGTACATCTACAAGGTAATTACCTATTATTCTAGGGGGAAGGCTAGGTATTTTGTTGCAGTTTTCTTTTGTAAAGATGCTAGCAAAGAAATTTTTTAATACAGCTGCCTTTTCTTAATCTGACTCTAACATCTTCATTTTCCGGGATTCTTTAGGCTGCCCACATACTCATTTATTTGGGTTTTACTTTTTGCATAATTCCAGAAAGCCTGGGGATTTCTAGCACTCTCTGATGCAATTTTATTTTCAAATTCTACTTTTGTTGATCTAATTTGTGATGTAGTATTGTTTCTCGCTCTTTTGTACTCATTATAATCTCTAGTATTTTTTGTCCTTTTGTATTTTTTTAAGGCTCTTCACTTTGCTTTTATAGTAGAAATGATGTTTCTTGTACAATACAGCATTTTCTTGCATTTGATTTTATTAATATTGGTCTGTGGTATATTATGAGGTATTGTTTCGTTAAGCATATGATAGAAGTACTCCCATGCTTCCGATGTGTTAAGGTCATGTATGGTATCCCAGTCAATCTTTGATAAATCAGTGCATATCTGGTTGTAGTTGCCTTTGTTAAAGAGCAATCTAGGTGTTTCCTGGTGCATAAGCATGTAGAAAAGGTCTGGATGTAAAGCAATGTTTAATATGTTATGGTTACCTTTGTCTAAACCTGCATTATGGTCAATATTTTGCACTAAATTTGCATTATTTATTAGCACTAAATCAAGAATGTTTGATGTTTGATTGATTCTGTGGCACTTGCGTCTAGTAACCAACTGTTCTAATAGGTTATTTTGAAGTGTTTCAATAAATGATTCACAATATGGGCCAGTTGTCATTTCGGTGGTCCAGTCTATATTAGGGAAATTAAAATCTTTAGTTATTGGAATGTGGTCTGCCTTTTGACTACCTAAACAGTTTAGTATCAATAGCACACTTTCATTGTTTACTTCATTTGAATTCGGGCTTCGGTAAATATAATTCGGTAGATACTGTAGAAACACATGCAGTATTGTCACGGACCTCCAGCATATGTTTCGCCAACGCCGATCTTGTGTTGCTCACTTACTCCTTACCGTCTCTGACCTAGCGAAGACCTTCGACTTTGGCCATCAAGTTGATATCTGTATCTTGGATTTTTACCACTGGTGAGGGTGCTCCAAATTATTAGAGGATTATCCTCACACATTAACAACAACAACAACAACAACAACAACAACAACAACAACAACAACAACTTCTCCAAGGCTTACGCCATGGTTTCACATTGTAAGCTCATAGCTAAATTGAATCACTATGGTATACGTGACGATTTGTCAAATTGGATAAATGGCTTCTTAGTAGGAATAAAAACAAGGGGTAACATGGATGGAGTCTCATCAAAACAAGTACCCATTCTCTCAGGAGTCCCTCACTGGCTCAGGGCTAGGGCCCATCCTATTTTTATTTCTTATGTCCCAATCTTCCTCTATTAAAATGTTCTACGTTCCAAATTGAATGGCTTGGTGGACCCAGAATTTATCCACGGCCACTTCAAAGGCAAAGACAGATTTACAATTTACTATGGCACCAGGCAAGCTTTTCCAAGTTTCTACTACTCTATTTGTGGACATATATTTCTTAATATCTATTCTAATATAGTGCTTGGCCAGTCTCAATCTATGGTCTCTTGTGCCTCCACTCTCTGCTAATGTCAGCACCCCCTTTGAAACTTCAGGTTCAAATATCCCATGAGTGAGTTTGTAGACCTCAATCATATCTCCTCTCATCCTTCTGTACTGCATTGTGGGCATTTCCAGTCTCTTCAACCTATCTATATAGCTCATGTTGCTTAATGTTGGAACTTGTTTAGATGCTCGCCGTAGTACATTTTCTATTAAGACCACATCCTTTTTCAGATGACGACTCCACACTCATACTGCATACTCTAGGTGAGGTCTCACCAGGGCCTGGAACAGCTTCTTAAACATTTCCTCATCTAAGTATGTGAATGTTCTTCTAATCATAGCCATAATGCTGTTCGCATGGTTTATTTGGGCTCGAATGTGGATTGAGAAGTGTAGGTTCATGTCTACAGTGACCCCCAATGTCCTATGCTTTATACTATATTAATGTCATTACAAGTAATATAAAACCCCAGATGCGATGTCTTGTGGATAATGCCTTACTATATAGGCTAATTCATTCACTTGAGGACCATCGCGCAATGCAGCAAGATTTGCTTACGCTTGAGGAATTGGCACAGAACTGGAACATGAAGTTCAACGCCTCGAAATGTTACATTCTTTCAATGAAATGAGTCGCTGAGAAGTCTGCCCACTTCTACATTTTATGTAGCCACATGTGAGCCCAAACCAGTCGAACCCTAGGTTACCTTAACCATAACCTTAAGAACTAACTGCCCTAAAACGTTTCATGAAACCGCTTATATCACCATGTGCCGGTAAATTGTGGAATATGCTTCTGTAATATTGGATCCACACTTGACCCGGGAGCAACACCACATAGAGCGTATTCAACATAAGGCATGACCATTTGTACTGAGGGACTATAGATCTCAATTCAATATAACAGCCATGATGAGAACTCTTGACTGGGAACCGCCCACATCCCCCCACACACACACACCACACACCACTCCCCATATACACCTTAACATAAAGTACCGAGTAGCAGGAAGAGAAGGGTGCTTAAAACACTTAACATATAATCATATTGAATACAAGCACAGCTTCTTTCCACAAACGATCTGGGACTGGAACGTACTACCTACCAGAGTGAAAGAGCGTCAGAGCCTGGCACTATTCAAAGCCAATCTTCCACTGTACTCTTATTAGCCCAGCACGGTGGGCACACCCTTTCTCTGATAGCAGTTTTGATGAGTTTTGAACATAACATAACATAACATATTCCAAAAATCTGTATAGACACATAAGAAATTGAGGAGGTCCTGCTCACCAAATCTTTGGGCGTATACGTGGACAAACATCTGACATGGGTCAAACAGATCTAGACAGTAGCTGCAAAAGTGGCAAGAGGCATAGGTGTCATACAAAGACATGGAAACATGTGTGCCAAAACAAGTCGAACCCTAGGTGTCCTTAACCACAGCCTTAAAAATTAACTGCCCTAAAACATTCTACACCAGCTACAGTTAAAACTCTATACTGCACCCTTGTTCTAGCTCATCTCACTTACTGCAACACTATTTGGACGAATACCCACAAAAGCAATCTAAACAAAACTCCAAAAACTTCAGATGAAAGCACTAAAACTCTTTTCTAAACCAGCAAAGGGCCAGAACATTGTAATCAACCAGCTCAGTCAGATGGAAGTTCGATATCGTATCAACTTACATTTCAATCGAACTGTGAGTTTGAAACAATATTCATTATTCGATTGCAGTGCTCCTTACGCAGGAGGGATATTCCTCTTCAGTTTGTTTACTGGCCATTTTTGTGAAATTACTGCATTTATGGCACGACAGACTTACTTGCTTGAGTTTATTTTAAGTGTTTATCAGATGCATGCATTTGCCTGGATACATTTTTTATATTGGAATGTGTTCACTTGGTGAGTAGTTGTCAAAAACTATTCATAGGAGATGAACGCGAATTTTAGAAGGTGTGGCTTTTGTTCATCATCATAACTCTCAGGTAACGTCAGGTAAAGTCTGAACACAGGTTTCCCTATATGTCCAGATCCATCATCTTCATCCTCAGTGTTTTCTAAGACTGCTGCAGCCATGTGTATCAGTGCAGAAATCTTAAGTGCTGCGGTGAACTGGTATTGCATCTCCTGCTGTTCCCAGTGATTGTCTAATTGTGCTTCAAATGCCTTTACTGTCAGAGCACTTGGCACTTCTACTGAAAGGCTGTCACATGCCACATCCACTTGTGTGCAAAAGCTATTCCGCCTGAGATTACTGGCTGATCTTCTCTTATAGACTTTCGGTCGGTGGCCTCACGTTGATGTGTCTTCTCTAATTGGTATGTGAGGACAAACTTCATTGTCATATACCCCGCTCATCATCGTATACATCTCTATTATATCCCTACGCAGTCTTCGATATGTTAGAGTTGGCATTGTAAGCTTCATCAGCCGGTCTTCATAACCTAAGTCCTTCAGTTCTGGTAAAGTTTTGTGCTTCTTCTTTGCACATTTTACTACATACTCTAGATGTGGTCTGATCGGTGGCTTGTGTAGCCATTTGAAATTCTGCATGTCTAGGTGTATGAAAGGTCGCCGGTTCATCGCCATCAGTTGTGTTGCCTTATTTACTTTCTCAGTTATATGTGCCGCAAAGGCAAACCTGGGGTCAAATACTCTAAAAAGTATTTAAATCCAAATGCAAATACTTCACATTGGTTCAAATGCAAATGCAAGTGCAAATCCAACTAGTTTTTAAAAAGTATTTCAAATACTTCAAATACTTTCAAATGCTTTTCATTCCTATAGTAGCCATACATGTCATATCAGATATAGATTTCTAACCGGTCAAAACTTACATATATCCTTATGCAGTCAAACTCATATTAAGAGACTATCCAAAGGAGAATAGAAGTTCTTGCTTAACCCTTGTTTAACACCCAAATTCTGAAAATTTAATACTGAAATGACTAACTCGGTAATAGAGCCAGTCAATATATTGAATATAGTGGTAAATTTGAAGAATAATCTTCTTGGTCTGCAAATGGACATTTTCTATGAGAAAGTTGAAGCTTTCTTGAACAGATTTAAGTGTTAGAGCGTTACAGCATTGTCTGTTATTGAGCAAAGAGTCAAATGTATTGCTTGTTTGGATGCACAAATTGAAGAAGGGCGTCTATATACCAGATCACCCTCTTGTTGGAACATCTGAGGCACTACTGTGAATGATATAGTATGGAATTAAGCACCAACTTAGATGAATCATAGTATTTTGTATGACGTATATGTGGAACATTGTCTGTTTTTAGTGAAAGTAAACCCTCCTATTCAGTTCCTAAGTGTCCCTATATATTCCTTGCAAAATCCTAAGTTTCTTCCAGGTAGCTGGTGACATTTTGTCCATCATACATATATTCTTTTCTTAGATTTTGAAACGTTAGGATACTTGAGGAAAGTTCAGACAAATTGCTTTCAAAATATTTAACAGAAGGTGGAATAGAAAATGGGGCTTTACGGGCAGTTGATTTCTTAGGATAGGAAAGTTGTTGAGAATTTTGAAGATAATTTGCCTGGAAGGTGTTGCTGTATTAGAGGGTCAAATGTTTTATTATCCCCACGTTTTAAATAAAACGTTGGGGATATTGTTATCTGTCCATCTGTCTGTCTGCCATGCTATCTCCGCCCCAACCATTGGGTGGAATTAAACCAAATTTAGTATGTGAGTTACCCATATTGAAGATTCGGGGACGTGGTCTTCATACGAGAGGCTATGCCACTTACGAGAATCTAATAAAAGATGACGGACGTTCACTCCATCCTACTAGCCGGTGACATTTTATGTTGCTGCGACGACGTTGGTCGACTGGTAAGCGGGAGCGAAGGACAACTCGCTCACCTCGTCCGACTGATGATGATGGATGATATTTATTCTAAGTTGCTCTGGACCTATCTGACTGGTTCTAGATTGCAGGTAAGGATTGGGTGTTTCTCCCAGCTCGGTTTTAGCTTCTCTTCAATAATAAACTTGTGACTTACATATACGCGAGTTGATAGATTTATTTACACGAATTTACAAGATAAACTTTTAATGAAAATTTGAGCAAGATCGCTCCATACAAATATACTTTGTACAATTCTTTGTACACAAACTAAAATGGTATAATTTATCCAATCTAACATATCAAAATCCTATCCTAACAAGTAAGCCATCATTAGGCTATATCAGCCATGGCTTAACCAAGCAGCAACGTTTGCAATTGCTCGGTGAATCGAAGATTAACTTTATCTGAAAGAGGTTCCATTATTTATACCCTCAGATTATGACTTCGTCGTGCTCTGGTCATTTCTCAGAAATGCACAACTTCTCTCATAACATATTCTTATGATTCTTCTAGGAACGCGATAAGCACACGTTGATTGGCCAAGCAATAAAGTCACCAATCAACTTCCGCGTATCTCTTCCCAGAAGTTCTGACCTGATAACTAATTGGTCCTTCCAACCAATCAGCGATTCCTCCCCCACTTGCTATGGAACAAAACGTATTCATTATAATTCTTTAATGCAGAGTCTTATTGATCCCAATTAGTTATGACGTCATTCTGACCAATCATACTCTGCCCAATCCTTCCAAGAAGATTGGGCCTTACATACTCAAAGCAGTGGGGACTGGTTCTGGTTTGTTGTGATCTGTCAGCTAACTAACAACATTATGGTATGCCATGTTGTTGCATACCACAAAATGAGTGGCATATAGTTTATCAATAAATTTCGATGCTGTTATGAATTCCTAAAGGACGCTCTAATGTCCATGTCCTGTCCACTCTATACTAATGGAGAAGTCTCATGGAGTATAGGGTGCTATCCCCATGTGGTGGATGATTCATTACCAGATGATGTTGTTTTAGCCCATGATCAAATACCAGTCCGCTTACGTCATCAACTGCGTCAGTTAGTCACGTTCAATTTATTCTCACAATTCATGATCCCAACACTAGCCTTTAAACATTGATTAATTACAAAACTACAACTATCAACAACTGCTGAAAATAATAAAAGGAATTGTCTGTTAAGCAGCAACAACTTTTAACTAAATCATTCTCCAATACACATCAACTCAGAACCATAGAATCATTCCAAATTAAATCATCCTATTTCTATCATCATCGTACTAATCTCATCTGCTGGTTATGTAACGCCATAGACAGCATCCTATCCATTTAACATTAGTACACTTTATTAGATATAAAGAGATGACCTGGCTGGCTCGACTTCCACCGTCCCAATGATTGACATTTATAAATAACAGGTGGTCGACTCAGCCACGTACATGTATGACACTTAGTCATCCTAACTTTCCAACTTCGAATTGTATGTACATAAATATCATTGATGCAATATTACTGCGTCCATTTTTAGTTCATCTGGACTTTTAGCTCACCTGGTATTTTCTAAACTTAATTTAACTTTGGGTCTTACGTGAATTATAAGACATCTCACGGGGCCATGACTTCCCACTCGACAGTCCCATATTTACAATATGATTCCACTTTACAAGATGGTATTTAGATTTGGCTAAGGTCGAATCAGTTGTAATGCAACTCCTCTGAAATCGTTAGACAGAACTCAACCAAATTTGGTGTCTGAGTTACTCCTATGATTGCGGAGTGCACGAGGCCATTTAGATTTGGCTCCGCCTCGAGGTAGTGGGAGAGCATTCAAAAGGTCAGATTTTAATCTGTGGAAATTGATTGCAATGTGGCTCCTCCGAAATCATTGAACAGATTTCAACCAAATTTGGCATGTGAGTTATCCATATCAATGTTGAGTGGATGCGCACATTTACATTTGGCCCAGCCCCCAGCGGTGGGGATGGAGCCAAAAGGTAATGAAATTTATTGTAATACAACCCCTCTGACACTGTTGGACGGAATTCAACCAAATTTAGTATGTCAGTTACCCATATCAATGTGGAGTGGATGAGCACATTAACATTTGGCCATGCCCCAGGGTGTGTGGGATGGGGGTAAAAAGGATATGAAATTGATTGTAATGCAACTCCTCTGACATGATTGGATGAAATTCAACCAAATTTCGTATGTGAGTTATCCATATGATTGCGGGGTGAAAAAGGACGTTTACATTTGGCTCCACCCCAGGGTTGGTTTGTGGGGTGTGTAAAAAGTTCAAAGCGGTGAATGTGGAGATTTGCGATGACGTGTCATTGACCAATCAATCTAGTTGGATACTGTAGACAGGTGGTCAATAAAGTAGATTTGACAGCAAGTTATTAATTACGGTAATAAATATCTTAGCAGTAAAGCTTTAAATAAATTATACACATTTTTGAAGCTGAGATCTTTTTAGTTTGAAAATGATTGCACTGAAAATAATTTTTCATTTAGGAATAAATGCCTTTCAGTCAAATTGTGTTCAAACCGACATTCTTTACGATAATTTTTCTTCTTTGTTGAGTGATTTATTCCATTAAATGGTTAAACGTGGATTAAATTATACAAAAATATCCTTTTATATTGTTATACTACGATCTATTGATTCAGCAATTCTATTCATTTTCCCACACAGACACCCTGGTCACTTCTAATCTCACAATTGACCTCACTCAATAAACTCACATTATACCACCTATGCTTTACATTTTTTTTATTTACTTTCATTGTGAAATCCTATTTAACCCTTTCAACGAGAACTTTTTTTTAGCTATTTGAAATTAATTTGTCAGGAAACTGTTGCTGCCTAAGACGGCAATGACTTACATTCAAATTAATTTCGAAATATTCAACAATCTTTCCTGTATGGTAACATTCAAACTGAGATTTAAGTCAGATTCCTCTGTGAAAGAGTTAAATAAACTTTTTATTTTCTTGCAGTTAAAATATTGTTACTTATTTTGGAAATTATTTGATAGAAATTAATTTCGCCCACAGAACCATAACAGTCAAATTGTTTTCAAATTTACAATCTTCATGAGAAAGTTTTTCTATTGAGAAATTTATGCCATTGCCCATTTTACCGATGGAATACTTTAAATCCCATTTTGAAGGCAACCACACAGGAAAGCAGTTGAAGCAACATATCCAGTCAAATTATTTTCAAAATATTCAACAGAATATTTCTCATGTCATAAAAGATTAGTTAGCTCAGATCTGTACATGTATCATTGAAAAGCTAAGTGCTGTATAAATCAGCAATCTGTTGAATAGTTTGAAACAAATTTGCTGACTAGTTGTTGCTACACAGGGCAGCACTGGCTTCCAGTCAAATTGTCTTCAAAATATGTAGCAAGTGTTCTGTTTGGTTTGATTTTCGAACTATTGCTTAGTTGAAATTAAAAAAAAATCTCATGTATGCACAATTTAGCTTATTACATCCAGAATTCAGTATAAAAAACAATATAGAAAATATAACTATTTTTACAAAATAAAGATTACATTTAATATTGGTGGTTTTGATTATGATTTCATAAACTGACATATATTATAGCTATTATGTTCACCATTATTACATTAATGCCAAATATAATTGCTACGGGGTTAGTAGAAGAAAGTCTGGTGTACATTTTATACTGCCATGAATGTTTTATGATATGTTGCTGTTACATTAGACACCAACAGTTTAAAGCAATTTTGTTTCCAGAATGTACACCAGTCAACATAAGAAATGGATTTGACGTTGGGAAGCTGATATTTCAGTGTTCAATGGGGGTTCACGAAAGTAGATACTAATTCTTTATGATTTAATAAGATTTTGCAATATTTTTTATTTACTTTGCTTGGAATGTCTGTATATAGATTATATCAAAAGTATTTGAATGAGCATTTGAAACCTATTTTAAATTTCAAATACTTTAGCAAAAGTATTTAAATGCAAACGCAAATAGTTGTGGCTTGAAAACTTAAAATGCAAATGCAAATACTTGAATAAAAAGTATTTAAATGCATTTAAAGGTGTGCAGTCAGCGAAATTGCCAGCACCATCGTCCAGCACACACATGCCACTAATAGAATTCACTGTTAGGGACTTGGGATGTACAGTAAAAGCACTGACAAGTCATAATGTGAGGCAGATATAAATTATACCTTTGATATTCTATGGCCTAGGGCCACCTTTGATAATTTCCAAAACATTCTCAGGCAGCAGATGAATGCCAGTGAGCAAATTTTGCGGGTTTTGCCCATATAAACTCAGCCAGAGAATTGGAAGAATTCCATGCAGAGTCTTTATACTCTTGCACAGGTTCTCTGAGCCTTCCTGCACCCCAAACACAAAATATGGATGTGTGGATGGCAAGAACACAAACACAAACATAGAGGGTTAGGCTCCTCGAAGTTTGTGTTTAACAGGCGGCAGTGGGCTCGTGAAAGTCTGGGACATTTTCAAATCATTCTATAGTGCAGTGAATAAACTGAAGGCCTCCGTGTCTAGCGAAGTATGAATTAACATCCTACTGTGTCACCATCTAGTCAGCGTATGTTCGGACTACTGAAATTGCACCAAAACAATCTCAACAAGTGGGCATGCGTGGTGCAGGGATGACAGTCCCTTCCAAGGGCATCTCAAGCAACCTAGAAGTTTGCAGTGTTTGTTAGAGATGACCTGCAGGTGATGCCAGGGAATACGGTCAAAATTCACATACTGTTAGCAAAGATGGATGCGGATCAGACTGTCGGTTGCCCCTGGGCGTGAGCTCACGTGGTGATCGCTATTGACTGGGTGCTGTGATCAGATTTCATGAAAAGTAAAGCTTTGGGAAGCAGGGGGACTACACGTGCAGACGTATCTTGATCTGAATACTGTTATGCTATTAAAATGCTGGTCCATGCAGGCCCTTGTTACCTGTTTCTGTTACCCAACCCATGATGCTGCCGTCCAGCCACTGCACTTCTATTGTATATTGCTATTGCCAGCTAACAAAAGCTCCAGAGGTAGTGTCAATATTTACTGTATTATTATTATTATTATTATTATTATTATTATTATTATTATTATTATTATTCCTGGCTAACAAAGCTCCGGAGATAGTATTAAATCTTACTGCATTATTATTATGAATCCTGGATAACAAAGCTCCAGAAGTAGTATTATTTTGTATTATAATTACAGTAAATTTAGGTATACACTCTGCACATGTAGTGTGAAAGACACGCATCCTAGGTTGCACTCATGGCGGTAACACCCAAATGAGAGACCAAAGGGTGAATAGTCAGAGTTTAAAAGCTAGTGAGGTCATGTTCCCTAAAATAAATATCAGATATGACCGTGACACATCTTCTGTGATGGCCGACGAGGGCGGTCTCATGTACAACCTGCAAAGACAGGTCGACGTGTAAGCAGAGCACATGGATCATTTGAGGGAATGATGGTGCAGCTGCAGGCGCATAATGCCACCCTCAGCGAGCGCCTGCTCGAGGCAGAGGTCCATGCTGGCCTGCTGCTCGGGACCTTCTCCCACAGCCAGCGTGAGTCGGCCACCACTGCAGTCCTCATCGCGCTCAGCTACACTGTTTACAAAGCATGAAACTAAAGAAAATGACGATCCACTTCGTGGCGGTGAACCATGTTTAAAATAGGCCACAACGTACAGAACGTTAAGTTTTTTATCTACTAATATATTCAAATATACATGTAGCTAAGGCTAGTTTATAGGTTAGACGAAATTGATTAAGCATGTGTAATGCGGTTTTCCTTGAAAGGAGTTCAAGATTGCATACAAGGATACATGGAGCAAAAGTACAATCTTGGGCTCACTGCTTTGTAGTACTGCTGGCATTGCTGTGCACTGCATCATGAGGAACATAGCTTTCCAATCCTTCTGGAAGCTACCGATTCATAAATCAAAGATGCCCGTGACAAAAAGACTACATTTATACAAACACAAACTGCGTATCATTGATTCTCTATTACTGTAACAGCTGGGCAGCTCCAAATGCAGCTCTGGACAAACTTGATGCCTACCACCTCAATTACCTGCGCACAGTCACTGGACACCGATGGTTAGACAGCATAATTTCCAATGATACACTATAGCACTATGTGTAATACATCGTCGTTGTCCTTGAAAGTCACCCAGCAAAGACGGCCCATGTTTGTCCATGTGATAAGGATGCCAGAAGACACACCTGCAATGAGAACCTTGGAGTTTGCCATACATGGAGCCAGCATGCAATATAAAGTCATGAGAGGACGGCATTACATACATTTGTTAAGTGTGCTACGAGATGACATCAAGAAAGCAGGACTCGTTACACTCAAATCAGGATTGAACCTGAGGAAGCTAAAGATGGTGACTGAGGACAAGACACAGTGGTCAAAAGCGAAGAAAGACTGATTGCAGCTGTATGATGTTTCTATCGATACAGCCACAGAATACATACAGTAATCATATATAATACCATGTGGCCCAGGAGATTCAAGATTCAAGACTCAAGAACCTGGATTATCACAATTGTTAGTAAATGCTGCTAAACTCTCCCAAACGAATTCAACTCCACACTATTCCTAAGATAATAAGTGATCGGTATCTCCTGACTAGTCGATCCACAAATATTGATATCTGACTTGATAATTTTAACCATGTCCTTAAAGTTCTCATCTATTCTTAAACGATACATACCATAGCTAAATTTAGGACTATGTGTTACTTTATGGACACTTTAACTAACTTGGTGTGTAGGCGCCATTTTAGATAGATATTTGCGAGTGGTATTACTTCAGACTCTATTGTCTTCGCCAATGATATGTTCATCTAAAACCATTCTCGTAACGCTAATCCTAGTCATTCTTTTGCTGGCTTTCAAGGCGAGCGCGTACGAAGCATAGGATAGTATACTACTAGTTCTATATTTCCTTTGGTGCGAATAAAAACAAATATATCTATAACAAGTTACTGAATGCTGTTGCTGCCTATAGTAGCAACAGCTTTCCGTCAAATTGTTGTCAAAATAATCAGCTGATAATACAATTGTCACTACGCAATGTTTTGATAACAATTTGTCTGAAAATCGTTGATGAAACAACTTTCAATCCAATTGTTCTCAAAATAAGCAGCAGGGCAGTCAATGTTGCAAGACTTGCTGAAGATATTTCGTGCAACTTTATTGACAATCACTTCTTACTCAGGCAGCAACAGCGTTGTCAAATTTTTATCAGAATAATCAGCGAGCTTTCTATTTTGTTAGCTAGCAAATGCAGACGCAATAAGTTAGGCCTATATGGTATACGGAATCAAGACCCAGTCTCAGATATGCTCGAAAATTCTGTTTATTTCATTGTCAATCAGGAGGTAAGCGTATTATTCTATTCACGGTAGGCATGTCAGAGGCGATCGTGCATGTGCTGGTGGACTGCTTGATCTTTGTGAACATATTTCACTCTGAAATCGGCCTCTATAGGCCTAACTAATTGTGTATGCACTTGCTCGCAAACAAAACAGGAAGTCCGCTGATTATTCTGAGAAAAATTTGACAACACTGTTGCTGCCTGAGTAAAAAATGATTGTCAATAACGTTGCTTGAAATATCTACAGCAAGTCATGCAACGTTGACTATACTGCTGATTATTTTGAGAACAATTTGATTGAAAGTTGTTGCGTCAACGATTTTCAGCCAAATTGTTATCAAATCTTTATCTAGTGACAATTGTATTATCAGCTGATTATATTGACAACAATTTGACGGAAAGTTGTTGCTGCTATAGGCAGCAACAGTTTTCAGTAAACCTGTTATAAATATATTTGTTGTCACTTTCACCACAGGAAATATACACAACTGGTATTGAACTATACTGTGCACATATATGAGCTCGCCTTGAAAGCCACCAGAAGAATGACTAGCATTAGCGTTACGAGAATGGTTTTATACGAACAATTGCTCACCGCGGAAGACAATAGAGTCTGAAATAATGGTGCCAGCAAATATCAATCTAAAATGGCGGCTACGGTTCTAGTTAGTTAAAGTGCCCATAAATTAACAAATAGTCTTAAATTTAGCGAGGATATGTATCTTTTAAGAATAGATGAGAACTTCAATGACTCACCACACAGTGGTGAATTGATAATTGGTTTACCGTTGATATATATATATATAACGTTGCTTGAAATATCTACAGCAAGTCATGCAACGTTGACTCAATATATATATATATATATATATATACACCTGTGCAAAACATTAAGCACCAGCAAAAATAACAGAACGTAGAAACATGATGGTACAACTAGGCTGCCATACTTTTTGTCCCCGCGTTAGCTGACATAATTCCAAGTACGAAATGCACATGCATGCATGACTTCACGCCGCTTGGTGTCCGTGCGTGGCGGGAAACAGCACACGTGTTCAGTTATGTAAAAGTCCAGTTTGAGGTGTAGAACATTACATACAGATTTAGGCGACAAGATTAGGAATTTTGTGTTCATGACCGTGGTTTATTTGTACAGAGAGAATTAGCTCTTGATTGTGAACCGCTATGGCAAGACGAAGGTTAAGTGATCGTGTGAAATGGCAAATCATAGGCATGCATACCACTGGTATGTCATGCAGAGAGATTGGCAGACAGCTGAACATTAACCATACTGTAATCAGTCGTTTGATTGCAAAACATGGGCAAACTAACGAGGTGAAGGACAGGCCTAGATCTGGAAGACCGAAGAAGACTACTGCCCGTGATGATCGAGCCCTAGTACGCCTTGTTAGGAGATCTCCATTCACCAACAGCAGAGTGCTCAGCCAGCAATGGGAAACGCGCAATAGAGTGTCAATGTCTACCGTCAAAAGGAGACTGTATGCTGCTGGCATGAAAGCTAGGAGACCTGTCAGACGTCCTCTCCTCACTGCACACCACAAAGAGGAGCGTCTGAGGTGGTGCAACGAAAGAAGACACTGGAACATGAGATCCTGGAGATGGGTACACTGGTCCGATGAAAGTCGGTTCCTGCTTCATGCCACAGATGGTCGAACTCGTGTATGGAGGTCCAGACGCACGGCGTACGACCAACGTAACATGGAAGAAGTTCCATTTGGTGGAGGTTCCGTTATGATATGGGGGTGCATCTCATTTGATTGTAAGCTGGATCTGTTGACTGTACCTGGAACACTAAATGGACAAAGATATCAAGATTCCATACTGGATAGAGTTGTGGTCCCTCATTTTGTAAATCATGCACCTGGAACCCACCCTATTTTCATGGATGACAACGCCCGACCACATCGTGCTAGAGCTGTGCATGAATACCTCCGCCAGAAAGCCATCGAAACCCTACCATGGCCAGCAAGGAGCCCTGACATGAACCATATTGAGCATATCTGGGACATTCTGGGAAACATGGTGAGAAGGAGGGATCCTCCTGTGCAGAACCTACAGGAATTAACAGACGCACTCCATCTTGAATGGCAACGAATACCACAATGGCGTATCAGTCGGTTGGTGACCAGCATGAGACGTCGTGTCCAGGCCGTCATCCAGGCACAAGGTGGATATACCTGGTATTAATAATGACAGTCTCAAACTCGTGCACAGATGTTAAACTTCGTTTTCAGACACCATTAATGACAATCTAGCCACGTGTGTCAACTGTAGGGCAATAGTTGTCAGTTGTGTCAACGTAACCATATTCAGGCCTCGTTTTCAAGTTCAAACAAAAACATACAGTGTTTCCCCACCATCATAATCAGCATTCCTCTAGTTGCATTATTACCTCTTGCACTAAGATGGATGGGTACATAAATGTTTATGCTATTGCTTTCTTCATAGCACATGAATATACCCTCGCATGTGCGTAAAAATAGGGTGGTGCTTAACTTTTGCACAGGTGTATATATATACACCTGTGCAAAAGTTAAGCACCACCCTATTTTTACGCACATGCGAGGGTATATTCATGTGCTATGAAGAAAGCAATAGCATAAACATTTATGTATATATATAAGAGTAGAAAGATTGAAGAAACCCTAGCTATTCTGAGACAATTAGGCTACAGATATGTGCCTGGAATATTGATGGCTTGGCAAGAGATAAGGCTGAGGACCCTGTCTTCCTAGATAGCGTCTGTAAGTGTGATATCATTGGACTCTGTGAAACGCGGACAAATAAAGATACCCTAAATACAAAGCTTTCTATTCCCGGGTATGACTACCTCCATTCATATAGCCAAAAGCGCAAATCAAAAGGCCGAAACAACGGAGGCATCATTATATATTAGCCAGCTCACAAGCCAAAGCAATGACTTATCATGGATTAAGCTGGATAAGGATTTCGTTGGTCTTGCAAAGGGTATCCTGCTCTGTATGTGCTATGTAGCACCTCAGAATTCATCGAGTCAATCAGGGCCCCAAGAAACTAACACCCTTGAAATCTTGGAGGGTGAAATAGTTTCACACTCGAACCATGGCAACATTGTAGTAATGCGGGACTTTAATGCCCGAACAAGCACATTGAATGATTATGTCATAAACAGTACCAAGCATAATCAAACAGCAGAAGCAGATGATACATCTTGTAGACTAATATATGACACAGTCCCAACTCAACGTTACAATCTCGGCGTAAAAACTAATGAATATGGTAAAGAATTTATTGACCTTTGTATTTCCACAAGCTTGAAAATACTTAACGGACGCTATCTGGGAGACACATTCGGAAACCCCACATGCTTCAAGTATAACGGTGTTAGCGTAGTTGATTACGTTGCAGTTGAAAGTGAGATCTTACACAGAATTAGCATCTTTCATGTTAATCCACATAACTATCTATCTGATCATTGCCCAATATACTTTAACCTAAAAACTGATACCACCATGTACAAACACTATGTCAAAAGACTGGGTCGTAAGTAAACCAACACCACCTAAATTTCTATGGCAATCTGATTCATCTATCAAATTTAATTTGGCTTTACACAGTTTTGAAATAAGCAGCCTGCTGGCTAACTTCAAGAGCACACATTTTGAAAATACCCAAGTAGGAGTAGAACAGGCAACTGCTGAATTCAATAATATCTTATTCCTTGCAGGACAATCTAGTCTAAACATCAAACACTTCAAAGCTACATCTAAGCACAAGAATGCCGGAACACACAAAACTAGGTGTAGCAATAAATGGTTTGATAAAGACTGTAGTCGCATGTGCAAAGAACCCCTAAAACTAGGACAACTACTGCAAAAATACACCTATGATAGAAAACAGAGAGAAGGTTATTTCCAAAAAAATAAAACCTATAAGAAAGCCATTAAATATATGCACAGGCAATATAAAGAAAATCTCCTAAATAAAATCAACTCTATACCTGTAGTCAACCAAAAGGAATTCTGGCGTTTAATTAACTCTCTGAACACAAAACCACAAAAACAAAAGTACTGAGATCCCCCACCAAGACTGTACTAAACACTTTTCGACCCTGCTAAATGTAGAGGACAACCCAAGAACAACTAAACAACTCGTAAATGCCGAAAATAATAATGTGTCATATTGGAATGAGCTTAGTAGTCCCATCTTATCTGACGAAATTATCTCAAGTGTTAAAAGTATTAAAAATAGCAAAACTAGTTGCACTGGCATGCTACTTAACGAAATGCTTAAAACAGGGCAACATTTATTGTTTAATTACATTTTTTATGGAAGCACTTTCCCATCAAGTCGGAATACCGCGCTAATTATACCAATACACAAAAAGGGAAGTCGACTTGACTGTAACAACTACAGGGGCATATGCATAACAAGTTGTCTAGGTAAACTCTTTAACAGTATTCTCACTAAAAGATTGATAACCTGTATTAATGCACACGCCCTGCTAAGCAGCAACCAAGCAGGATTCAGGCCTAACTTTCGCACAACAGATCATGCCCAAACCCTCTCTAGTATTATTAATACATATGTGCATCATAACAACAAAAAACTGTACTCCTGTTTTGTTAACTTCAGCAAAGCATTTGATAAAGTAAACCGAGACCTTCTTTTGACCAAATTACTAGAAAAGGGTATTGGGGCCGGTTTTATGATATCATGAAATCAATGTGTAAACGCACAGAATATCGAGTCAAAACGAGTACAGGTCTCTCCGATCTATTCAACTCCAAACAGTGGAATTAAACAAGGTGACAACCTTAGGCCACTTTTGTTTGACTTGTTTGTGGATGATGTCAGTTATGCATTCAACCAACACTGCGACCCAATAAAACTGAATAATATATCCATCAATCATCTATTATATGCTTGTTACTACTATCTGAAACTGAGACAGGTCTTCAGCAGTGCCTGGACAATCTAAAGATATTCTGTGATAACACCCTCCTGACTGTAAACCTAGATAAAATGCGGACTCTCGTTTTTAATAAAAGTGCCAGAGTAGATAAAAACCTCAATATTACTCTCGGGGGAAACCAGCTAGTCACAACTGATCAATATTGCTACATCGGCACTACATTTCAGCTTCAGGAACCTTCTCCATAAGCAGTAAAATTCAACATGGCAAAGCACTAAGAGCATTTTTCAAAATTAAATCCACCTACATGTAGTTTGGTGGGATTCATCCTAATGCACAACTAAAGCTGTTTCACTCTTTAGTCCAGCCATCCATACTTTATCACTGCGAAATCTGGGGACCAAAAGCAGCCAAGTTGTTTGTCAATAATGAATTCAGTAAGCCAGACAATTCCTTTCAACATGAGACTCTCACCAACAAATTCAGCAAACAAGCCATAGGTTTGCATAAATATGCGTCCAGCATTGCTGCCAAAGGGGAACTCGGAAAGTACCCACTTACCTTGGAAATCATTATAGCACTTCTAAAACATTGGAAGTGGGTAATATCATTATCGGATGACAGAATTGTCAAACAAGCATATCTAAGTGATCTGGAAATACTTAGCAAGAACAAAACACAAACAACCAATAGACACACATGGCTAGATATACTAAAGGAACTACTAATTCATCCAGTGGACTAAGTGATATTTGGGTTAACCAGAACCCAAACAACCAAACTACTGATACAGTCCACACACACTTGAAAGAGCAGTACAACAAGTTCTCCTTTAACAAAATTCAGACAATATCTAAACTCTAAACATATGCAAAGATAAAAAACAGATATACAATCGAACCATACCTAAGCCAAAACATCCCTTTCAAATCCAGAGCAACTGTAGCAAAAATCAGAATCAGCACACACCAACTAGAAATTGAAACAGGTAGACACCACAAAATTAGCAAAGATAAGATACTCTGTAAACTGTGTGCAAAAGATACCAGACATGAAATCCACTTTTTATTAAACTGTGAAAACTTACAAACACACCGTAACAAGGTATTCCCTCAACTTAGAACAACAAGTAACACTTCAGAACAAATTACAATACTAACACAAATACTAAACTTTGACAACCTATATGTATTCACAACTTGTAAAGCAGTAACTAGCATGATGGAACACAGAAAAGAGTTGCTATCCAACCAACCACCTGCAACGTAATTGACTACAATACTAACACATGGACGTAATGCGGGCACGCACCATCGTGCAAGTGTGTGCACGTGTGGGCGTGTGTGCGTATACAGATCTAGAGGTTAGGCACATATACAAACTTATTAGGAGCCTAGTAATATAGTGTCTATGTATATAATATATATATGTACTGTATATATGTGCCTAATGTTATGTAGTATATTGTAAGCTATATGATATATATGTATGCTGATCAGCCACATTGGCAAAAAAAGCTAATAAATCTTATCTTATCTATTGTGACACCACTAGCGCAATCGAATGTGTCCTATAAACCGTAGAGTTATCTATACTAGTTTCAAATGTAACTACCTCTATGCTATAATCACTGGCATGTTGCGGTAAAGGATGCGTGTGCGCTCGGTTACGGTACTTTGCTGTCGGTTGCCGTTGTTTGCGCTCGGTTACGTTAATATGATTTTGCCCTCTTTTTGTATTGGAGGCGATAAAGCCTTAAGGATTTGCCAACATGTCAGCCTCCAGAGTAGAAATAAATTTTAGAAGACTTTTGCAAAGGTGCGAGCTAATGGTGGCTGACAACCGTCACACAGATTGGAGATTAGAAAAAGTACATATTGACCATTCCAACGACTGAAAGCACTAACACCTAGCGAAATACAATTATTGAGAAAACTAATTGTTACCAGTTATCGTAAATTTAGAGACTAATTTTCCAGCTATTTCAAATTCAAAGTTACTTTATTTCATAATTTGTTTTATACATAATAATATGAAAACAGATGTTGCCTATAAGCGAACGCAGACACCGTGACCATGTATTACTTAAACGAATAGGACGAATTTGCATAGGGTGAACTGTCCTAAATACATTACTATTATGTATGCCCATGTATCATCAGATAATGGGTTTTCGAGGGTGTAAGCACATTTTCGCCGATTTAATGTAAGAGTAGGAATTTTATCAACAAATTTTGTCAATTTCGTAATTAGCAAACATTCACTGAAATAAAACATGCATACAAATAAAAATAAACCATAAAATAAACTTACGGCGTAATAATATGAGAATAGTCGTTACCTATAAGCGAACACAGACACCATTTATTGCTTAAATAAATGGGACGAATTTGTATATGGTCGAAATGTCCTAAATACGTATGCTCATGTATCGTACATTCGAAGCTAATTTTTAATCATGCGTGGAGTCCACGATATTCACAGCAATGCGTCTGCCCATTGTCAGTGATATCCACCAGAATTATTGCATCTTTTACTTGGTACTGCACCATTAAATAGTTGCGCCAGTCCAATAACGTTATAAAATTTGTACCGACATATCGCGGTGCTCCTCGCTATTTGTGACAATACAAACATGTCCATAGTAACTATGACGTCATAATGAAATGTCATCCGCTAGAATTTTTATTAGATCACGTTTATCCAGGCATACGCTACAAAAAACGGGAATTAATGCATATCTGCAAGTAAATACATGAATGTACATTCCATCCGGGTACGAATGGCGTGGTACCCAGCCTTAAATTTCCTTCTATCAGCGCTAAATTCATACGACATTGACAACAACGACTCCACGGCCATGAGCATTAGAAATAATACCAAGCAGTCAACCAAACATATTGCATTTACAGATGCATAAATAGGAATAAATAAAGCTTGTGTCTGGTCTACATCAGACGATTTAACCATTTTACATTCTGAAGTAAATGTACGCTATTTTGTGGTAACAATATCACACCAATCTTGGACATTGTAAATGCGCAGTAGTGTGCCCTAAAATAACTAGGGGAACATACGCATAATGACTAACCATATCCCATAATGCAATGTGGGGGTGGGCCATGAAGAAACCACAAAAGCTATATCATAAGCCAAAACCGGAAGCAAAAAAAATCTCCCGACCAGAAACGACGCTTTCTCAGTCGCATGGTATATGTATTTTAGCCTGGCTCCCTGTCTCATTTTCTGTTGAGTTTTCCTCATTACACGTACGTACATGTTATCTATATACGCTCACTTCGTTCGCAATGACTTCGCGCGAAGCCATCGCTCACTGCGTTCGCTATAAATATCCAGTATTGCGTCATGTTTTTTCGAGAGTGATCTCTAGTGAGGCGGTGAGTTGATGTAATTTTGATGATTTGAGCAAAGGAGTCTGTCAACGACAACAATGCAATAAACAGGTCTGATACAAACGCAGAACTTACTTTATAGTTGAAAATCCAACTCAGGTTATATTCCGCTTTTCGTGATAACCAGGTAGCAACAAATTTCAGTTTTCTTTTGGAAATTGGTAAATGTGATTTGAAAATGAACATACCGGAAAATATGAAAAATTATTGAAATTTATATCGCATGTGGAATCACCATTGTGGGTAGAGAAAAATCAATCTAGATCTGAAAACTACATAAGCACCTCATACCAGTTTCATGCTTCGGGAGAAATAAATTATTGCTCTGGCAATGGAGATCTACTATGCTACTCAGGACAGTAACTGGCAGATGTTGCTGGATGCAAAAACTGGATTGATTTGTATCATTTCCTTACAAGTTATTGATATTTTTATCATGGATCAAAAAAGTAATAGTGAAAATACATGTCTTTCACTACACTGACATCAAAATGCATAAAATAATCACTTGTTCTATGCGCATCTTATTTTAATTTACGCTTGCGGTGTAAAAATACTGTATCTATTTAATGACACATGATTTGCTGACATCACCTAAGCGACGCGCACGTGAGAACGTCAAAAGTGCATACCCTCGAAATCACATGACCCTCGAAAACACCTTACTGGACGATCGATACATTTGAAGCTAATTTTTCGTGATGCTTGGAGCGCATTCTGGTAAATCAAGTCCACAATATTCACAACAATGCGGCGTATGCCCATTGTCAGTGATATCCACCAGCATTGGTGCATCTTTTACCTCCGCGGCCTACACCATTAATATTTGCACCAGTCCAATGACATTATAAAATTTGTACCACATTATCACGATGCTCCTCGCTATTTGGGGAAATACAAACAAGTTCATAGTAGTTATGACGTCATAATGAAATATTGTCCGCTAGAATTTTAAAATCATGTTTATCCAGACATAAGCTGCAAAAAACAGGAATTAATGCATGTCTGCAAGTAAATACATGAATGTACATTCCATCCGGGTGCGAATGGCATGGTACCCGGCCTTAAATTTCCTGCTATCAGCGCTAAATGCTTACGACTGACAAAAATAACTTTCCACGGCAATGCATGTTAAAAATAATACGAGACAGTCAACAAAACCTCATATTGCATTTACAGACGCATAAATAGGAAAAAATCTAGCTTTTATCTGGTCTGCGTCAGACCATTTAATCGTTTTACATTCTGAAGTAAATGTACACTATTTTGTGATAACAATATCACACAAATTTTGGACATTGAAAATGTGCAGTAGGTTGCCCTAAAACAACTAGGGTAACATACGCATAATGAAGAGCCATATCCCATAATGCCATGGGGGCCCATGAAGAAACCATAAAAGCTATATCATAAGCCGAAACCGGAACCAAGAAAAAGCTCGCGACCGAAAACGAAGCTTTCTCAATCGCATAGTATATGTATTTTAGCCTGGTTCCCTGTCATGTTCTGTTGTCTCATTTTCTGTTGATTTTGTCTCATTACACGTACGTACATGTTATCTATATATGCTCACTTCGTTTGCGATCACTTCAACTACCAGCAGGGACTATATCCTTATTCTTACCCCTCACGAAAAGTTGTAACTCGCGTTTATGTCTGTTATTTAATTTTGCCGCGTTCTTCGTATGGCGAAAAAAGCATCATAGAATTATTGCCTTACATTGAAAACATAAGGATAATTTTATTTAGAGTCTTTACCAGATTTCCTGGCAAACTGAAAGCCCATAGTAAACCTATGGGAGGGGTTAGAATAAAGATATAGCCCGAACAGGCAGTCCATCAAAGACATGGCCTATAGAGTGATGGACTCCTTACACATATCACAAAACTTGTACTGTAACTTGTAGAGAACTTCACCTCCGATATAGGAGAACCGTGAGATGCGTAATAAATGTCCTTATCCTATGAGTCCTATTATTGCCACCACCACTGTGTTTTTATAAGAAAAACTAAAGATTTACACAGCCACAACACGTCATAAGAATGAATGGATCGAACCCTTACCACATAAAACAAAGAAATACATACATGTCACCAATTGGAATGGAAACAAGCCACCCAAGTACAGCAACTGTATTAACGCATATGACCCATATCACAAGATAATTGTCCATTAATAGAATGCTAAAAGCTAACATGATAGGTTAATACAGGAAGCTAATTTCAAGAAGAGAGATAATATGAAAATATAGACGTAGAGGTGAATGCAGACAACATTATTTACTTCTTAAATTAGATTGGTGCACATGGTGTGGCTGTGGGTGGGGTTACTCAAGATTCCAGAGTTATGCATCCCATATATATGGTCCAAGTACTTCCTGTTGACTAGCCTCCCTTCAACTAGCTGATGATTCTGCTAGTTTGCGCATGCAGAAGATTCAAGATGAGTCGTACAGATGAGTAATGATGTGTAGAATTGTCAAATTGTTAAACAGCAATTATTTATCATCGGATAAATGATTTTCGAAGGTGTAAGTACAATTTCGCCGATTTAGTGTAAGAGTAGGAATTTTGTCAACAAATGCTGTTAATTTCATAATTAGCAAACTTTTGTCAGAATGTCAAAACTCGGGGCTGAAATAGTGATTTTATAGATCAGGAATCAGTCAGGAGTAATGATCGTATTCTATAATGGTACTAACCCAATTGGTTGATTGAAATGTCTTAACCCTTTAACACGCGAATTTGATCAAGAAAATTTTAATTTTCTCGTAGAAAATGTCCATTTGCAGACCAAGAGAAGACTATTTTTGAAAATTTACCACTGGAATGACTGGCTCTGTTATCGAGCTAGTCATTCCAGTGGTAAATTTACAAAAATAATCTTCTCTTGGTCTGCAAATGGACGTTTCCCAAGACCACTGCAGAAGTTGTTTTTGACTGATATGAGTGTTAAAGGGTTAATAGAGTCTAAATATTGTGTTATAAAGTTTTATTATATATTATATAACATTTTGTGTTGACAAATGTTCAACTAAAACAGCAATCAACTTTTTACAACGCCATTGTTTCCTGTAATGACATGGCCATAAATGCGTTCAAAGCAGTATGATAGGGCCCATGTTTTCCAAGCTGATACACCATTTATATAGATCTAGAAAGGAATGTTAACCTAGTTTTCCAGAGTTGGATATAGAGATGTTTAAAATCCATAGACTGCTAGCCAGATATAGGGCTGTTTCACATTAAAGTTTGAGTGAATTGTGTCACACAAGTTAAAAAATAATGTATTCTATAGATATTTTCTTTCATCATGAAATGAGAACTTATACCCTATTTTACACAAAAAATGTAAAATAGACCCCATTTGCAAGTGAAAATATTAGGTATTTTATAAGAAAAGACATTCAACTTTTAATCCTCTACATGGCAAACAGTCTTATTGTTTAACAGGTATACACATTGTTTAACACACAGGTATACACATTAATAGGACTCTTTAAATCCATTATGTTATGTCAGATCGAAAAGAGTTAAATAGAATGAATGTATATTCAGTTGCTGTTAACCATTTTTCAGATCTTTGGGTCTTTTTTGCATGAATATTGTATGGTATGAAAATTTGTTCACCAGTATTACTTGTCTGTAAATATTGCATATTAGAAGTGAACTCAAATAGGAAAAGATATATCAGAAGATTGACTTTTTATTTATAATCTCTGAAAATTTGAACCAAACTGAGCGATCTATTCAAAAGTTATTAAGACTTATATAAGCAGCAATTTTTTCGATGTTTTAAGTTCTGGAGAGGACTTTTTTTTTACACATGCCATGTAAGGCTCTAGATAGTGTAACCATATAGCTAAATGACTAACTAGTTAATTATACATATAGATAGTTGTAGACAATCTATAATACCAGACTGGCCATAGCTTATTTATACAATCTTGTTCTATAGCACATTTACACAGATGTACACAAAACAAGTTCTGAATGGAACATAATGAGAATTAACATTTCTCTGTCTCATAAAAAGCATCCATGGGTAAGTATGCATAATGATACATTGAGGGTTTTTTCCCACAAAGCCATGGCCAGCTTATATATCAAGATTGAGGGCTGTTGAAAAGTGCTTTAAATAGTCTGGTGAGAACAGGTTCTGGAGAGGACATACATTTGACAAAACAACATGTGAAGGATATGTTATGAATTACAACTAGTAGAACCCCAAATAGCAATAACAATGGGATATTTGAGTTTTATATTAAATCTTGTTAATACTTAAAAGCACAACCTTTTTAACCAAATACATAATACATGACTACATGTAAACCAGTCCAAAATTTGATCAGGGAAAACTTTCTTTTAATCGCTTCTAGCTCACAGAAAGTGATGGGAATTGTTCCCGTAAGAGTCAGTGATTCCATGAAAAAGTATCGTTTGTGAACACAACATATGTCTTGGTGTCTGGCCCACCAAAACTTGTCATGGAGTTGGCGCTCCAGGAACATCATTTGAACATGTGCTGCAGTCCCTATAGCATTCTGCCAACTCACACACGTCCATTGAAGTATGTAGGTCTGGGATCGGTGTAGTAAACGGCATAATAGCTGTCCACATCTGGTTTTTCCGGGATCTTAGCAGCCACAATGGATACTGTGAACTTGCTAAGAAAGCATACATGTATCATCATATGTTTACTAATTCCCAAACGTCTGCCTATCTGCCAACATTTTTTACCAGATGCACATGATTTTGCAAGATTGTGGCACCGCATGCAATTAGCATTTGAATTTTTCTTCAGATTTTGTAACACATTTTGCAGGTTGTGACTGATTATGTTGTCCAGATCAAGTTTCCTCTTAATCCCTTTGTTCTTCAGTTGTTTTTGCTTTGTAGGTGAAGCTTTGTTGCATATATGTCTTTTACCATATTCATGAGCAAATGTCCTGGAGATTTCTGCATTAGACTGGTCACTTATCTAGTTGATCTGTACAGAGAAGATTTGCTGCCAAGCAAAGTTGCCTGACTAACTATAGGACTTGGACTTAGTGGGACAATGTTTGCCTCTTGTTGTTCAGGAACTGAATCCTTGACAGCTGTTGCAATCTGTTTAGCTTTTTGATCCTTGCTGCGTATAAAATTCTTTTTCTGTTTGGATTGCTTAGCATGGCATACTTGTTGTTTCTGCTTCATGTATGCCCTTTTCTCATCTGTAGACATCTTTTCTTCCTTGGTGGACATGAAACTGATTCTTCTTACTGCTCCTGTTGCTCTTTACACACTCTTATTATCTATTCTTTGACTTCTTTTTACTTCCGCCCACTTCTTTCACTTCTCATTCTGCTTGCTAGCAGGAAGTGCGGATACAGGCACATACTGTATACGTTTTCTCTGTGCATCGCTGTCCTGATAACCAAGATATCGTTCTGGACATTCCCTCGTTAGTTTATGCATAAAAGCTGCAGTTTTGCTATTACTATCTAAGCTAGGATCCTAATTAGTGCTCTGACTTCTAAGTCTGTGGGGAAATCGAGACTTGATTGTCATTATCGAAGCCATTTTATCAGTAGACGAAAGCACCGATCACCTGAAAAACATACCATTATCACCTGAATGAATCTTTATCTCTGCATTGGAAATCTGCACTTTAGGTTTTGAGCAACAACTTGTTGCACAAAGTCTACAATGCATTTTTCCATAATCATTATATCGATCCATTCAGCTGATAATCAGCTTTAGGGATTTCTAAGTGAGATTGGGGAGTGTGTCTATGGGTTATCCAAGTCAAAGTTTAGTTTCGCAGCCCTGGGTCCATAACCATCCAGATGTATACAGTTTCCTAGTTAGAGTGCAGAGAGCCGGAATGTATAGGCAAGGATGTATGGGTAGGTGTGTTGATGAACAGAGGCCTACATCTGTAATAAAGACAAAAGTAGCAGGCTACATCCAATTAAAGCACATATACAGGACAATAAGTGTACTTGTCAAAAATGTCTTCTCCAGAACTTTGAACAATACATATCTAATATCCATTGTCTGATATCTAGTATCTAGAATGAATGTAGGGCAATACCAAGATGTCTCATAGGGTATTGGAGGGATATTTTAATTGTGCTAACATCCTAATTTGTGTATACTCCACATGAACTGATTACCACAAAGCGCATTACTTGTGAATGGTAGCATTTCTATGTAAGGCTCTAGATAGTGTAAACATCTAGTTAAATGACTTGAACTTGTTACTTATATGTCTTTATAAACAATCTATAACATCAGACTAGCCACAGGTTATTTATACTTGCTCTATAGCACATTTATAGGGATGTCAAAAAAAAGTTCTGGAGAGGACATATTGAGAATTTTAATTTTCCCATATCATAAAAACCACAGATAAATATGAATCATGATACATTGTGTTATGTGAACACTAAGACATGGCCAATATATACCAAGATTTAGAGCTATTGAAGAATGCTTTAGAGTGTGGTGAGAACAGGTTCTGGAGAGGGCAGGTTTTTGACAGAAAGCTATTAAGAGTATTTTCAGGCAAAACGATAGAGTAACGAAGGCATGCGCGGCAATTAAACCAACGGCTATCTGGAATAGTGTTCCACTGGTTCGAAAATTAGCATTTTTTGTACATGTACTGTAAATCTATTACCATAATTTAATGAGGTAACTAGTTCTGGAGAGGACATTCAATTAATTATTTTGACACAAACATCCCCAGTTTACTGGAAAGTGCATTTATCCGTAACCAGTGAATGGATTGCTTTCATACTTTGCATGCAACTCCTATGTACTTGCAGCATCATTCACATTGATGTTCCTTCATCGTGACCACCACAACTGTGCAGCAGCAGATGTGCAAATATTATGTCATTTAAAAGTGAAATGGAAAAACATTTATTAATTTGCAGACCTTGGTCATCACAAAAACAAAAGTTAAAGGCAGATTGACTTCAATTTTCTAATGTACACTGTAGGTCCCTCAGTACCTAAATATGAAGCTGACAAAGCCTAACCTAAATCTAACCTGTTTCAGATGTTACTGAGAGGCATTGAAATCATATCTCCTATACTCAACCTATAATGTGAAACGGCCCTATGGCCATTAATGCATTCAAAGGAGTATGATAGAGCCGATCAATGTATTCCAAGGCGATCTATCATTTACGGTACATACACATGTAGATCTAGAAAGGAATATTACCCTAGTCCCTACTTTTCTATGTGTTCCTATACTCGGTTGTGAGGGTGGATTTAATTGTAGTATCTGC
This sequence comes from Chaetoderma sp. LZ-2023a, assembly GCA_034401795.1. NCBI lineage: Eukaryota > Metazoa > Mollusca > Caudofoveata > Chaetodermatida > Chaetodermatidae > Chaetoderma > Chaetoderma sp. LZ-2023a. The sequence continues at coordinate 2,029,315 of CM067360.1, forward strand.
TATGCTCCTGTGTATATAAGTGGTATCATGCAAAGATAATATCTGCTGTGCTCTGGTGTATATAAGGTGGGTAATACAAAGAAAATATCTGGTGTGTATAAGGTGGATCATATAAAGATAATATCTCCTGTGCTCTGGTGTGTATAAGGTGGGCCATACAAAGATAATATCTGCTGTGCTCTGGTGTGTATAAGGTGGATCATACAAAGATAATATCTGCTGTGCTCTGGTGTATATAAAGTGGGTCATACAAAGATAATATCTGCTGTGCTCTGGTGTATGTAAGGTGGATCATATAAAGATAATATCTGCTGTGCTCTGGTGTATATAAGGTGGATCATATAAAGATAATATCTGCTGTGCTCTGGTGTATATAAGGTGGGCCATACAAAGATAATATCTGCTGTGCTCTGGTGTATATAAGGTGGGTCATACAAAGATAATATCTGCTGTGCTCTTGGTGTGTATAAGGTGGATCATACAAAGATAATATCTGCTGTGCTCTGGCATGTATAAGGTGGGTCATACAAAGATAATATCTGCTGTGCTCTGGTGTATGTAAGGTGGATCATATAACGATAATATCTGCTGTGCTCTGGTGTATATAAGGTGGATCATACAAAGATAATATCTGCTGTGCTCTGGCATGTATAAGGTGGATCATATAAAGATAATATCTGCTGTGCTCTGGTGTATATAAGGTGGATCATATAAAGATAATATCTGCTGTGCTCTGGTGTATGTAAGGTGGATCATATAAAGATAATATCTGGTGTGCTCTTGGCGTGTATAAGGTGGGCCATACAAAGATAATATCTGCTGTGCTCTTGGTGTGTATAAGGTGGATCATATAAAGATAATATCTGCTGTGCTCTTGGTGTGTATAAGGTGGATCATACAAAGATAATATCTGCTGTGCTCTGGTGTGTATAAGGTGGGCCATACAAAGATAATATCTGCTGTGCTCTTGGTGTGTATAAGGTGGGCCATACAAAGATAATATCTGCTGTGCTCTTGGTGTATGTAAGGTGGATCATACAAAGATAATATCTGCTGTGCTCTTGGTGTGTATAAGGTGGATCATACAAAGATAATATCTGCTGTGCTCTTGGTGTGTATAAGGTGGGCCATACAAAGATAATATCTGCTGTGCTCTTGGTGTATGTAAGGTGGATCATACAAAGATAATATCTGCTGTGCTCTGGCATGTATAAGGTGGGTCATACAAAGATAATATCTGCTGTGCTCTGGTGTATGTAAGGTGAGCCATACAAAGATAATATCTGCTGTGCTCTGGTGTGTACAAGATGGGTTATACAAAGATAATATCTGGTGTGTATAAGGTGGGTCATACAAAGATAATATCTGCTGTGCTCTGGCATGTATAAGGTGGATCATACAAAGATAATATCTGCTGTGCTCTGGTGTATATAAGGTGGGCCATACAACGATAATATCTGGTGTGTTATGGTGTGTATAAGGTGGGTCATACAAAGATAATATCTGCTGTGCTCTTGGTGTGTATAAGGTGGGTCATACAAAGCAGGGACTGACCTACTCATTTGAAATCGTTAGCCAGTGAATTAGCCTATTTTGGGATTTCATTAGCCAAATCTGGACTTTTAGCCTGACCAATAACCTATCAATCTAATCCTGTATGATCCCGCTAGATCTTAATAGCCATGTAAGAGATGACCAGCAGATCATGTAAGAAATAAAATATTGGATAGAATTAGACGTGTCATCATGGTTTAAGAGGAACTGACCTACCAACATACATGTAAAATCATTAGCCAGTGAATTAGCCTATTTTGGCATTCTATTAGCCAACCATGAAAATTATTCTGAAAAGCGAATTGGCGAATGGGTAGGTCTGTCCCTGCAAAGGTAACATCTGCTGTGCTCTGGCATGTATAAGGTGGGTCATACAAAGATAATATCGGCTGTGCTCTTGTTGTGTATAAGGTGGGTCATACAAAGATAATATCTGCTGTGCTCTGGTGTACAATGTATATAAGGTGGGTCATACAAAGATAATATCTGCTGTGCTCTGGTGTGTATGAGGTGGATCATACAAAGATAATGGTCTACATGTAATTCATACAGAAATATATAATTGGCAACTAAGAACCTATGAGAAGTGATAATTTCACCTGGAAATCATGTTCATTATTTATACATGTAAAGCTTACAAAAGGTAGAAAGAATACTGCACTATAAATTTTGAGGTGACTGTACCGAGGCGCTGATTTTCAATTCTGGTCAATATACCATGACTTAATATTTTAACTTTCAAAACTGGCCTCTGCAGGGTCACAAGGACGCAAGTGTAGCCTGCTTTATAGAACTGTAAGTTATATGGCTTTGTCAGAAGAGTCACTGACTGACCGACGTATGCATGTCACGCCTGCATGTAGAGCATGCATTTACCGGTATATATACCATTCTTACTGAGATATTATTCATACCCGACCTGTTAAATGTTAATATTATATTTTAATTTTATAATATACATTTCTTACTTATTCTACTTTTCAGTATGTTGATTCATTGCAAGAGAAACTCAGAGAACTTGAAAAACTACCCAGGTAAATAAAATATATTATCCAATCAAATCTGTCCTATTGAGATCAGACATCTTTTATCCTAACTTGTTGTGCTACATGTACCTAACAGTCTCCCACAATAGGAAAAGTGTTCAAAAATTAGAAGCAATGGTGAGATGTACATGTTGAAAAGTCTGCTTCTACGAACCAGTAATAGGTTTTGGAAGGAACTGACAGCACCTATTTCAATATGAGCACTACCATAGCTATGTATAATGCAACTGCGGTAATTAAATATATACAAGGTATTGTATCACCTCCATAGCAGCAAGCAATGGACCTTTCCAGTTTTAGCTATGCCCCGCCCATCTCTATCTAAGCTCCACCCACACCTCGTCCGGGTTGGGATTAATCGATCTCAGCACTCCCTGATTATCAATTTCCAGAAAAATGTACAGGTAAGCTGTTAATTTATTTTGAAACTAATTTGACTGATCGACTGTTGAAGTCAAATTAGTTTCAAAATATTCAACAGAATGTTTATTGAATGGAAAAGACATGCAATTCTCACAACGTGTCAGACTATTAAGCTTTAAAGATGAACTATTTCGAATCATTCATGATGTCATGGTTATGACATCATCCTCGACTTCACATACATGTAGTTATCCCTATGCTTTTCAAAGAAAAGGTGGCCACTGTGGGGATTATGTGATGCGACCTGTGTGTGTGGCGGCCGTCTGTGCACTTATCGATAGTAACACATCTTCTAGACCGTTTAAGATAGAAACTTGAAACCTTGGGGATGATTATACCTGCTTGCAAGGATGTGCATGACACTTTTGGAATTTAGTTCTGACACGCACGCACGCACGCACGCACGCACGCACGCACACACACACACACACACACACACACACACAGTGTGGAACTTCTAGACCATTTCAGATAGAAAAACTTGAAACTTTGGGGATGATCCAATACAAACAAGACATATTGTATTATCACACATACATGTAACTGTACTTGTTTTATGCTAAATATATTTTGTTTAAAACTTAATGATCAAATTTGGGCGAAAAAAATGTTTCCCTTATGAACATTCATTTGTAGGACAAGAAGGCTTTTGAAAATTTACCACTGGAATGACTGGCTCGGTTACCGAACAAGTCATTCCAATGGTAAAATTAAAAAAATAATCTCTTGCCCTGCAAATAAATATCCATTCCGCAAGACTATTTCAGCGGCCGGTCTTGCCCGGCGTGACCTGTAAAGGGTTTAATACCTAGTAAATGACATTGATTGATTCCTTATCAATGTTTATTAACCTCATTCAAGCACTCACATAGCACCTTCACGTGTCCTACATGTATATGTGTTTAGATTTCCTGTTTTAATAATTGTTCCAGCAAGCCAGCCCCAGAAACACTGAATGAATACATAGGGAAGGTGAAGTTCCTCAAAGGTCTAATTGAAGCAGAGAAGCTGGTAAGTTTGACACACAGGATATTGTACAATGTACATGTACTGTCTATTTAGAATGTACAACTCCGAGCAAATTTAGACTGTCCTGGGGCCAAACGGAAAGAAACAAAACAGAAACGAAACACTAACTTAACAAAAACTAGAATGCACTCGAGGGAGATGATTACTCACGCCTTTGTGTGGTGTGTTGATAACCCCCCCCCCCCCCCCATGACCAAGATAGTTAATCTGTTGCCCTCAAACTCAAAGCAGTCATAAACTGTCATAATATTAAGGCGTGTGCTAAATCTGGTTATTCTATATTCTTCCTTTCCAGAATTATTGCCAAAAATGTGTATTCCTGTATCCACTTGTTGACCCTGTGACCTTGATACTTGATGCTTAGTCCTGAAACTCATAGAACTTCTAGCCACCAATAATATGAATGGGTGTGCCATATTTTGTGATTCTACTTACATGTGTTCACGAGTTATGGCTAAAAATGTGTATTTTGGAATCCAGATAGTGATCTGGCCTGTCACCTAGATATTTGAATTTTGGCCGGAAATTAAATTTTCCTTCTAGACAACCATAATATATGAATATATGTAAGAGATTTGGTGATTCTACCTTCGTGCATTGTAGAGTTATTGACAAAAATGTGTATTCCGGTCAGCACTAAGCGACCATTTGACCTCGATTTCTGACCCTTTGATCTCAAACTAAAACATTTTCGATCTACTCATAATATAAATGTATGTTCCAAATTTGGTAATTCTACCTCATAGGGTTCTGGCGATATGCCTTAGATAAACAGACAAACAAACAGACAGAGGGCACCAATCACAATACTCACAGTGGCCATCGGTGACATGAGTCACAAGATACATTGTAAAAGCAAAATAAAAACTGTGTAGAATGCACAGTCAATGGTACATGTATGCCATGTTTGACATTCTGCCCCCACACTGCTCCACCCCACACCCTGGAGACGGAGCCTAATGTGAACATTGTCTCAAAATCTGCAATCACATGAGTAACTTAACTAAATTAATAACTAATGAAAAAATCCTAGCCACATGTACACGTTGGTGTTTCCGGTCTATGAAGCTCAAAGATTTAGCTAACTACATTTTAGTGTTCTCGATATGACATACATGTAGCGTGTTTGATGCAATTTTGGGGGTTTGAATGGTGTGGGATGGACAAATGGTACAACTTCAGTTAGGTCGGCACTCTATACTTACACAAAACAACATTTCTTATTTAGCCCACCGCTTCTCAGAAATCACTGGCCACTGAGAGACTCGCTCCAATAATAAGCAGAGGGTCGGACAAGATGAAAGCCAAGGAATTACACCTGAAAGTGAAGGCACGACACGAGGGTGAAATGAGGCAGGAACTTCTAGGTGAAAATGGTAAGATTGTTGTCATGTATGTAATCCGGGTCTCTTTAGGAGGATTTCATTACCTAAGCGGTTTTATAATATGCTTGTATTACTTGACCAGCTGACATGTAACTGTGTTTTTGCTAGCTTAAGATTATCATGAAGTAATAGTCAAACCTGTCTATAGTGGACACCTGCTTTAGGAACCAATTGTTTGCATGTTAAGGAACCACCATCTTGTGGCCTCAAAAGCTTTGTATTACATATACTATAGTAAAGTTATAAATTATTTATAATAAATGACCACATGTCGTTAGTGACCCATTAAAAAATTTGAATGGTATTATGTGATAATGACATATTTTCACTTCAAGAGTATACTTACCTCCCTAATACTTTTGATATTGCTAAATATTGGCTTTCACTCAATAAACACTCAGATTTAAAACAGTTAGGTGCCCCTACTGGGCAGGGAGTCAGAGCGTAGTCTGGCGGATGCCAGCCCCACCACCGCGCATGCGCAGACTAGCACTTCCTCTTTGCTAGATTATTGGCAGAGAGATCACACATGTCTTTTTGTGCAAAAGCTTTTTCTTACTCTTAAACTGTTTAAGTGGTGTTATTTTGGAGTGATAGTCACTGATTTGGATGGCAGGAAGGAACACTTCGCCAAAGGAGGACTTAGGACCTTTAAATCAGGTGACTTCTAGTAAAATTAGCGAGTTTTCTTCCCGGTGTATTGTGTTTCCGGGACTCGCGTTTACCGTGATAAGCGCCTTGGTTAGTTGGTTTATGTCAACTCGGTGCTACCTAAGGCTAATTTCTCTTTCTGTTTATGTCCACAGGTCTGTATGACGCTAGGTGGTGGCATCACAGCAGCAGAGAGTTAGTTTTCTCTCCACCATGGTTCCATTTCCTACTAACACTGTTAGGTTATCTAACCAAATGAAAAATTATGTCCAGTGAGTTGGAGGCCTAGTATAAAGGTCTTCTCACTTTGCCCTCTTGATCCAATTCCTTCCCCATGAGGTGGAGAGAGTTAAGAGGCGTGCAGATGGTGGAGTTCTCCGGTTCGTCACGTTGGATGGTTTGTCTATACAAAGTGTCAGGTATCTAGTTATTGATAATGTGGTGATGTTAATTATAGTAAGCAAAGGGAGATAATTAACATTTTTGCCAGAAAAGAGTTATCTATATGTATCTGATGGTTGTGTAGTCGACTTATCCATTCAGCATACAATTCGTCCTTGCACTTGGATGTTTTGTTGGGATCGATTTTTTCCTGTCACGGGATTAATGACGTCATAATCAGCCTGGCTATGTATTTATCAGCAATTCAAGTCGCTATGCTGGTTTCTGATGTATATTGATCTTTATGATCGTTTTCCTTCTCTTTGAGTTGGTTTGAGTGTCTAAGCTTAACTAGTTTGCTCATACTCCTTGTCCTTTGCCCTGTTTCAGGGACCGGGTTGCGCGTCCTGTGGACGTTTTCTACATGATAAGTTCTGGCCTCATCTGTGCTATCAATGTAGCCCTTGTGGTCCCTTGGTTAATTGTGACATATGTAAGCACTGGGGGGCGAGTTAATGTCCGAATTCTTGTGCTGCTTACAGGCGACGGACAAGGTGGTAGAGGAGGAGAAGAAGAACAAGCGGAAACGAGAGGTTGTAAGTAGGAAGGGTAAGGGGAAGGTCTCGTCCGCGGTGGATATGGAGGCCTTCCGGACCGAGATGTTGGGAGAGATGAAGAGGACAATAAAGGATTTGGTTCCAGGGTTGCTTCGTGGCATGCTTCCTGGACCAAATCCTTTACTGTCCTCATCATCGGCTTCGGAGCAGGTAATCCCCGCCTCTGGATCGGTTTTCCTTAGACCGCTTCCGTTGTTCGACGATTCAGAGGTGGCCCCATTAGAGGGGGCGTTCCACGACCCTGGCAGCAGGCTTATTGCCGCGCCGAGAGGGGACCGTGGACGGTTGTCGCTGGAACCCGCGGGCTGCTTATCAGTCCAGGGGTATCCGCACGCCGCGGTGGCCAGTACCTCCTATGGCACCGTTCCTGGTCAGCCCGGGTTAGCTCTCTTTGCTGACCCGGGGTCTAATCTTTCTGACCAGGGTGATGAGGATTACCTGCTAGGGTCGCCGTCTGACGACGTGGACATGGATGAAGACGTTTGTGCACCCCTCGCGGGGAATACAGGCGGCTTCTTCCACGGTTTTACTCACCCTGGAGTAGAGTCCGCGGCTCAGGTGGTGGCCCAGGGCGCTGCTGATGGCCAGCGGTACCGCATACCTCGGCTTGCCGAGGGTGTTGCTGGTGCTGGCCGGGCCCGTGGTGGGGCGGTATATACCCCGCGCTCTGCCACGGTGCCTGCTCCTGGTCAAACCAGTGATATTGTCATGCCGGTGCTATCAGGCCCGCATGTTTTCCCTGGCTTGCCAGGTGTATCAGCATACCCGCCGTCAAGCTCTGCTGCTTGCGCTCAGGAGGAAGACGAAGGACCCCGTCTTGTAGAGCGCTCGCAGTTAGCCACGGAGGAGGATTGGTCCGACGCTTGCCAGTGGTTGGTGAGCGTTAGGCCTGATCTGCCCGTGGAGCAGTCGCCTAGCCAGCGTGACCACAGGCCGTGGTTAGCTGGGAAACCGACTGCTAACGCTATGCCTTCTCTGCCGCTGGCGGAGCATGTCGTTGACATGTTCAAGGCGGCGGAGTCGTCCATTAACTCGAGTGGACGTCTCGCGAAGGCCCCTCGCGAGGTGGCCAGGCGTTGTCGCATCGTGCCCCTGGATTACCAGCGGTACGGTGTGGTACCCAAGCCCAGCGTGGATGACCGCACGGCTTTGGGTGAGGATGCGCGGCCAGGCTCCCGTTCTGACACGGGGGTCTTGTGCTCGAACGCGTTGCGTTCGGCGAATACCGCGTTGCGTGATGCGGAGGAGAGTGGGAGGGCTTCGATTGCCGCTCTGTCCCACGTCTCCCAGCTGTTACAGGGGGTAGTAACGGCATCCGCATCGCGCCAGCCAAGCCCGGTCACGGTCCAGCGAGCCATCCAGGATGGTATTAACCTGGCGCTGGACTGTATGACTCGGGCGGTGACCAGGAGTGTCCGGGCAAGACGCACGTTTGCCCTGGACAATCTGTGCCCGTCTCAGGACCTGTACAATAGGCTACTCCGTACGCCTATGACGGGTCCTGGTCTTTTTGGAGGTGAGGGATGTCGCCACCTCCAGGAGACGGTCACCCTGGTGAATAACCAGAGGGCGCTGCGCGAGCAGTTTGAGGTGCTGCGTCGTGCTAACGTTCGCGCCGCGGCCCCTGCGTATCGTCCACTGCAGGCTCGAGGTGGTGCTGGCCAAGTCAGAGGCCAGCCACCGTCGCAGCGTCGGCCTCGGCCGCGTGCGATTCGGCCAGCAGCGAGGGGGGCGCAGGTTCCTCAGGCGCCGTCAGCCAGGCAGCTGCCCGCGCACCAAGGTGCGCGCGGGGCGGGGCGGGGCGCGCGAGGATCTGGGCGTGGTTATCGGTCCTGACAGGACGCTTACCGCGGTAAGAACCACGCCGGTGTGTATGGCGACGGAGACAGTGCCGCTCTTGCATGCCTCGTGTCCACGCGGTCCCTAGGTGGACCGGTGGGAGGCCGGCTAGCCGACCACATGCAAGAGTGGGAACGGTTAACTCAGGACCGTTTAGTCTTGCGATGGCTTTCCGTCAGGTATCATCCAGAGTGGATGACAGGCCCGCCGTCGCGACTGTCTCTAGTGCCAGTCTGGACTCCCATTCCGAGAGATCCAGAGCAAAGGTTGTGTATCGAGGAGGAGATAAATTCCCTCGTACAAAAAGGAGCTATTCAGCCGGCACAAAGGTGTCCGGGCTTCTATTCAACCCTGTTCTTAGTAACAAAACGCACCGGAGGGTGGAGACCGATTCTCAACCTCAAGCCATTGAACAAGTTCATCGAGACGCCCAGTTTCAAGATGGAAACGGTGCGCTCGGTGTTGGCGGGGTTGGAGAGGGGGATGTGGACGGCGTCGATAGATTTGAAGGACGCTTATTTCCACATCCCCATCCACGGGAGTTTCTGTCGCTTCCTGAGATTTGCATTCCAGGGCAGACAGTGGGAATTCAGGGTGTTGCCCTTCGGAATTTCCACGGCTCCTCGGGTTTTCACCCGTGTGGTTCTTGCGATCACAGCATACCTCCGCAGGAGAAGCATAGCAGTCCACACGTACATAGACGACTGGCTGTTGAAAGCGCACACCCGGGAAAGTTTGTCGGCCAATCTGGAGATTGTTTTGAAAACTCTCACAGACTTAGGCTGGATGATCAATTTCCCAAAATCAGAGCTGACTCCATCCCAGAAGTTTGTTTACCTGGGGATGTTCTTCGATCTAGAGACAGGATATGTTTATCCTACTCAGGAGAGAGTTCAGAAACTCATCTCATTAATTCAGTCAGTGTGCGACAGTCGTCATGTCCTGGCACGGGTTTACTTGAGAATGCTGGGGTTGATGGTTTCATTGGAACCAGTCATTCCTCAGGCCGCCTTACGCAGGCGGCCGATCCAGTTATTTCTCATGACACAATGGACCCAGAGTACAGGTTCGCTGGACTCGAATGTGTCAGTGTTGGCGCCTCTGATTCACCACCTGCAATGGTGGTTGAATACAGAGAATCTCTTGCCGGGGGTTTTGCTAACCCCTCCCCACCCTCAGGTGACTGTGTATACAGATGCATCGATGGAGGGCTGGGGAGCTTGCCTGGAAGAGTCCACGATATCAGGGCTTTGGAATCTGGAACAGTCAAAGGAACATATAAATCTACTGGAGCTAAGAGCAGTAGTCCTGGGCCTGGAACATTTCTTACAGAAAGTTCAGGGCAAGATTGTTCTTATTCGTTCAGACAACTCAACAGTTGTGACTTACATAAACCGCCAGGGTGGAACGAAGTCGCCCAGTCTCTGTATGATGACATGGAAACTGCTTTGTTGGTGTCTGGATCACCAGATTACCTTGAAAGCAGTTCATATTCCGGGAAGGTTAAACCTGCTAGCAGACTCATTGAGCCGAAGGATGAGTGTTTTACCCACGGAATGGCAACTAAATCAATGTGTGGCGGATCGTCTGTTCGACCATTGGGGGAAACCCAACATCGATTTGTTCGCAACGAAGAAGAATGCGAAGATGACGACGTACGTCTCTCCGATTCCGGATCCAAGCGCTTTCGCAACAGATGCGTTAGCTATCAGCTGGGGGAGAATGTATGCATACGCATTCCCTCCAGCAATCCTGATTCCAAAAATTCTTCAGAAAATCAGACAAGAGGAATGCCAAGTGCTTCTGATCGCCCCGGATTGGCCAAGCCGATCATGGTATACGGATCTGCTGGACCTTCTGGTCTGCAATCCGGTTCCTCTGCCTCTGATGGACGATATTATCTTCCAGGGCAAGGCCCTTCACAACAATCCGTCAATGTTCAGATTGACTGCGTGGATGTTGTCAAGGAATCTAGAATTAAGGAGGGCTTTTCTGAGCAAGCAGCCATGTTTATGGCCAAAGCCAGGAGGGGGTCAACCTCCAGAGCATATAATTATAAAATCAACAGATTTGCAGAATGGTGCTCAAAAAGATGTATTGATCCAATGGATTCATCTATTCAAGTAGTAGCTGATTTCCTCTGTCACCTCTATGATGCCTATAGCCTCAAGCCTAACTCTATTGCTGGTTATAAGTCAGCATTAATGTCTGTTATTCCTTGCTTGGCTAAGAGGGGAAGTGATGAAGTAAATACATTAAATGTATTAATTAAAGGCATGGGCAATCTAAGACCAAGGAATCCACCTGTGATTCCGTCTTGGAGTTTATCGCTAGTGCTTCAAGTACTAGGTGATAAGCCTTTTGAACCACTTAGTTCCATTTCTATGAAACTATTAACACTGAAGACTGTTTTTAATTGCTGCGGCCTCGGCTAGGCGTAGGAGTGAAATTCATGCCTTATCAGCCGAGGATGACCGTTTTGTGGTTTCAGGGGAAGGCCTTAAGCTGCTACCTAGGATTAATTTCTTGGCTAAAAATCAGTCGTTGAAATATCCAGGTCAACCTATTATTTTGCCTGCTTTAACTAGATATGATCCTAATTCTAAAGCATGGTGTCCCGTCCGGGCGCTGCGCCGGTACAAACAACGTACGGCGGAGTGGCGCACCGACCAGTCAGCGTTATGGTTGTCATATATTGAACCCCATGGCAGGGCTTCTAAGGACACCATTTCCAGGTGGATTGTGGAATGCATTCAGTTTTGCCATAAATCCGCCACCGGGAAGCAGGTTGACGTGGCCAAGGCTCACAGTGTCCGCGGCGTAGTGACATCCACGGCCCTATTTAATGGGGTCCCTGTGGATGATATTATGTCGGTGGCTCAGTGGCACTGTGAGTCAAGTTTTACAGACCATTATCTCCGTGACACCTCTAATCCTCTCGCCTTGTCGATTTTGAAAAAATAACTCGGTTTATATTTTTTGAGGAGGTTTTTCCTCATTACTTATATATTTCACAATTAATTTATGGAAACACCCACTTTTTTGGGCCTGCATCAGTCTTTACCAATGGGAAGATGATGTCAGCAGCCATTTTCAACAAGGTCAGTCTTGTTCATGTGTTGTCCGTTGTTGATTGTATTGTCACGATTACCCGTTACTAATATGGTGATTGTTTGTGTATTTGTGTGGTTCATTGTTGAGAGTTACGAAAATGGAGCTTTTTCGTCTCTGTCCTGTAGTACATGGCACTTGTACGTAGAGAGCGTATAGGACATTGAGGTCAGTCGACTCTTCCTCCCAGGAAGGAGGGGGGGGGAGCGCATATGACATTCGGTCATCTCTCATACATCGGTGGTGTTATCCGATGGTTAGTCAAATCCTGACTGTTTTTTCTTACAGTTTCAGAAGTTTAAGTGCCTTAAACGCAGAAAAGCGTATAGGGATGAGCTGGTCTTTTGACCTCGCCTCCCTCCCGCCAGATTCACTTTCGAATTCTGGCAATATCAAAAGTATTAGGGAGGTAAGTATACTCTTGAAGTGAAATAAACGAAATCTAGGATTTCTTTTTTCACGAGAGAGTTGATACTTACCTCCCTAGATACGGACCCGGCCTCTCCACCCCACAGAGGCTCGGTCTTCAGGCTCTTAATAGTTGCATGTGTGTCAGCCAATAATCTAGTCAGAGGAAGTGCTAGTCTGCGCATGCGTGGTGGTGGGGCTGGCATCCGCCAGACTACGCTCTGACTCCCTGCCCAGTAGGGGCACCTAACTGTTTTAAATCTGAGTGTTTATTGAGTGAAAGCCAATATTTAGCAATATCAAAAGTATTAGGGAGGTAAGTATCAACTCTCTCGTGAAAAAAGAAATCCTAGATTTCGTTTAGTGTGGGCGGCATAGTGGTATCCAGATGAAAGCTCGATTAGCGTCTATCGGATTGCTCTGAAACACAATAGTGTCACATAGATATGCCTACCCTTGCAGATTATCTATAGTTTCTACGGAAATAGCATCCAAAATACTATGGTCAGCCCATCAAAACTATGGTAAAAAGAAATGGGGGGGAAATATGGTAATACGGAAAGGTGTTAAGAATTACGGAAAGGTGTTAAAATGAATTTATGGTCATTGCTGTACAGAAGACACTGCCAAATTATCTTAGCTAACAAAACACTTGTATTATATAAAATGTTACGCGGACATTGATGTTTGTTAACAGTACAAGATAGCTTACCTTGCCTAACCCATATGTTGCTGAAATTCCAACTTTCAAACCTTTCTGGACATATAAATATATGATAACTGCTATTCATTCTGGAAACTGTTGCCGTAAGCCATTGCTGCATATATTTATACAGTTTTCAACAATTGCTTGTTTTGAAAAGCTTGTTGGCCCTTATGGTACGATACCCAAGTACTACATATTACAAGACCTGCTGGACATTCTGTACCCCAGCACTACATGTTGTGAGGCCTGCTAGACATTCTGTATCCAAGCAAGACATGCTGCGAGGCCTACTGGACATTCCGTACCCAGGCACTACATGTTGTGAGGCCTACTGGATATTCTATACCCAATCACTACATGTTACAAGGCCTGCTTGACATTCTGTACCCAAGCACTACATGTGAGGCCTGTTGGACATTCTGTACCCAAGCACTACATGTTGCGAGGCCTGCTGGACATTCTGTACCCAAGCACTACATGTTGTGAGGCGTGTTAGACATTCTGTAGCCATGCACTACATGTTGCGAGGCCTGGACATTCTGTACCCAAGCACTACAAGTTACGAAGCCTGTTAGACATTCTGTACCCAAGCATTACATGGTGCGAGGCCTGCTAGACATTCTGTACCCCACCGCTACATATTAAAAGGCCTGCTGGACATTCTGTACCCCACCACTACATGTTACGAAGCCTGTTAGACATTCTGTACCCAAGCACTACATGTTACGAAGCCTGCTAGACATTCTGTACCCCACCACTACATGTTACGAGGTGTGCTGGACATTCTGTACCCAAGCACTACATGTTACGAAGCCTGCTAGACAGTCTGTAGACTCTGTACCCAAGCACATGTTTGCGAGGCCTTGACATTATGTACCCAAGCACTACATGTTACGAGGCCTGCTGGATATTCTGTACCCAAGCACTACATGTTGTGAGGCCTGTTAAACATTCTATACCCAAGCACTACATGTTGTGAGGCCTGTTGGACATTCTGTACCCAATCACTACATTTTGCGAGGCCTCCAGGACATTCTGTACCCAAGCACTACATACATGTTACAAAGCCTGCTGGACATTCTGTACCCAAGCACTACATGTTGCGAGGCCTACTGGACATTCTATACTCAAGCACTACATGTTGCGAGGCCTACTGGAGATTCTGTACCCAAGCCCTACATGTTATGAGGCCTGCTGGACATTCTGTACCCAAGCACTATTGTGAGGCCTGTTAGACATTCTGCTCCCAAGCACTACATGTTGCGAGGCCTCCTGGACATTCTGTATCCAAGCACTACATGTTGCTACACCTCCTGGACATTCTGTACCCAAGCAGTATATGTTACAAGGCCTGCTGGACATTCTGTACCCAAGCACTACATGTTGCGAGGCCTACTGGACATTCTATACCCAATCACTACATGTTACGAGACCTGCTGGACATTTTGTACCCAAGCACTACATGTTGTGAGGCCTGTTAGACATTCTGTACCCTAGCACTACATGTTACAAGACCTGTTGGACATTTTAACCCTTTGATGATCAAGGTTGGTCATGAAAAACAAAACATGTGTTCAGTAAATGTTCATTTGCTGGTCAAGTGAAGACTACTGTTGAAAGTTTAACCCTGGTATCACTGGCTTTGTTAAGTTTTTTCCGTACTTTTACATGCCTTGGATTTAGTTTATTTCTGTGTAATTTGTCTCCTTTTCAAGAATTAGAATAATGTTAGTTTTAAATAGACATTTGATTTGTCAAGTGCATATACTATTTTTATAAATCCTGCCGCATATGATGTGTGATATGTCGAAAACCTAAATGGCTCAACATGCTGGATGCAGTCCATCTAGTTAAAAAATGTTTTCTCTTGTCATGCAAAAGGCCATTCCTCTAGACCACTGCAGTGGTTGGTTTTAGCTGGCTTGACCATTGAAGGATGAAGAAATCATTGGTATGCTTGCTGAAAGCTGTGGACAGCTCTGTTCTAAAAAATGGCCACCAGTATGCTATGTGGTTCTGAATACTAAATTATGTAATATTTCTTCTGATTATATTCATTGGTTCTCAGTATTTTTTAATGTAGGTATGTCTAATGAGTTACGGAAACGTCTAAAGCCTGACGTTAATGATGAGACCGGTGATATAGACACTGTGCTGCAGCATCACCATCAGATCCAGGAACGTCTTGCAGAGGAGATGGTCCTCTTAGCGAGAAACCTGAAACGGAATGCCACAGACTCTGGTAGCATAGTCAAAGACGATACTAAGGTGAGGAATCTGAAACAGAATGCCACAGGCTCTGGTAGCATAGTCAAAGAGGATACTAAGCTACATGTATGGAATCTGAAATAGAATGCCACAGACTCTGGTAGCATAGTCAAAGAGGATACTAAGGTAAGGAATCTGAAACAGAATGCCACAGACTCTGGTAGCATAGTCAAAGAGGATACTGAGGTGAGGAATCTGAAACAGAATGCCACAGGCTCTGGTAGCATAGTCAAAGAGGATACTAAGGTACATGTATGGAATCTGAAACAGAATGCCACAGACTCTGGTAGCATAGTCAAAGAGGATTCTACGGTACGGTATCTGAAACAGAATGCCACAGACTCTGGTAGCATAGTCAAAGAGGATACTAAGGTGAGGAATCTGAAACAGAATGCCACAGACTCTGGTAGCATAGTCAAATAGGATACTATTGTACAGAATCTGAAACAGAATGCCACAGACTCTGGTAGCATAGTCAAAGAGGATAATAAGGTACAGAATCTGAAACAGAATTCCGGACTCTGGTAGCATAGTCAAAGGGTACTAAGGTAAGGGATCTGAAACAGAATGCCACAGGCGTACATGTAGCATAGTCAAAGAGGATACTAAAGTAAGGAATCTGAAACAGAATGCCACAGACTGGTAGCAGAGTCAAAGAGGATACTAAGGTACAGAATCTGAAACCGAATGCCAGACTCTGGTAGCATAGTCAAAGAGGACACTAAGGTACAGAATCTGAAACAGAATTCCAGACTCTGGTAGCATAGTCAAAGAGGATGCTAGGGTAAGGAATCAGAAACATAATGCGACAGACTCTGGTAGCAATAGCATAGTCAAAGAGGATACTAAGGTGAGTAATCTGAAACGGAATGCCACAGACTCTGGTAGCATAGTCAAAGAGGATGCTAAAGTAAGGAATCAGAAACAGAATGCCACAGACTCTGGTAGCAATAGCATAGTCCAAGAGGATACTAAGGTACAGAATCTGAAACAGAATTCCAGACTCTGGTAGCATAGTCAAAGAGGATGCTAAAGTAAGGAATCAGAAACATAATGCCACAGACTCTGGTAGCAATAGCATAGTCAAAGAGGATACTAAGGTGAGTAATCTGAAACAGAATTCCAGACTCTGGTAGCATAGTCAAAGAGGACACTAAGGTACAGAATCTGAAACAGAATTCCAGACTCTGGTAGCATAGTCAAAGAGGATGCTAGGGTAAGGAATCAGAAACATAATGCCACAGACTCTGGTAGCAATAGCATAGTCAAAGAGGATACTAAGGTGAGTAATCTGAAACGGAATGCCACAGACTCTGGTAGCATAGTCAAAGAGGATGCTAAAGTAAGGAATCAGAAACAGAATGCCACAGACTCTGGTAGCAATAGCATAGTCCAAGAGGATACTAAGGTACAGAATCTGAAACAGAATTCCAGACTCTGGTAGCATAGTAAAAGAGGGCACTAAGGTACAGAATCTGAAACAGAATTCCAGACTCTGGTAGCATAGTCAAAGAGGATGCTAGGGTAAGGTATCTAAAACAGAATGCTGCAGACTCTGGTAGCATAGTCAAAAAGGATACTAACGTCAGGGATCTGAAACAGAATACCACAAACTGGTAGCATAGTCAAACAGGATACTAAGGTACAGAATCTGAAACAGAATGCCAGACTCTGGTAACACAGTCAAATAGGATACTAAAGTACAGAATCTGAAACAGCATGCCACAGACTGGTAACATAGTCAAATGGGATACTAAGGTACAGAATCTGAAACAGAATGCCACAGACTCTGGTAGCATAGTGAAAGAGGATACTAAGGTAGGGGATCTGAAACAGAATTCCAGACTCTGGTAGCATAGTCAAAGAAGATAGTAAGGTACAGAATCTGAAACAGAATGCCACAGACTGGTAACATAGTCAAATAGGATACTAAAGTACAGAATCTGAAACAGAATGCCACAGACTGGTAACATAGTCAAATAGGATACTAAAGTACAGAATCTGAAACAGAATGCCACAGGCTCTGGTAGCAGAGTGAAAGAGGATACTAAGGTACAGAATCTGAAACAGAATGCCACAGGCTCTGGTAGCAGAGTGAAAGAGGATACTAAGGTAGGGGATCTGAAACAGAATGCCACAGACTCTGGTAGCATAGTCAAAGTGGATACTAAGGTAGGGTATCTGAAACAGAATTCCAGACTGGTAGCAGAGTCAAAGAGGATACTAAGGTACAGAATCTGAAACCGAATGCCAGACTCTGGTAGCATAGTCAAAGAGGATACAAAGGTCAGGGATCTGAAACAGAATGCCAGACTGACTCTGATAACATAATAAGGTAAGAAACCTGTAACAGACTCTGGTAGCATTTGTTAACTCTCTGACTGCTGCAAGTCATCAGACAATACTTTCAATGAGAAATAACTCTGGGCCTGCTGAATATTTTGAAAACAATTTAACTGTTGGCATTAGCCTATCTGTCTGTCAACTTTTCCTTTAAACGACTTCTCAAGAACCACTGGGACGATTTCAATTATATTTGACAGGAAGCACCTTTAAGGCATAGAGATTCAAGGTTGCTATTAAAGGTGCATATTCACAGCAGGATGGTTGAAAATAAAATTGTTAAAATTGTATACGTTTAGAGGCTTAAATTGTGTGCCTAGATGTAATGAAGCGAAATAAATCTTAAGATATGATGATTTCATTATGTATAAATAAATATAATTTTTTTAGTTGTCAAATTGATTTGGAGGCACCAGTCCCTAATTCAAACTCACAACTGAAAAGACGAAATTTATTTATACGGAATGAAATCATCATATATTAAGCTTTATTTCATTTCATACACGTACCATCGAGGGACACAGCTTAAGCTTCTAAAAGTATAGAATTTTAACAATTTTATTTTCAACCATTCTGCTGTGAACCTTTAAGGTTTGTTCAACGGAAGTTGATATGTCCAAAAACATCTCCGCCGTGGACCAATCAAAATGTTGCATGTTTGGAGGCCATATTGGATATAATTTGGTGTTATATAGGTTTTTGGGTATGCTGATTTCAAATTTCCCTTTTTGAAACTGTCAGATTAACGTTTTGGCGGCAAATGTTACATCTTATTCCCGCCAAAAACTCCCATGCTAAAGCAATGGGAAATTCAAAGTGTCTTCTCAAGAACCACTGGACAGAGTTCAATTAAATTTGGCAGAAAACATTTATAGCATAGTGATCCAACCTTTTGCAAAGGAAGCGATCGGCCAATTTTGCCAGCGGCCATCTTTGATTTTGACTGATTTTTTGAAACGTCTAAAAATGTTCTTGTCCGAAGCCGCTTGGGTGATCAATTCGAAACTCATGAAATATCATCTAGGGTAAGAGCTGAATCAAGCTTGTTCAAAGGAACTTGATTGACCAAATAGTTCGGTGGCCATCTTAGATGACTTCTTCGGGCAGCTGTGCTCTTGTTGCAATTCAGGTCAACTCCTTAGTTCTCCTTATAGCCAATGGCCTTTCTGGTTGAAATGCCTATGTTCCAGGTGAGTGATACAGGCCCCTTGAGCCTCTTGATACAATTCTGCTCACCTCCTTAGGATTCTATTTATAGGTGATGGCCTATCTTGTTGAAATGCCTACGTTCTATGTGAGCGACACAGGCCCGGTGGACCTCTTGTTATTCTTGTGATAAATGTTCAAAATAGTCTGCAAATGGACATTTCTCAAGATTACTGCAACTATTTTTTTAACCACAATCTAATGTGTAACAGTCACTACTAATAATGCTAATAATGATATTTTTCAGAAAATCTCTGATAGCAGCCGTGTAGCCGACACAAACTTGACGAAGTTGAAAGTTGAGGGTGATCGTTTAGAGGGCTTTACTAAGGACTATAACTGTTGGATGTGGATGATGCTTATACTGGTCGCCGCGACGTTTGTCTGGATGATTCTCTTTATGAAGATGTTTAGGAAGAAAATTATCATAGAAATCCATCCACCCTCTGCCACTAACGTCGAGGCTGGCTGATCCGAAGTAGTTCATTATAGACATAGTGTATATTGCTTATAATATATTTTGTAGGCAGGATTGGCATTGTACAGTACAGCTAAAAAATAACATGTTTCCAAGATAAAGTAAAGCCTACTGAATATTCTTGACTTCATTTGATAGGAAGCCATTGCTGCCAATAGTTTCCGCTCAAATTAAGTAAAAAATATTCAACAGAAAATTTTGTACATCATGTTCCAAATTAACACTTAGCACACTGATGTAAATATTCTATATTTTACTGTGTCAATAGCAAAGAAACTAGGGTACATTTTTCGACTACTTTGGTAGAAGATGTTGCTGTCAACAACAGCACCATCCTCCACCAAATTTGTTAAAAATAAACACCAATTTATCTTCTACTTTAATTTGAACACTTTTAATTTTGACATCAGAGTGGTAAGGGTTAACATGTTTCTATTTTTGTCTTCGAAACATTTTAACTTATTTATGAGCTGTGTAGTGAGCTTAAGGAATGGCCATTTACAGGGCAAAGAAGACTTAGAAAAATAACCAAACCTGTCACTCCAGTGGTTAATTTTCAAAAATATTTTTCTCTTGGCCTGCAAATGGGCATTCTACTTCGAATAATACTTACCAGATGTACTATTATGATAATGTCTATTATCTAGTCTAGCTCAAAATAAACAATTAAAACTCCGCACTCTCTTGGTCCTGCCCATACTGTGTCCGGGAATTACCATAGCCCCAGGTACCGAGTCAATTCCCAATCACAGTCAGATT
>CM067360.1:2050018-2312518 GCA_034401795.1 Chaetoderma sp. LZ-2023a
ACAATAGTGTCACATAGATATGCCTACCCTTGCAGATTATCTATAGTTTTCTACGGAAATAGCATCCAAAATACTATGGTCAGCCCATCAAAACTATGGTAAAAAGAAATGGGGGGGAAAATGGTAATACGGAAAGGTGTTAAGAATTACGGAAAGGTGTTAAAATGAATTTATGGTCATTGCTGTACAGAAGACACTGCCAAATTATCTTAGCTGACAAAACACTTGTATTATATAAAATGTTACGCGGACATTGGTGTTTGTTAACAGTACAAGATAGCTTACCTTGCCTAACCCATATGTTGCTGAAATTCCAACTTTCAAACCTTTCTGGACATATAAATATATGATAACTGCTATTCATTCTGGAAACTGTTGCCGTAAGCCATTGCTGCATATATTTATACAGTTTTCAACAATTGCTTGTTTTGAAAAGCTTGTTGGCCCTAATGGTACGATACCCAAGTACTACATATTACAAGACCTGCTGGACATTCTGTACCCCAGCAACTACATGTTGTGAGGCCTGCTAGACATTCTGTATCCAAGCAAGACATGCTGCGAGGCCTACTGGACATTCCGTACCCAGGCACTACATGTTGTGAGGCCTACTGGATATTCTATACCCAATCACTACATGTTACAAGGCCTGCTGGACATTCTGTACCCAAGCACTACATGTGAGGCCTGTTGGACATTCTGTACCCAAGCACTACATGTTGCGAGGCCTGCTGGACATTCTGTACCCAAGCACTACATGTTGTGAGGCGTGTTAGACATTCTGTAGCCATGCACTACATGTTGCGAGGCCTGGACATTCTGTACCCAAGCACTACAAGTTACGAAGCCTGTTAGACATTCTGTACCCAAGCATTACATGGTGCGAGGCCTGCTAGACATTCTGTACCCCACCACTACATATTAAAAGGCCTGCTGGACATTCTGTACCCCCACCACTACATGTTACGAGGTGTGCTGGACATTCTGTACCCAAGCACTACATGTTACGAAGCCTGCTAGACAGTCTGTACCCAAGCACATGTTTGCGAGGCCTTGACATTATGTACCCAAGCACTACATGTTACGAGGCCTGCTGGATATTCTGTACCCAAGCACTACATGTTGTGAGGCCTGTTAAACATTCTATACCCAAGCACTACATGTTGTGAGGCCTGTTGGACATTCTGTACCCAATCACTACATTTTGCGAGGCCTCCAGGAAATTCTGTACCCAAGCACTACATACATGTTACAAAGCCTGCTGGACATTCTGTACCCAAGCACTACATGTTGCGAGGCCTACTGGACATTCTATACTCAAGCACTACATGTTGCGAGGCCTACTGGAGATTCTGTACCCAAGCCCTACATGTTATGAGGCCTGCTGGACATTCTGTATCCAAGCACTACATGTTGCTACACCTCCTGGACATTCTGTACCCAAGCAGTATATGTTACAAGGCCTGCTGGACATTCTGTACCCAAGCACTACATGTTGCGAGGCCTACTGGACATTCTATACCCAATCACTACATGTTACGAGACCTGCTGGACATTTTGTACCCAAGCACTACATGTTGTGAGGCCTGTTAGACATTCTGTACCCTAGCACTACATGTTACAAGACCTGTTGGACATTTTAACCCTTTGATGATCAAGGTTGGTCATGAAAAACAAAACATGTGTTCAGTAAATGTTCATTTGCTGGTCAAGTGAAGACTACTGTTGAAAGTTTAACCCTGGTATCACTGGCTTTGTTAAGTTTTTTCCGTACTTTTACATGCCTTGGATTTAGTTTATTTCTGTGTAATTTGTCTCCTTTCAAGAATTAGAATAATGTTAGTTTTAAATAGACATTTGATTTGTCAAGTGCATATACTATTTTTATAAATCCTGCCGCATATGATGTGTGATATGTTGAAAACCTAAATGGCTCAACATGCTGGATGCAGTCCATCTAGTTAAAAAATGTTTTCTCTTGTCATGCAAAAGGCCATTCCTCTAGACCACTGCAGTGGTTGGTTTTAGCTGGCTTGACCATTGAAGGATGAAGAAATCATTGGTATGCTTGCTGAAAGCTGTGGACAGCTCTGTTCTAAAAAATGGCCACCAGTATGCTATGTGGTTCTGAATACTAAATTATGTAATATTTCTTCTGATTATATTCATTGGTTCTCAGTATTTTTTAATGTAGGTATGTCTAATGAGTTACGGAAACGTCTAAAGCCTGACGTTAATGATGAGACCGGTGATATAGACACTGTGCTGCAGCATCACCATCAGATCCAGGAACGTCTTGCAGAGGAGATGGTCCTCTTAGCGAGAAACCTGAAACGGAATGCCACAGACTCTGGTAGCATAGTCAAAGACGATACTAAGGTGAGGAATCTGAAACAGAATGCCACAGGCTCTGGTAGCATAGTCAAAGAGGATACTAAGCTACATGTATGGAATCTGAAATAGAATGCCACAGACTCTGGTAGCATAGTCAAAGAGGATACTAAGGTAAGGAATCTGAAACAGAATGCCACAGACTCTGGTAGCATAGTCAAAGAGGATACTGAGGTGAGGAATCTGAAACAGAATGCCACAGGCTCTGGTAGCATAGTCAAAGAGGATACTAAGGTACATGTATGGAATCTGAAACAGAATGCCACAGACTCTGGTAGCATAGTCAAAGAGGATTCTACGGTACGGTATCTGAAACAGAATGCCACAGACTCTGGTAGCATAGTCAAAGAGGATACTAAGGTGAGGAATCTGAAACAGAATGCCACAGACTCTGGTAGCATAGTCAAAGAGGAGAGGATAATAAGGTACAGAATCTGAAACAGAATTCCGGACTCTGGTAGCAGAGTCAAAGGGTACTAAGGTAAGGGATCTGAAACAGAATGCCACAGGCGTACATGTAGCATAGTCAAAGAGGATACTAAAGTAAGGAATCTGAAACAGAATGCCACAGACTGGTAGCAGAGTCAAAGAGGATACTAAGGTACAGAATCTGAAACCGAATGCCAGACTCTGGTAGCATAGTCAAAGAGGACACTAAGGTACAGAATCTGAAACAGAATTCCAGACTCTGGTAGCATAGTCAAAGAGGATGCTAGGGTAAGGAATCAGAAACATAATGCCACAGACTCTGGTAGCAATAGCATAGTCAAAGAGGATACTAAGGTGAGTAATCTGAAACGGAATGCCACAGACTCTGGTAGCATAGTCAAAGAGGATGCTAAAGTAAGGAATCAGAAACAGAATGCCACAGACTCTGGTAGCAATAGCATAGTCCAGGAGGATACTAAGGTACAGAATCTGAAACAGAATTCCAGACTCTGGTAGCATAGTCAAAGAGGATGCTAAAGTAAGGAATCAGAAACATAATGCCACAGACTCTGGTAGCAATAGCATAGTCAAAGAGGATACTAAGGTGAGTAATCTGAAACAGAATTCCAGACTCTGGTAGCATAGTCAAAGAGGACACTAAGGTACAGAATCTGAAACAGAATTCCAGACTGGTAGCATAGTCAAAGAGGATGCTAGGGTAAGGAATCAGAAACATAATGCCACAGACTCTGGTAGCAATAGCATAGTCAAAGAGGATACTAAGGTGAGTAATCTGAAACGGAATGCCACAGACTCTGGTAGCATAGTCAAAGAGGATGCTAAAGTAAGGAATCAGAAACAGAATGCCACAGACTCTGGTAGCAATAGCATAGTCCAAGAGGATACTAAGGTACAGAATCTGAAACAGAATTCCAGACTCTGGTAGCATAGTCAAAGAGGGCACTAAGGTACAGAATCTGAAACAGAATTCCAGACTCTGGTAGCATAGTCAAAGAGGATGCTAGGGTAAGGTATCTAAAACAGAATGCTGCAGACTCTGGTAGCATAGTCAAAAAGGATACTAACGTCAGGGATCTGAAACAGAATACCACAAACTGGTAGCATAGTCAAACAGGATACTAAGGTACAGAATCTGAAACAGAATGCCAGACTCTGGTAACACAGTCAAATAGGATACTAAAGTACAGAATCTGAAACAGCATGCCACAGACTGGTAACATAGTCAAATGGGATACTAAGGTACAGAATCTGAAACAGAATGCCACAGACTCTGGTAGCATAGTGAAAGAGGATACTAAGGTAGGGGATCTGAAACAGAATTCCAGACTCTGGTAGCATAGTCAAAGAAGATAGTAAGGTACAGAATCTGAAACAGAATGCCACAGACTGGTAACATAGTCAAATAGGATACTAAAGTACAGAATCTGAAACAGAATGCCACAGGCTCTGGTAGCAGAGTGAAAGAGGATACTAAGGTACAGAATCTGAAACAGAATGCCACAGGCTCTGGTAGCAGAGTGAAAGAGGATACTAAGGTACAGAATCTGAAACAGAATGCCACAGGCTCTGGTAGCAGAGTGAAAGAGGATACTAAGGTACAGAATCTGAAACAGAATGCCACAGACTCTGGTAGCAGAGTGAAAGAGGATACTAAGGTAGGGGATCTGAAACAGAATTCCAGACTGGTAGCAGAGTGAAAGAGGATACTAAGGTACAGAATCTGAAACAGAATGCCACAGGCTCTGGTAGCAGAGTCAAAGAGGATACTAAGGTACAGAATCTGAAACCGAATGCCAGACTCTGGTAGCATAGTCAAAGAGGATACAAAGGTCAGGGATCTGAAACAGAATGCCAGACTGACTCTGATAACATAATAAGGTAAGAAACCTGTAACAGACTCTGGTAGCATTTGTTAACTCTCTGACTGCTGCAAGTCATCAGACAATACTTTCAATGAGAAATAACTCTGGGCCTGCTGAATATTTTGAAAACAATTTAACTGTTGGCATTAGCCTATCTGTCTGTCAACTTTTCCTTTAAACGACTTCTCAAGAACCACTGGGACGATTTCAATTATATTTGACAGGAAGCACCTTTAAGGCATAGAGATTCAAGGTTGCTATTAAAGGTGCATATTCACAGCAGGATGGTTGAAAATAAAATTGTTAAAATTGTATACGTTTAGAGGCTTAAATTGTGTGCCTAGATGTAATGAAGCGAAATAAATCTTAAGATATGATGATTTCATTATGTATAAATAAATATAATTTTTTTAGTTGTCAAATTGATTTGGAGGCACCAGTCCCTAATTCAAATTCACAACTGAAAAGACAAAATTTATTTATACGGAATGAAATCATCATATATTAAGCTTTATTTCATTTCATACACGTACCATCGAGGGACACAGCTTAAGCCTCTAAAAGTATAGAATTTTAACAATTTTATTTTCAACCATTCTGCTGTGAACCTTTAAGGTTTGTTCAACGGAAGTTGATATGTCCAAAAACATCTCCGCCGTGGACCAATCAAAATGTTGCATGTTTGGAGGCCATATTGGATATAATTTGGTGTTATATAGGTTTTTGGGTATGCTGATTTCAAATTTCCCTTTTTGAAACTGTCAGATTAACGTTTTGGCGGCAAATGTTGCATCTTATTCCCGCCAAAAACTCCCATGCTAAAGCAATGGGAAATTCAAAGTGTCTTCTCAAGAACCACTGGACAGAGTTCAATTAAATTTGGCAGAAAACATTTATAGCATAGTGATCCAACCTTTTGCAAAGGAAGCGATCGGCCAATTTTGCCAGCTTCCATCTTTGATTTTGACTGATTTTTTGAAACGTCTAAAAATGTTCTTGTCCGAAGCCGCTTGGGTGATCAATTCGAAACTCATGAAATATCATCTAGGGTAAGAGCTGAATCAAGCTTGTTCAAAGGAACTTGATTGACCAAATAGTTCGGTGGCCATCTTAGATGACTTCTTCGGGCAGCTGTGCTCTTGTTGCAATTCAGGTCAACTCCTTAGTTCTCCTTATAGCCAATGGCCTTTCTGGTTGAAATGCCTATGTTCCAGGTGAGTGATACAGGCCCCTTGAGCCTCTTGATACAATTCTGCTCACCTCCTTAGGATTCTATTTATAGGTGATGGCCTATCTTGTTGAAATGCCTACGTTCTATGTGAGCGACACAGGCCCGGTGGACCTCTTGTTATTCTTGTGATAAATGTTCAAAATAGTCTGCAAATGGACATTTCTCAAGATTACTGCAACTATTTTTTTAACCACAATCTAATGTGTAACAGTCACTACTAATAATGCTAATAATGATATTTTTCAGAAAATCTCTGATAGCAGCCGTGTAGCCGACACAAACTTGACGAAGTTGAAAGTTGAGGGTGATCGTTTAGAGGGCTTTACTAAGGACTATAACTGTTGGATGTGGATGATGCTTATACTGGTCGCCGCGACGTTTGTCTGGATGATTCTCTTTATGAAGATGTTTAGGAAGAAAATTATCATAGAAATCCATCCACCCTCTGCCACTAACGTCGAGGCTGGCTGATCTGAAGTAGTTCATTATAGACATAGTGTATATTGCTTATAATATATTTTGTAGGCAGGATTGGCATTGTACAGTACAGCTAAAAAATAACATGTTTCCAAGATAAAGTAAAGCCTACTGAATATTCTTGACTTCATTTGATAGGAAGCCAATGCTGCCAATAGTTTCCGCTCAAATTAAGTAAAAAATATTCAACAGAAAATTTTGTACATCATGTTCCAAATTAACACTTAGCACACTGATGTAAATATTCTATATTTTACTGTGTCAATAGCAAAGAAAATAGGGTACATTTTTCGACTACTTTGGTAGAAGATGTTGCTGTCAACAACAGCACCATCCTCCACCAAATTTGTTGAAAAATAAACACCAATTTATCTTCTACTTTAATTTGAACACTTAATTTTGACATCAGAGTGGTAAGGGTTAACATGTTTCTATTTTTGTCTTCGAAACATTTAAACTTATTTATGAGCTGTGTAGTGAGCTTAAGGAATGGCCATTTACAGGGCAAAGAAGACTTAGAAAAATAACCAAACCTGTCACTCCAGTGGTTAATTTTCAAAAATATTTTTCTCTTGGCCTGCAAATGGGCATTCTACTTCGAATAATACTTACCAGATGTACTATTATGATAATGTCTATTATCTAGTCTAGCTCAAAATAAACAATTAAAACTCTGCACTCTCTTGATCCTGCCCATACTGTGTCCGGGAATTACCATAGCCCCAGGTACCGAGTCAATTCCCAATCACAGTCAGATTCGTCTATTTGCTCTCCATGCTAGTCGTGGTTTTTTAGTTCTTTAAAATTTGCAATTTTCAACGGAGTTAGCGGTTTTCTGGTTAATTCATTACTGGAAGGATGGAAGAGAAAGGAAAATCATCTGAGGGGCAGGTTGTATCAATCTAGAATTTATACATTCGTGCCGTAATGAATGATTGAATTTTCCTTAACTTGGCACATTATATTAAAATGGTAGCCATTGTTGGAGTCGCTCTGGTACCCTTAACTGTTTAAGCATTATGCGGGTACTCGGTTGATTTCTCTTGTGACTCGGTTCCTGCCAAGATGGCGGCGCCCATGTTTTATGTTTGACTTCGGCTTGGCATGTCTATTCACTCTAATTGTGCCGATCTTTAGTCTTCACTTCATTGATGAAGGTGTTTGTAGCGATCGGTACGTCTTTTCTTGGTTATTTTAACGGTTAGTTAATTACCAAGCCGTGTTTATTAATTTTCACTCTAAAAAATTTCAAATATTTCCTGCCTTAAGTCTTGATTATCATTAATTTAAGAGAAAGTTAATGTTTCTAAGTAATTTTAATATTACAATCAAGTCATTGTGCGTTTGCTCGTCATGTATGTCATGTGCAGCGTTTTAATTCTTGCTTTGTGTTCGCAGAGGGTTAAAGGCCTGGACACTTTGTGTACTAAATGCAATCGGTTCATGAAGCGTAGATTTGCTGGTCACCACTGCGTAAGTGCAAGGTTGGGAGTCCTTGCGATGTTTGTGTGAAGTGGTCGTCGGAGTTAGTGGCGGAGTTCGACCGTGATCGGCGTGGGCGACTGGACAGAATCGCGAGGGACAAGGCAGCCAAGGAAGATCAGGCATCCAACAGAGGCTTGGAGGAGCGCCTGAATGAGAGGATGGACTCGGCTTTGGGTGTATGGGCGGCCCAGTTTAAAGCCATGTTTGAGTCCTGCAATCCACGATCCCGTCGATGAAGTGTGGTGCAGGGCTACCTTTCGGTGGTCCGGCCAGTGCTGTGGAGGATGTTGCACCTGTACCTCCTGTTGCATTGGCTCAAGAGCCGACGGCAGAGGAGGAGGAGCTTTTGCTCATGGAGGATTCCGGCATGCCGGATCTTTCCGCGATGGCTGTACCTGGTACATCGCAATGTTCTCCTTCGGGTTATGTACGGATTTGCCAGCCGGGTGGTGATGTTGCCGTTCCGTCGGGCATCTTCCATCCGGATTTTGTTCAGCCCGTGCTGCCGTTGGAGTCATGTTTGACAGCGTCTGACGGCATCCCGGCACCGGTGGTTACGGGTTCTATCGGATTTCCGTTGGCTACCGTGAGTAATATGGCTGTGATCCCGGCTCCCGTGCTGGAGCCGATAGATTTCAGTGAGTCCGTGTCCGGCGATTCGTTGGAATTTGGAGCCGCGAGTGCACTGTCTGTGGACGTTGTTTACACTAGTAAGCAAGTTCGCAGTCCTCAGCATGGATCATTGGTGTCTGTCTCGTCCAAGGGCGAGAAAGAAGATGAGAACGGAAGTCCCTTGTTGGATGAGTCGTCCTTTTCCATAGAGGCTGAATGGATGCAGGTCCTTGAATGGATGTCCGGCCATCTCGGGTTGGCATCGGATCAAGGATCTCAACGCGATCCGGCAATGGAGTGGTTGTCAGAGCGAGTGGGTAGCGCTCTGTCCAGTGGCTCTTCTGCCATGCCTGCTCTGCCTTTGGATACGTTGACCTCTGACATGTTGGAGGTGGCGGCGTATCGTATGGTCCAGCCGGACTTTACTCTTCCAAACGCCCCGAAAGGGATTAGGAGTAGGGTCCATTTTCCGGAGCAAGCCTATCATCAGTATGCCCGAGTCCCACGGCTTTCCGTCGGGGAGAGAGAGGCACTGAATAGGCCATTGGCTGAAAAAGCTAAGGGACGTTCTCGTCCGTTAGTTTCACAGTCAAATAAAGATCCTTTCAATGAGTTGACCCTCATTGAGGATGTGGCGAGAGCTGCCATGGCGGCGCTTTCGCATGGCTGTACCGTCCTGCAGGGTATCCTGCGCGGCGGAAGGTGGGGTAGTGCCAGAGGCTGCTCCCGGAATTATCCGGGACACCATGCGCCTATCTCAAGATTGCCTGGCCAGGGTGCTCACGAGATCATTGGCTGAGCGACGGAGAATGGTTCTTGATTTTGTAGAACCAGGACCTGAAATGAGGGCTGCGTTGTCTTCCGCGCCATTCATAGATCCAGGCTTGTTCGGCGGCTTGGCACGGCAAGCCTTATCCAAGGTCGCATCAATGGTTGCGGAACAAGTAGTAGGCGGCAAGTCGTGGAAGTCGACGAAAAGGACTCAGTCGCAGCAGTCCTACAAGCAGCACCGACAGGGGCAGCGGAGGCAGCGCCAAAGATCGCCCTTCCATCCTTCTGGGTCCTGGTCATTCGTCCTCATACAAGTCCTCTAGTAAGAAGGATAGGAAGGGTGGCGGCGGCTACCGTAAGGATAGGAAGGGTGGCGGTTCGGGTGGTGGTTCGGGTGGTGGTTCGGGTGGCGGCGGCTACCGTAAGGATAGCCGTGGTGGCGGTTCCGGACCGTCGTTTGCCAAGAAACGCTGTGGGGGGACGGTCCTGATGGGTTTCCGGCGGGATCCGCTCCGGTATCACCGGGAACGAGAGGAGTAGAGGATCTTCACCTAGGCGAATTAACGTCGTCTCGTGCAATATCGATCGCGAGTTGTGTGCAGACTCCTTCCGTCGGAGGCAGACTTCAACTGTTCTCAAACCAGTGGGAACAGGTCGTGCAAGATTGTTTAGTCTGTCAGTGGTTAAGAAACAGCTACGAACCGAACTGGCTCATCCGTCAATCGTTAGTTCCGTTAACATCGACTCCAGTGTGGACTCCCGTTCCAAGGGAATCCGATCGTCTAGAGGCCATTTGCTCAGAAATCGAAAGTCTTCAGCGGAAGAATGCGATTCTCTTAGTCCGCAATCAGTCATCCCCAGGCTTCTATTCGATGATGTTCCTCGTTCCGAAACGCACCGGAGGGTGGAGACCGATTCTCAAGCTCAAACCGTTGAACAAGTTTATTCTGTCACCAAAGTTTTGATGGAGACTGTAGCAGCAGTGATGTCGGGGTTGAGGAAAGGCATGTGGGCAGTGTCGATAGATCTGAAGGATGCATATTTTCATATTCCAATGTCAATTCCTTTTCAGAAATACCTTCGCTTTGCGTTCCAAGACAATGTTTGGGAATTCAATGCGCTTCCATTCGGTTTGACCACAGCACCGAGGGTCTTCACCAAAGTGGTCCTTGCCATGACTTCTTATCTTCGCAGGAGAAACATAGCTGTTCATACTTACATAGACGACTGGCTGGTGAAGGCGGGGAATCCAGTCAATCTGCGCAACAATCTTCAGGTAGTCCTAGCCTTACTAAATGATCGAGGATGGATTGTGAATCTAGAGAAATCAGAATTGACTCCATCCCAGGAGTTTGTTTATCTGGGAATATTTTTCAATCTCAGGGACGGCGTAGCTTTTCCGGCGGAGAGCAGAGTCAAGAGACTCATTACAGTTCTGGAGTCGGTTTCTCTAGGAGCCTATCTGACGGCGTGCCAATTTCTCAGAATACTGGGTTCACTAGTGTCTCTGGAGAGAGTGGTTCCTTAGGCGGCACTCAGGCGCAGGCCGATTCAGATGTATTTAATGTCGTTCTGGTCTCAGAAAATGGATCCGTTATCTCTGAGAATTCCTGTAAAAGAACCATTGATATTCCATCTTCAGTGGTGGTTATCAGAACAGAAGCTCCTGCGAGGTGTTCCTCTACATCCTCCTCAACCACAGATGTCCATCTTTACAGATGCATCGACGATGGGTTGGGGAGCGGTATTGGACAATCGATCAGTGTCAGGGAAATGGGATCGGACCAATGCGCAGATACATATCAATGTTCTTGAATTATTAGCGGTGGTATTAGCACTTCGAAAATTCGAGAATTTAATCCAAGACACGGTTGTCATAATAAGGACAAACAACTCAACAGTGGTGTCTTATTTGAACCGCCAAGGCGGGACGAGGTCACCAGAGTTGTGCATGATGATTTGGAATCTTCTACTATGGTGCCAAGAGAGGAATGTTATTCTTCGGGCAGCACACATTCCAGGAAGACTGAACATCCTAGCAGATGCGCTCAGTCGAAGGATGGTTTGTCGTCCGACGGAAAGGCAGCTCAACCAATCGGTAGCGGAGGTTCTGTTCAAACATTGGGCAAACCAAATGTCGATCTGTTTGCGATGAAACTAAACGCAAAGATGGTCACATACGTGTCACCGATCCCGGGCCCGCTAGCCTTGGCAGTAGACGCACTGGCTATAAGCTGGAAAGGAATGTACGTCTATGCGTATCCTCCAACGATTCTCATCCTGAAAGTTCTGGCAAAGATAAGAGAGGGAGTATGCCAAGTACTACTGATCGCCCCTCATTGGCCAGGCCGATCATGGTTTACGGATCTGCTGGACCTTCTGGTCTGCAATCCAATCCCTCTTCCAGACCGAAGGAATCTAATCACTCAGAACAAGGGTCTGTGTCTTCACAACAGACCGGAAATGTTCAAATTGACTGCATGGATGTTGTCAAGCAGCGTGCAATTGAGGGTGGCTTTTCTGAGCAAGCAGCGAAGTTTGTCGCTTCAGCCAGAAGAGGGTCAATCACCAAAACATATAATTATAGAATCAACAAATTTGCAGAATGGTGTCAGGGAAGAGATATTAATCCCTTGTCTGCATCTGTTCAACACGTAGCAGATTTTATCTGTCATTTATACGAAGTTGACAAACTTGTACCTTCACCCCTAGCAGCATATAAGTCTGCATTAGCTTCAGTCGTTCCCAGTCTGGCCATTGAAGGAGTGGAACTTTTAATGAAATTATTAAAGGAATGAGCAATCTGCGACCTAGACAGCCAATTCCTATCCCAGCATGGAATCTATATCTTGTTCTACAGGTTTTAGGGCATGCTCCCTTTGAACCGATTAGATCTATAGATATTAAACTGTTAACTATTAAATCAGTTTTCTTGGTTGCAGCAGCATCGGCAAGAAGGAGAAGCGAAATTCATGCGCTATCTGCTGAGCAAGACCGTTTTGTCATCACGGGTGAAGGTTTAAGACTACTTCCACGTCTTTGTTTCCTGGCAAAGAATCAGTCACTTAAATATCCAGGTCAACTGATCAAGTTGTCGCGTTTAATTAGACATGACCCAAACTCTTCTGCTTGGTGTCCTGTCAGATGTCTGAAAATGTATAAAAAACGTACTGAGGAGTGGAGAGATGGCCCGAAATCTCTGTGGTTATGTCTCAAAGCTCCTCATTTGCACGCCTCGAATATGATAGTGATATGGTGGTGGTGTTTTTATTTATGTTGTACAATTGTTCTTATGTTATGTGTGTAAGGAGTCCACCGCCCTATAGGCTCTGCCTTAGGTGGACTACCTGTCGTGACACTAAATACGTACAAATATTAATGTAATAAATAACATTGAATCTTGAATCTTGAACCCTGTATTAGTTTTTATGATTTCGGCATTCTTGCTTGTAGTTGAAATAATAGATACCATTTACAGCAAACAATTCCAGTTCAATTATTGTCAAAATTGTCTACCACGTATCTCATGTATATGAACCCTTTCACCGACAAATCCCAGAAAAACTATTCTTAAGCCAGCCAAAAACTGTTTGTGTAGTAGTCTTGTCCATGAAGACTTGTTTTATAAATTGACTGGCTCTGTAATCAAGTCAATGCTCACAGTGGTTAAACCTTTAAAATAGTCTTCTCTTGGCCTGCACAGTGACATATTTCTTACAGGTATATTAACTGCTTAGTGGTCTGCATTGGGCTTCAGAAGTAGTGTCCATTGTCAGACCAAGAGAAGACTAATTTGTTAAAACATACGACTATACCGACTGGAGAAAGATACTATTTCTCGTTGGATGGTTGATGCTATTCGGATGTCGCACAAAATTGCTACAGGAAAGCAGATTGATCGTTCGAATGCCCATCAGGTCCGAGCATTAGCAGCATCATCGGCCCTTTTTAAGGGTGTCTCATTAGAGGAGGTGATGTCTGTAGCACAATGGCATGCCGAGTCGTCAATTACTGATTTCTACCTTCGCGACATCTCCAGCGCTCTTAATCCGGTAGACGTCGTCAATTTGTCGAACCTTAGTTAAGCCACATCTGACCACTATTTCACAAACATCGCAAGTTACTTCCTCCTGCACTGAGCAAGAGCCATGCACATGACCAGTGAACGGCCATGGATTGGGCCGAGCTCCTGGGATGATCAAGAAAGAATAAGCACTCAAAATGGTGAGTGTTTACATTAATTAAGTGACTAATAATAATAATTGACTTACAGTCGAAATACCAGACTGCTTAGGTAAATAGTCTGGTGTAAGAGTATACTTATCCTCTCAAACAGACATTAGACTCATTCCAATTTGAAAACTTAATCGATATACTGATATTTTTTCAAAATTAGAAGTTGTAGTAGTTTCTTTGCACTCTACTGGACTGCCCTAACTGAGACTTGGGGCTGATACGGGTCTGGTGGGTGTTGCATCCCCTTTTTTCGACAAAAGGGGGGGGGGCTAGCGAGGTCTAGACCATGGAAGTTTAGCACTCTATGAGTCAGATGGCAGAACCCAAGCGTATGCCATCGTTCTAGTCTCTGCACAACCTTCTCTGTTGGATGGTTGATGAGTGCTGGTTCAAGCCTCACCTCCTCCCACCGGTATTTCTTGGCTGTTGAAATCCGGAGTTTATCATAATAGTACATCTGGTAAGTATTATTCGAAGTAGAATCAAAAAAGCATCCGCTTTTGTTTCTACGAGAATTCTTAATACTATGGCCATCCCTCAGCCGCCCCGCTGAGGTGAGGCTGAGCTGCTTTCGCTGTTTGTCAAGGAAAATATAAGACGAATCTGACTGTGATTGGGAATTGACTCGGTACCTGGGGCTATGGTAATTCCCGGACACAGTATGGGCAGGATCAGGAGAGTGCGGAGTTTTAATTGTTTATTTTGAGCTAGACTAGATAATAGACATCATAATAGTACATCTGGTAAGTATTAAGAATTCTCGTAGAAACAAAAGCGGATGCTTTTTTTGATTCACTAAGAATAAAATCTAGAGTTTCTTGACCAATGTTGACCATTAAAGGGTTAAGCTGTTCGACTGTACCGATGAAATTTAACAAATTCTTTTAAATATATTTAATGCAGTATGTGCTTGAGGATTTTAACCCTTTAATGGTCAAGATTGGTCAAGAAAATCTAAATTATTGCTTATTGAATGTACAGTTGCCGGACAAAACAAGAGTAGACTAATTTAAAGAAATTTTGACTTGAACACGATCAATCTGCTTTCCTGTAGCAATTTTGTGCGACATCTGAATAGCATCAACTATCCAATGAGAAATAGTATCTTTCTCCAGTCGTTATAGTGGTATGTTTTAACAAATTAGTCTTCTCTTGGTCTGACAATGGACACTACTTCTGAAGCCCAATGCAGACCACTAAGCAGTTAATATACCTGTAAGAAATATGTCACTGTGCAGGCCAAGAGAAGACTATTTTAAAGGTTTAACCACTGTGAGCATTGACTTGATTACAGAGCCAGTCAATTTATAAAACAAGTCTTCATGGACAAGACTACTACACAAGCAGTTTTTGGCTGGCTTAAGAATAGAGTTTTTCTGGGATTTGTCGGTGAAAGGGTTCATATACATGAGATACGTGGTAGACAATTTTGACAATAATTGAACTGGAATTGTTTCCTGTAAATGGTATCTATTATTTCAACTACAAGCAAGAATGCCGAAATCATAAAAACTAATACATGGTTCAAGATTCAAGATTCAATGTTATTTATTACATTAATATTTGTTCATATTTAGTGTCACGCCAGGTAGTCCATCTAAGGCAGAGCCTATAGGGCGGTGGACTCCTTACACACATAACATAAGAACAATTGTACAACATAAATAAAAACACCACCACCATATCACTATCATATGGTGGCTAACATATCAACATTATGGTAGAGAAAGTTAAAAAGCTAATGATAGTAGATAATATTAACGTTTAGAAAACATTTGGATAACATGGATAACATATTATATGATGGTGACATAACAGTTTACACTTATGTGACATACATTTACATAGAGTGGCGGAAAAGGGTGCTTATCCTTTTTATTATTATTATTATTATTATTATTAGCTCACCTGGCCTGAAAGGCCAAGTGAGCTTATGTCGTGGCGACCGTCCGTCCGTCCGTCCATCAACTTTTCCTTTAAACGACTTCTTCTCAAGAACCGCTGGGCCAATTTCAATTATATTTGGCAGAAAGCATCCTTAGGGCGTAGGGATCGAAGTTTGTTCAAATGAAGCAGATCGGCCAATTAGGCCGGTGGCCATCTTGGATTTTGGCCAATTTTTAGAAACGTCTTTAAAAACCTTGAGGGATTGAAGGAAACCTCATGAAATATGATCTATGGCAGGAGCTCAACCAAATTTGTTCAAGGGAACTTAATTGGTCAAATAGTTCGGCAGCCATCTTGGTTGACCTAGTTTTAGCGAAAATAACTTCTCCAGAACCGCTGAAGGGATCAGGCCGTAATTTGGCAGGTATGATTAGGGACTAAGGGCCAGTAAAGTTTGTTCAAGAGAAGTTGATCCGTCAAAAAACATGGCCGCCGTGGGCCAATCAAAATATAGCATGTTTGGCGGTCATATTGAATTTTTTTTATTTGATGGATTTTGAGGCCGAAATTGGTTTCATACAGGATTTTGGGTATTCTGATCTCAAATTTACAATTTTCGAAACTGTCGAATAAACGGTTTGGCGGCCGTTTTGGATCATTTTCCCCCAAACGCTTCCATACTAAAGCAATGGGAAATTTAAAATATCTTCTCGAGAACTACTGGGCCGATTTCAATTATATTTGACCTGAAGCATCCTTAAGGCATAGAGATTCAAGTTTGTTCAAACAAACCCGATCGGCCAATTTGGCCAGTGACCATCTTTGATTTCGGCCGATTTTTGGAAATGTTTTTAAAAATCTTCTCCCAAACCATTTGAGGGATCGATTCAAAACTCACGAAATATGATCTAGGGTAAGCACTGAATCAAGTTGTTCAAGGGAACTTAATTGACCAAATGGTTCAGCGGCCATCTTGGATGACCTAGTTTTCACAAAAACGACTTCTTACCCAGAACCACTGAAGCGATCAGGCCGAAATTTGTGATATATAATTAGGAACTAAGGGCGATTAATCTTTGTTCAAGAGAAGTTGATTCATCAAAAAACATGGCCGCGGTGGACCAATCAAAATATAGTGTGTTTGGCAGCCATATTGGATTTTTTTATTTGATGAATTTTGAGCCCGAAATTCGTTTTATATAGGTTTTTTTGGTATTCTGATCTCAAATTTGCAATTTTCGAAACTCGGATAAATGGTTTGGCAGCCATCTTGGATCATTTTCCCGCCAAAACATCCCATACTAAAGCAATGGGAAATTTAAAATGTCTTCTCGAGAACTACTGGGCCGATTTGAATTATATTTGGCAGGAAGCATCCTTATGGCATAGAGATTTCATTTTGTTCAAATGAAGCCGATCGGCCAATTTGGCCGGTGGCCATCTTGGATTTCAGCCGATTTTTAGAAATGTCTTTAAAAATCTCGTTCTCCGAAACGGCTTGGTGAATCGATTCAAAACTTATGAAACCTCATCTGGGCAAAGAGTTAAGCCAAGCTTTTTTAAGACGACTTGATTGACCAAATGGTTCGGCAGCCATCTTGGATGAACTAGTTTTCCCGAAAACGACTTCTCCAGAACCGCTGAATGGATCAGGCCAAAATTTGGGAGATATGATTAGGGACTAAGGGCCATTAAAGTTTGTTCAAGGGAAATTGCTCCTTCAAAAAACATGGGCGCCATGGACCAATCAAAATGTAGTGTGTTTGGCGGACATATTGAATTTTTTTTTTTTAATGGATTTTGAGGCCAAAATTGGTTCTATATATGTTTTTGGGTATTCTGTGCTCAAATTTGCAATTTTCGAAACTGTCATATAAACGGTTTGGTGGCCATCTTGGATAATTTTCTCGTCAAAAGCTCCCATGCTAAAGCAATGGGAAATTTATAATATCTTCTCGAGAACTACCAGGCCGATTTCAATTATATTTGGCAGGAGGCATCCTTAGGGCATAAGGATCCAAGTTTGTTCAAATGAACCCGATCGGCCAATTTGCCCAGCTGCCATTTTGGATTTCGGCTAATTTCAGGAAATGTCTTTAAAAATCTCCGAAACCACTTGGGGAATCTTCATCTAGGCCAAGAGGTAAGCCAAGTTTGTTCAAGAGGACTTGATTGACCAAATGGTTCAGCGACCATCTTGGATGACCTGGTTTTCACGAAAATGACTCCTCCAGAACCGCTGAAGGGATCAGGCCGAAATTTGGGCCATTAAAATTTTTTCAAAGGAAGTTGAGCCATCAAAAAAACATGGGCACCATGGGGCAATCAAAATGTAGTGTGTTTGGCGGCCATATTGCACTTGCAAAAACGTCCACAAACTCATTTAAAAGACTGCTAAACCACCCACCAACAATTTGGACAAAAATTGATGGTGCTCCAGGTGAGCGACACAGGCCCCTTGGGCCTCTTGTTATTATTGACTTTGGGTTAGAGCTAATATTATTTGTTTTGGGTGTTTTAGTGGTTTTGGTGACGGGGTGCTATTATACCTAGTTGATGACTGCCATGGTGATCAACTTTTGGTGCTTGGTGAAACATTGTGTTAGTATTTACTGATGATCATATGCTTAATGTTTTGTTTAAATGACAATTGTGTTATGATTTGTGTGTGTAGGTTAGTGTCTGTACTATTCCATAATTGTATTGCTTGGTATGATGGTGTTTGTTGAGCTGCCTGTGTTCGGTGGTAGGCTGTGTATAGGTTATTGTGTGATCTTGTGTTATGAGAATGTATGTCTGGCTGTTTAGTAAATATGTTTGAAAGGGATAAGGGTAGATTGCCATTGTAGTAGTCCCTAAGAATAGTGTATAGTTGGGCCCTTCCAATGTCCTCAAGTTTTAGGATTTTGTTTATTTTGAAAATATCTTGTCCCTCTGCTGTTTGGGTGAATAGTTTAATAGATTGTTTTTGTAATGATTTTAGTTCTGTTAGCTTATTTTTGTGTGTGTTAGTCCAAATAGAATTACGGTATGTTAGATGAGGGAGGATTAGGGTACGGTATAGGTCTTTTATGATATTTGGCGGCAGGTATGGCCTGAGTGCGCATGATACCAATGTTCTTTGCTACCTTAGATATAACTGTTTCTATATGCTTCTCCCAAGTTAGGTTCTTATCCAGATATACTCCAAAGAGTTTGGCATATTTGGCTTCCTGAATTTCCTGATTATTTATGCGAAATATAGGGAGAGCAGTTTTTCTTACTTTCGAGGATTTTGTGAAAAGTATGTAATTAGTTTTGTCAACGTTTAGGGATAGTTTATTCAATTTAAACCAATCTGTAATTTTTTCCATTTTGCTGTTTACATTTTTGTACAGTGAGTTTATATCCTTGTGGCTGCAGAAAGCATAGGTATCATCTGCAAATAAGATTAGTGATAGATGTTTACAGGAATTAGGAAGGTCATTCATGTATAATAGGAACAGCAGTGGTCCTAGAATTGAACCTTTGGGTACACCACAGATTAATTTTCCATTTTCAGATATGACGCCATTAAATAGAACGCATTGTACCCTATTAGTCAAATAGCTTTCTATCCAGTTTAATGCAGTGCCTCTAATTCCATAGTAGGATAACCTTTTTAGTAAAATTATATAGTCAATGGTATCGAATCCTTTGGAAAGGTCCAAAAATACACCTACAGTGTGTTAATCTTTTTACAGTGACACAGATATTCTTTCCACCATGTCTACAATGGCAAGCATTGTGGAATGCTTTTCTCTGAAACCATACTGAGATTGGAAGAGAATAGAGTTTTTATTAAGATACTTAATTATTCTGTTGTAGTATAGTCTTTCCAGGAGTTTTGAGAAAAGTGGAAGTACTGAGACCGGTCTGTAATTAGTAAAGTTAGATGAGTCTGTACAACTTTGTAGTAACCGCCAAACGGCCCAAGTGAAGAGGACCCGGCGGTATGAGAAAAACTTCTCAATCCCCTGCAAGATCTATTCCCTTCTTATGGTGGTGGGTTGCTAGATATCAATCGATACAAGCTACTCTAACAGGAGCGAGTGTAGGATTATGTATTCGCAGCATATATGGTGGTCTATTTAGTAAGTGTTATAATGGCTAACTTTTATGCCTGCGTGGAGATTTCTACGATTCCTGGTGGTTTTGTCCATTGCAAATTCGTAGTATTTTGCACAGGTCTTTGTGGAATGTTTATTTATTATTCTGGCGTATTTCAATACACGTATCCCGGAAAATTTGTAAAACCAGTTTACATCCATTATCCAACGTTTTTGACTCATGACATTGATATTTGTCAGTCAAATATCAACAGCTTTAGCTGTTCACAGTCTCATTAGGTGAGTTTATTTGGGACAAGATGGTCACTAGTTATCTCACGATCTCCATGCTGGTGCATCTCTGCGGAGATCGCGGAAATAGGTGTAGTTTCGTGATAAATTCTAATCATTTGTAGGGCCAATTTTGGGATTATTTAAACCGTTTTGGGATATGATTTAATTGAAGATGGTTATAATTTAGCGTTTAATATCAGGATTTGTGTAATTTCTTGGTTTTATTGTGGAAATTTGTAATGGTCAGCAACTATTTCAGGACCACGGATATACGTTGAATAAGTTATCATACTACCCAAGCCTCACTCTATTTTGCCTATTGCAATAATACCGATGTTAAAGATATACTGGTATGGAAATTGATTTTTCTAATACTGAAGCCCTAGATCAAATGTGGTCATTAAAACTTACATAATCACC
Organism: Chaetoderma sp. LZ-2023a; assembly: GCA_034401795.1. Classification (NCBI taxonomy): domain Eukaryota; kingdom Metazoa; phylum Mollusca; class Caudofoveata; order Chaetodermatida; family Chaetodermatidae; genus Chaetoderma; species Chaetoderma sp. LZ-2023a. The sequence continues at coordinate 2,070,202 of CM067360.1, forward strand.
TGTTTTAAAGAACCACATGCTCACATGCATGCATACACACGCACACACGTGTCCTGCATAGACAGGTTCCACTATAGTGTTATGTACTGTTGGCTATATTATTATCTATCATATGTTTGAAACATATATAAGGAAGTTGAGTTGAAACTCGAAAGAGAATATTAAATATTGTATATATGTACATCATTGAATAAGTGCTGCATTCTGATTGCAAATAAATAAATTATGTGATAGAAAGATACTGTATTGACTAGTTATTTTCCATAGATTTATGATAAAATCATGTTCATAATATGTCATATGATACATTACTATTAACCTCTTCCCCCAAAAGGGTGATGTGTATGATATGGAGTGGTTGTGAGGCTGGTGGCTGTAATGGTCACATTTTTGTCCATTGTCTGTTAGTGTAACCTAACATTATTCACCAGCGTTATCTCCACTGAAAACTGAAACTTCCAGGGCTACACGATAACATTTTTGCTTACCTGTCTTGTATGGCAGGTGACCATAAATTTAACTCTCTAAATAAAAAGCCCTTGTCCAAATGTATGATCTGTTATTTTATTCAATACATTTAATTATGTTTTGGTGTGATAGTTATTGACCTGTCCAGTAGGGTAGGTATGTATTAGGTTTCACCTGCCCAGTGGGTGAAATGACTTGCCCTTAATGTCAATTCCTGCCTTCATTAAAGAAAATCTGATTTACAGAGCATTGCGTAACTCTGTGTGGATTGGTGTGATTAGGGACTAAGAGCCATTAAAGTTTGTTCAAGGGAAGTTGATCCGTCAAATAACATGGCCGCTGTGGGCCAATCAACATACATGTAGCCTGTTTGGCGGCCATATTGGATTATTTTATTTGATGGATTTTGAGGCCGAAATTTATTTTATATATGTTTTTGGATATTCTGCTTTCCAATTTGCCATTTTTGAAACTGTTGGATAAACGGTTTGGTGGCTATCTTGGATCATTTTCCCGCCAAAAACTCCCATACTAAAGCAATGGGAAATTTAAAATGTCTTCTCGAGAACAACTTGGCCAATTTCAATTATATTTGACTGGAAGCATCCTTAGGGTATAGGGATACAAGGTTGTTCAAAGGAAGACGATCGGTTAATTTCACCAGTGACTATCTTGGATTTTTGCTGATTTTTAAAAACATCTAAAAATCTCTGAAACCATCTGAACGAGCAACTCAAAATTCATGAAATATGAGGTATGGCAAGAGCTGAACCATGTTTGTTCAAGGGAACTTGATTGGCTAAATCGTTCAGTGGCCAGGGCCATCTTGGATGACCTAGTTTTCATGAAAACGACCTCCAGAACTGGTGAACGGATTGGGCCCAAATTTGGGAGATATCATTAGGGCCTAAAGACCATTAAAGTTTGTTCAATGGAAGTTGATACATCACAAAACATGGCCGGTGTGGACCAATCAAAATGTAAGTTGTTTGGCGGCCATATTGGATGTTTCTAATTGATAGATTCTGAAGCTGAAATTAGTTTTATATAGGTTTTTTGACTTCAAGAGTATGCTTACCTCCCTAATACTCTTTGATATAGATATTGCTAAATATCGGCTTTCACTCAATAAAAACTCAGATTTAAAAAGTTAGGTGCCCCAACTGGGCAGGTAGTCAGATGACAGTCTGGCGGATGCTAGCCCCAACCACCGCACATGCGCAGACTAGTACTTTCTCTTTGCTAATTTATTGGCAGAGAGTCCACATGCAAGTTTTTTCTATAAGGTTTTCTGCTAGTTTCCATTCAATTCAAGAATTAATACCTGAGAATTATGTCAGATGGCGCTATGTCTCCAGAGGAGGGCCCAGGACCTAATCATCAGGTGAATTCAACTACACTTTAGCAAGTTTGTTCCGTTGTAACGTGTTTCCGGGACTCGTATTTAGAGTGATAAGCGCCTAAAAAACTGGTTTATTTATGTTATGGCACTATGAAATACTAATCTCTCATTGTGTTTATGTCCACAGGTATCTATCTATGATTGAACAGGACAGCACATCGTCAGAGGATTTGTTTTTCTCTCCACCAAGGTTCCATTTCCTACTAATATTGTTAGGTTATCTAACCAAGAATTCTATGCCCAGTGAATTGGAGGCCTCGGAAGAAGGTCTTCTCACTTTGTCCTCTTGGTCCACTTCCTTCCCCTTATAGGTGGAGAGAGTTAAGAGGTCATAGTGTTGGTGGAGTTTCCAATGCATCAGATCGGATGGTTTGTCTATGCTAAACACTCAGGTATTTTAGTTATGATATGAGGCACTTCAATTATATTTGAAAATATTTATGAAATCTGCTGCCATTTTATCATTGTTTGTCTGTTTGTATAGTCTGTATACACTACCCTTTCCAGTTAGGATGTTCTGGATATGAATACAATTCGTCCTTACACCTGGATGTTTGTTTCGGATCGATTTAACTTCTTATTTTTGAAGTTATGACGTCATAATCAGCCTTGTACTTTACTATCATTTAAAAGTTTTGTCCAACGCTGATTTATTATTAACTTGGGTCTTTATGGCCCCAGCCTCCTTGTTTATTTTGGTTTTGAGTTTCCAATTCAATAGCTGAAATACTCATTATCTTAATCCTCTGGCTTGTTTCAGAGACCTGGTTGTCCTTCATGTGGAAGGTTTATCAAGGATAGATTCGCCCCCCCCCCCCGACACTTATGCTCCCAGTGCAGCCCATGTGGGCCATTGCTTAAATGTGAGATCTGTAAAAAGTGGGGGGGGGGGGGGGTGGCGGGGGAGAGAGCTAATCTCTGAATTTCTATCTTTGCAGACCAAAGAGAAGGCTCTAGAGGAGGAGAGGAAAGTTAACAAGGAGGGTTCCGGTAAGAAGGGTAAGAGGAAGGCCTCATCCTCTATGGATATGGAGGCCTTCCGTATTGAGATGATGGGAGAGATGAAGAGGACAATTAAGGATTTGGTCCCAGAGTTGCTTTGTGGCATGCTTCCTGGTTCAAATCCTTCGTTATCCTCTTCATCTGCTTCGGAGCTGAGAATCGATGCTACCTAGAGACCTACCAATTTTCGTCCATGATTCAGAGGTGACCCTAATAGAGGGTAATGTCCACTATGAGGACACTGGCAGCAGGCTTGCCGCGCCGGTTGTTTGTGGACAGGTGTCACTGGAGCCTGGTGCCTGCTTATCAGGCCAGGAATAACCGCACCCTGTAGGTACCACTTCCTCCTATGGTACCTTTCCTGGCCAGTCCGGGTTAGCATTCTTCGCTGACCTGGAGTCTAATCTTTCTGGCCAGGAAGAAGAGGATTATCTGCTGGGTTCTCCTTCTGGCGCCATGGCCATGGATATTGTCAAGGAATCTAGAATTAAGGAGGGCTTTTCTGAGCAAGCAGCCATGTTCATGGCAAACGCCAGAAGGGGGTCAACCTCCAGAGCATATAATTATAAAATCAACAGATTTGCAGAATGGTGCTAAAAAAAATGTATTAATCCAATGGATTCATCTATTCAGGTAGTAGCCGATTTCCTCTGTCACCTGTATGATGCCTATAACCTCAAGCCTAACTCTATTGCTGGCTATAAGTCAGCTTTAATGACAGTTATCCCTTGCTTGGCTAAATGGGGAAGTGATGAAGCAGATACATTAAATACTTTAATCAAAGGCATGGGCAATCTAAGACCAAGGAATCCCCCAGTGATTCCGTCTTGGAGTTTATCACTAGTGCTTCAGGTTCTAGCTGATAAGCCATTTGAACCACTAAGTTCCATTTCTATGAAAATGTTGACACTTAAACTGTATTTTTATTTGCTGCGGCCTCGGCTAGGCGAAGAAGTGAGATTCATGCCTTATCAGCCGAGGCAGACCATTTTGTGGTTACAGGGGAAGGTCTCCTGATCCTGATTCAAAAGCATGGTGTCTAGTCCGAGCATTAAACCGGTACAAACAACGTACTCAGGAATGGCGGACAGACCCAACAGCGTTATGGTTGTCATATATTGAACCCCATGGCAGGGCATCAAAGGACAACATTTCCAGGTGGATTGTAGAGTGTATTCAATTTTGCCATAAATCTGCCACAGGTAAACAAGTTGACGTGGCCAAGGCTCACAGTGTCCGGGGCGTTGTGACTTCCACTGCCCTATTTAATGGGGCACATGTGGATGACATTATGTCAGTAGCTCCGTGGCACTGTGAGTCAAGTTTTACCGACCATTATCTCCATTACACCTCGAATCCTCTCGCCTTATCGATTTTGAAAAGCTAATCTAGGTGTACATATTTAGATGAGGTATCCTCATTTTTTATATATTTCACATTTAATCAATGGGAACATCCACTTTTTTGGACTGCATCAGTCTTCACCAATGGGGAGATGATGACAGCAGCCAACTTCCACAAGGTCAGTCTTGTGTATGTGTTGTCCATGGTTAATTGTAATGTCATGTGCCCCTTCGTTATTAATATGGTAATGGTACGTGTTTTATGTGGTTCATTATTGAGAGTATACGAAAATGAAGGTTTTTCGTTTAATGTTCTATAGTACATGGCACTTGTACAGAGAGAGCATATGGGACATTGAGGTCATTTAGTCTTCCGCCAAAGAAGAGGGGGTGGGGGTGGGGGAGCGCATATGACATATGGTCATCTCTCAGCCATCAGTTGTGTTACCCGATGTTCAATTCTATCCCTGGTTGTGTTTCCACACAATTTCAGAAGTTTAAGTGCCTTAAAAACAGAAAAGCGCATAGGGAAGAGCTGGTCTTTTGACCTCGCCTCCTTTCCGGCGAATTCTCTGTCGAATTCTGACAATATCAAAGAGTATTAGGGAGGTAAGTATACTCTTGAAGTGAAATAAACGAAATCACAGATTTCTTTTTTCATGAGAGAGTTGATACTTACCTCCCTAATACGGACCCGACCTCTCCGCCCCACAGAGGCTCGGTCTTCAGGCTCTCGTAAAGTTGCATAGTGTCAGCCAATAAATTAGTCAGCGGAAGTACAAGTCTGCGCATGCGAGGTGGTTGGGGCTAGCATCCGCCAGACTTTCATCTGACTACCTGCCCACTAGGGGCACCTAACTTTTTTAATCTGATTTTTTAATTCAGTGAAAGCCGATACTTAGCAATATCTATATCAAAGAGTATTAGGGAGGTAAGTATCAACTCTCGTGAAAAAAGAAATCCGTGATTTCGTTTAATTCGTATCCTGGTTTCAAATTTGCCATCATTGAAATTGTCGGATAAATTAAACTCCCATACTAAAGCAATGGTAAATTTAAAATGTCTTCTCGAGTACCACTGGGCCGATTCCAAGTATATTTGGCAGGATGCATCCTTATGGCCTATGGATCCGAATTTCTTCAAAGCAAGCAGATCGGCCAATTTGGCCAGTGGCCATCTTGGATTTTGGTCAATTTGTAGAAACATCTAAAAATGTTCTCCGAAATCACTTGGGGAATTGATTCAAAACTCAGTCATCTCTTGAAAGTTTTTCCACTCTTCCAGCCACCAGCAGGCAAGTGAAAAGAATCTTTACAACCCTACCAGGTTGGGTTTGGTGTGGGGTGATGGTGGAAGAGGGGGCATGTGCTCCTGTGTGTCCCCCCCCCCCCTAGATCCACCTGATTCAGCCATACATTTGCGGACTAGATCATATTGGCTACTCGCTATTGTTGTCTGTGCTTGGTGATCTGGGTGACTTCTACGTGAATCTCCTAATCCTAATTCCTAATTTTCTGGCACTGACCAGTTCTGGGATTGCCGTATAATAATGCTATTGATTTGGTCTCATTAATCTCTATCCCGTCTTTATTATAATGCGCATTGTGATTATTCTATTTCATCTCATAGATCAGCACTATGAAGGTCAATACATCTATTCACATTCAATGAAGGCACAACAATTGTAACTGCTACACCATGTACGCATCAATGCATACTTGTGTCGGTAGTCATGTCCAAACACTGGGATTTCCACAAAATGGGCATTGACATGTCACGAGTCTTCGACACAATTAAACGTTCAAAGATCCTGGATGTACTACGCCAGGCCAGTTGCAATGAAGATGAGCTATGACTAGTGAGACTACTGCTTGCAGACACCAAGCTGAGAGTACGAGTCTAAGTCAGTGAAGTTTGTAGAGTTCGAGACATCAAGTGGTTCTCCACAGGTAGATAATCTATCTCCGCTGCTTTTCACCTGTTACCTTGCTGCTGCATTGAAATTCGTGCGGGAAAGTTCTACAAGACCAAACACCACCGCCACCCCTCCCAGTGTCAATACTGGATATGCCACTAGAGATGGAATATGCTGACAATGTGGACTTCATATATGAGGAAAAGAAACCCCTTGACGAACTTCTCCCAATAGCTGCAGGCAAACTCAAAATCGAGAATCTCTATGAATGAAACCAAAACAGAGTTCACCTACATATACCTATCTACAAAGCATGAAACTAAAGAAAATGACGATCCACTTCGTGTCGGCGAACCATGGAAGAAAAGTAAAATCCTGGTCTCACTGCTTTGCAGTACTGCTGACATTGCTGCACGTTGTGTCATGGAAAACATATGTTCCCAGTCCTGGAAGCTATAGATTCGTAGATCAAAGATGCCCTAGATAAAAAGGCTACGTTTATACAATGCAACCTGCGTATCCTTGATGCTGTATAACTGTAGCAGCTGTCCAGCTCCAAAGGCAGCTATAGACAAACTCAATGCCTGCCACCGCAAACACCTACACACCATCACTGGACACCAATGGCCAGACAGTATAATTTTCACCGATGCACTACAAGATGTGTAATACGTCGCCACTGTCTGTAAAAGTCGCCCAGCAAAGATGGTCCATGTTTGGCCATGTGCTAAGCGTGCCAGAAGAGACACCAGCAGAGAGAACCTTGGAATTCGCCCTACTCTGAGTCAGCAAATACAAAGCCAGGAGAGGACGTCATTGCATAAATCTGCTAAGCATGCTATGGGTGACCTCAAGAAAGCAGGACTTGGTACACTCAAGTCAAGAATGGACCTGAGGAAGCTAAGAATTTTGGTTGAGGACAAGACACAGTGGGCAAAAGTGAAGAAGGACTGATTGCAGCTGTAGGATGTTTCTGCTACTACAGCTGCAGAATACAGTAATCATATATACTCGATATATACATTTATTCGCTTTCATTGTTTTACATATTGATTAACTCTGCTTAATTGTTACGCATTGTGTGATTTTAACCATATATTCACTGATTTTGCATGCGCTGGATCTACAGCCAATTAATCTGGAAGGAGGGGCATCATGAAGTGGAGGAAAATGCATGTAAAAGAAGTCAGGATACATATTTTAGTCACTCTTTGTGTAGTGTGAATGAAAGTGTGCCTTAAAGATTCTAACTTGTATGTCCGATGACGATTTTGTAAGCGGTAAGTACCTGTTAGTTTTCTTCAGTCTATTATACTTATACTCATCTCATACTACCTTTAATAAGCCTTAAGACTTGATTATTATGAGCTGGTACCGTACCATATGTTACTGTGTTGTTTCTGGACGAAAGGCTATGCCTGTGAGTCCATATCCTTGGCTTCAATACTCATTAGCAAAACTGCTGCATTGTGTCTCGAAGCAGCTGTCTCCAGAGGTGCCTCGAAATTGTAGATCATTTCCTGGTTCGACCATTGCCTGTCCAAGCGTGCTTTGAAAGCCTTCACTGTCTGTGGTTTTACCACTTCCTCATGCAGACTGTTACATGGTTCAGCGACCTGGATGCAGAAACGTTTCTGTCGGAGTCTGATCTGCTTAAAGGTCTTAAGCTTGTGTCCTTTGGTGGCACTGAACTCCCTGAGTGGTATGTGCAGGCACACCTCATGATCGTACACACCTGTTAACATCTTGTACATCTGGATCGTATCGCCTCTGAGCCTGCGGAACCTCAACGATGGTAGCTTCAGTTTCTTTAATCTCTCCTCGTAGCTCATGTCCTTAAACTCCGGGATTGGTTTAGTCGCCCTTCTCTGTACACGTTCAATGGTGACTATGTCTTTTTTCTTCGGCGAGTGCCATGATTTGTGTCGCCTTGTTATATCTTTTCAATAACATGCTGCTCAATGGTTAACCTGCTGTAAATGTTAACGCCAGGTCCTTTTCGTTAGTCACTCTTGCCAGCTTATGTTCTGCCATCTCACCAGGCCTGCCTCTCATAACATATTCTCTCTGCATCTTCCTGCTTTTTGCCCACTGTCATAATCTTGCACTTATCTGGATGGAACCTGAGCAGCCATTCATCTGACCAGTTCTGAAGCTTCTATAAGTCTGACTGCAGCACTGGCTGATCATCATTCCTAATTTGTCGGCAGAGCTTCGTATCATTAGCATACATGTATGCATCAGAAGTGAGAGATTCTGGTAGATTGTTGATAAACAATACAAACAGTACAGGTCCCAGCACACTACCCTACGGAATCTCGCTTAAGACACTCATCCACTCTGAAGCTGTGCCATTTACTATAACCCTTTGTTTATGCTCAGACAAGAATGCTTTGAGCCATTCATGAACCTTGCCAGTTATGTCGAACCCCTTAAGCTTTTGCAGCAGTCTCTTATGAGGCACCATATCAAAGGCCTTCTTGAAGTCAAGGTATACAACGTCAATCTTGCTGCCCGTATCAAGTTGGTCCATCCATGTGTCCAGCCCCTTTAATAATTGTAGTGATGTTGATCTTCCACTTATGAAACCAAACTGCTTACTGTTGATCAGGGAGTTTTTCTTCATGTGGCTTATGATTTGGTCTCTGACTATGGTTTCAAGCCCCTTGCAAAGTATGCATGTGAGGCTGACAGGTCTATAATTGCTCGCAAGTTTCTGGTTGCCCTTTTTAAATATTGCAGTAATATTGTCTGTCTTCCGGTATCTTCCCAGTATCTATTGCTGTGTTAAATATTAGAGCTGGGTGATGATGTGTTTGTTTTGAGGGTATATGGTGCTCCGGGCTGAGAGACTAAATTCATTCACAACTACTTGTTGGATTGGTATGAAATGTTGTTGTCTGATGGATTCCATGATTGGGCATGATATACGAAAGTGGATTGTGCCTCACCCTCTATCCCACTGACCAGGCATGTAGCATTTATGGTGTGGTTGCTAAATTTTGTTATAATTTCTCCCAGACCGGGAGATGGTGATCAACAAATTAAACTAATGGGTGCATGACTGTCGGCTAAGTTAGCACATAGAAATTGAAGCTGCACGTTGCCAGTGCGTCAATAAAATAAAAATACATGCATGTATGTGCATGCATGTATGTACATCTTATTCCTTTTTATCTTGCTCCTTAATTCCGCCAACCAATCCAGTCTTATACGAGTCTTCAGAAGTGCTGGCTTACAGACTCAGAGTGGCCTTTCTTGAGGTTCTTACCACTGGAGTGACTGACAGTAATTGATTCAGTGATTCCAGTGATAAGTTCCTGAGAGAGGGCTACACTGGTCATGCGAATGTACATATATATTATTTATCCAACAAGAATTTGAATATTCCTTTTTCACTACATCAAGTTTTTTGGGGTGTTTTTTTGCCGCTGATCATAATTATAAGTGCTCATATAGCTATAAGCGACTGCTTTCATTTTCCTTTCCATCAGAGGACCAAGCTATACTATTCATTCCTTATCCTTTAAAAAAATAATTTTTTTAGCCTCATTATTTATGCTCTGCCATGCCAGTATAAAACTATTAAACTGCCATCCTGAATAATTAGCCATGTATATAGCCAGACCATTACTCATACCAGTATACCCGCTGCTCCGAAGCCACCAGTTAGATATTATGAAAAATCTAAATTGTTCCCAACCATCCTAAACTACATGTTTACTGCCAAGCTTAGGGAACCTTCTGATAACCTTTTCTCACGTGTCTACTTCCCTAAGATTTCACTAGCGAATCGTATAATAATTATTCTACCCACAATTACACCTATACCTCACTCATCCATTTCCACCCAATCATATGCCCATCAAATTCCCCTGTTCTTCCTGTAGAATACCAGTTAGATGTAACCAATATGCCCTACTATGTGATTGCTGTGGTGTCTGGATACACTTAGACTGCTCAAAGCTTACCACTGCTGAATATGCAGAACTAGAAAACTCAGAGGTGCCATGGTGGTGCATTAACTGCAATAAAGATTTATTTCGCTATAATCACTATGATGATGATACTGATTTCATGTTAGCTATCCTGGACATAAATGAACAATATAACCACATGTATCAATATACCCACCAAGGCACACTTTTTAATCCGTTTAAGCTTAACAAATCCTACGAAAATATTATATCTCACGATGATGTTGATAATGAAGAAATTAAATATCTAACACCAGAATGTGACTATATTCTTCAAAAGGAATTTAATGATAATTTAATTAAGAATGTAAATGAAACAATCACATTCGCTCAACTTCATATTAATATCAGATCTCTTCTGAAGAATAACGATAAACTAGGCTTGTTTCTGGATGCAACCTCTCATGAATTCGATCTAATTGGTGTTACTGAGACGTGGCTGAAACCAAACTCACCACTTAGCTTAATTGATAGACAGCACTATAACTTCATTGAAAAGCATAGACCAGCACACCACACAACCACAAGGGGAGGTGGTGTAGGCATCTATGTATAAGGATACCATTCAATATACTATGAGAGGATCTGTGTATGGTGGAAGCAGATATAGAAGGCCGTTTTATTGAAATACCCAGAAGTAAATCAAAAAGCAAAGTTGTTGGTGTTATTTATGGAGCCCCAGGAACGGTTAATGATAATTTTATCAAAGCTTTCGATAACATTTTGCAGACTATCCAAAAGAAAAATAAGATAGGACACATTATGGGAGATTATCCACTCATAACAAAACCGACTAGAATTACAGAAACAACTGCGACCATCATTGACAATATCTTCACAAATAGTATTGTTGAATGGAAAACTCAATTAGGTATTTTTGCTGCAAAAATGTCTGATCACTTGCCTATTTACTACTTGGAAAACAAGTTAAACAAAAATCATTTATATAAGAAAATATAATGTGTAGGGACTTTGGAATAGAAAATATTGACAAATTTAAGAACGTTATGTCTGCTATAAACTGGAACTGCATTCTTGATTGTCAGTCATGTGAAGATGCCTACAACACATTCCATACTGTGTGCACAGATGTATATGATCGCGCCTTTCCAATAAAAACAGCTAAACAATTTAAACAAAACCCGACTAAACCATGGCTAACTAGGGGATTAATAGCCACTTGTCATAAGAAAAACACACTGTGCTTAACATTTATCAAGCACCCTACAAAGTACAATGAATCTCAATATAAAAAATATCGCAACAGACTAAACCAAGTAATCCGGGGAGCCAAAATCAATCATTACCATAATAAATTCATCAATCAGAAAGACAATATCAAAGAAACGTGGAAGTTAATAAAGTCTCTACTGAATAAACAAAACAAGAAATCAGAGACATCAAGATTCATATATAAACACAAAGTTTTAACCAACAACCAAGATATAGCAAATAAATTTAATGAATATTTTATCAACATTGGACCCAGGCTATCAGAAAAAATTAGGAATACCTCTAAATGGCTCTAATACAAATATAGAAGATTATCTAACAGGCAGCTATCAATCCTCAGTTTTTCTAAATCCTACTAACAAAGATGAAATCTCAAAAATCTTAATGCAAATTAACCTGAACAAAAGTGCAGGCATTGATAATTCTAAATGGAACATTTTTAAAAACTGTCTCACAAATATTAATCCCACTGAACCACATTTGTAATCTTTCCCTGGCGCAGGATTATTCCCATCTCGACTAAAGGTAGCACGGGTGACACCAATATATAAAGTCAAGGACTCTTCTGACTTCACTAATTACCGGTCCATCTCATTACTTCCACTATTTTCTAAACTTCTAGAAAGACTTTTCTACAATAGACTGATAAATTTCTTGAATCAATATTCTATTCTCTATAAAGCGCAATATGGTTTTAGATGAAACCACTCCACAATGCTGGCTCTGATAGATATGTTGGAAAAAATTAAAAATTCTCTAGAAAACAAAGAACATATTGTTGGCATCTTTCTTGATCTTTCTAAGGCTTTTGACACAATTGATCATAAGATTCTAATAAAAAAACTTATTATAGAGTGAGAGGAATTGCCCTAAATTGGATAACAAGTTATTTATCAAACAGAGTACAGTGCGTACAATACAACGGAGCTTGCTCTAGCAATGAAAACCTAGTCTGTGGTGTCCCGCAGGGATCAATACTTGGACCTCTCCTGTTTTAATATATATGAATGATTTGCCCAATGTTTGTCAGCATCTTTCATTAACACTGCTTGCAGATGACACCAATGCTTTTTGCCACAACAAGAACATAGAAACACCATATAAAAATGTAAATGAAGAAATGGAAAAAGTAATAAATTGGTTTAAAGTAAATAAATTATCACTGAATGTCTGGAAAACTAATTACATGCTCTTTACAAAATCTAGAAAACTAAAGAAAAATGACTTGCCAAAATTGTACATTGATAATCAGGAAATACATGAGGCTGAGTTGGCTCAATTCTTAGGTGTTTACCTGGATAAAGATCTAACCTGGGAGAAACATATAGAGATTATAACATCTAAAGTGGCAAGAAACCTTGGGATCATGTGACGACTTAACTCATACTTACCACCTAACATACTAAAACACTATATTGCACGTTAATACTCCCACAAATTACTTATTGCAACACTGTTTGGACTAATACATATAAAATCAGACTGGCAAGACTAAAATCACTTCAAAAGCAAGCCATTAAACTTTTTGCACAAACAGGAGAGGCCCAAAACGTTTACAAGACAGAAAATTTATTAAAACTAGAAGATATTGGTAATCTCCAATTATATACAATAATAAAAGATTTTTTCAAAGGTAATCTAAGGTCTTCCCTCTTTAACCTAAACATTGAAATACTCGTACAACACCAGATCTAGACACAACTTTCACACAGAATACAATAGAATGGAAATCTCAAAACAAAAACCATCCGTTCAAGCTACAAATCTCTGGAATAACACAGACACGAACACACGTACACAGATTATTTGTCAAAATTCCTACAAACATATTATTAAACAAATGTTCATTAAGAAGTACTAAATCGAGTAATTGGACCTCACTCATACATTAGTTACTGCACCTTGATGCGCCGGAACACCACAACAATTACCAGCAATTCATCATGAAGAACCACCTGTTAACAATATTGATATTACTGTTCTTGCCTTGCCTCTACACTCCGGTTTGACACATCGTCTACATAAAATAAAAGGTACTGCTGAATATTCTGGGCCTAGTGGAATTTGTGGGAGAATTTTCTGCATAAGGCAACAATGTATTCTATTCCAAGTGTGCAGAAGATTACTTACGTCATAACCAAAACAGTTTGTTGCTAGAATCATGTTGGCCATTGTTATCTTTACTGTATCATTAACCATAATCATATTTAATTTAATTTATTTTATTATTTATTTTATGTGAATGTCTGGGTCCTACAGACAACACATCCCAATGGTCATAGCTCCTCTTGCTTTGAAGAGGATTTGACCGGGGGCTGTGGATGGCTCTGTCAGGTGGCTTTTCTGAATATTCAGCGAGTGTGCAGCTTCTGTGTTAAAATCTGAGTCAAATTGGACCAGCACTCCTCAAGATATACACAGATCCAGAACTTGATCATATCTAAGAGCTCTTAAGAAACCCAGCCATGACAGACACACTAAGAAATAGACTCGCACACATGGTCACATTAACTCTCTTTCCTCTAGGGAAAGACGGTGATAGACAATAATAATAATAATAATATTAATAATAGAAACAGGATGAACTCCAGCCGCCCCCCGCCCACCCCACCCCCTTCATCCCCTAGCGCATTCCAATGAGTGAAATATGTTACCCACAGTATGAAAAACAATCAAAAACAAGTGAACCATGTTTGTCAAATGTCTTGTCTTTTTTTTTCTCTTTTCTTTTTTTATGTCAAATCCTATATTATTTGTCTGTAGTTATGTATCATATATTGTCATAATGCCTTATGTCTACCTATGTCAAATAATGTGTAATTTGTATGTTATTCTATGTCAGGGGTCCACAAGCTAATAGGCACAACCTCCAGTGGACTCCCCGTTATCATATTTGTAATTTGTAATATTTACCAAGAGAGTAAAATCAAATCAAATCAAATCAAATCAAAGGTTTACAGTGCCATAAGAAAATTAAATAAAGGCAAAGCAGCCGACGAATTCGCGATCAGCATAGAGCACATAATAGATCCAAGAAACATAATACTGCCTATACTGATGTATATATTTATCATCATTCTGAAGACAAAGCATTTACCTTCGACATTCAAGTCTGCCATCATAACTCCAGTTCATAAGAGAGCGAAAGACCCATCAGGTTTTAACAACTATAGAGTGATTACTGTTGCTGCACTGCATGGCAAGATATATGAACATATCATCTTAAACAGAATCGTAAAACAACTCCCAGAGAAACAATCATCTATACAATTCGGATTTACAGCTCATCTGTCTCCAACTATGGCAGCTGTGATAGTTTCAGAAAAATCTGGCCGAGTTAATGGATACCAAACAGCCATTATACTGTTTTTGAACGGTCAAAAGGCCTTCGACATCATAGATCATGACTCTGAAGTGTCACCTCTTTGATCAGAACATAGATCCACATCTCTGACAAACTGTTGATAGTCCATATACAGGCTCTTATAGCAAGAGTAAAACGTGGAAGCATTGCTAGCACGGATTCCAAGTTCAACAAGGCGTCCAACAAGTGGCCATCTTATAAACAAGCTTGTACAAAACATATATCAATAAGCTACTGGATCAGCTAAAGACACAACAACTAGGCTCCCATATCGGAACAACTTACTTGGAGTGTCCTACTGTTGCTGATCATATTACTCTATGTAGTCACTCTGTGCCAGAATTGCAACTTATGCTTCACCAGCCATATTCTTATGTATGCAGAAAGGGGTACAACATTCATCCAGAGAAATCAACCATCCTCTGTAAACTTAATACGAAGTTGCATAGCTCAACGTTACCCACTTGGAATATGGGTGATGCGTAACTACCAGCTACAGAAAAGACAACACATCTTGGCCTCACATGTACAGTGAAGAATGAAAGTTCTATCAATACAGAGGAAAAGATCTCCACTGCACAAAGAACCTTCCATGCCATGGCAAACTCTGGCTTACATGGCACAAACAGGTTTTCATCAAAACCGTGCTATCACATTTACATAATGTATGTCCTACTTCGCCTCCTGGATGGAATGGATATTTTCTCTCTCTCTCACCAAAAAAGCAGACGGACGTCCTAGAATCGTTCCACATTATCTAGGCTGTCTAGATTAAATTATGAGCGCAGGTGTTTACAGCACCATGCTCAGCTGATCATCACTTAGAACAAAGGCTGTTCCATGACTTCCGATTAGTGGTTGTGTATAATCATAAATGGCTTCTTGGTTTTGCCAGAATTAATCTAGTCATATCTCAAATGCTAAAATAGTGGGTGCGGAAATAATTAATTCTGGCAATCCAATCCACAGTGTACATACACACAGGGAGAAGAAGTTCTTCCTAAGATTGGATCTTCCTCTTTTGTGGAAAACCTTAAGTGTATGGCTTCGTGTCATGATGCCTGTTTCATTGCGAATAAACATTGAATCTCTGGATCATAAAGTCCTGTCAGCATTTTGTAAGTTTCAATCATTTCTCCTCTTGCTCGCCTGTATGTCATGTTTGGTAGTTTTAGTGTCTACAACCTGTCAGTGTATGACAGATTCTTTAGTTCTGGTACTAGCTTCGTTGCTCTGTGCTGCACATTCTCTATGGCATCAATAGGGGTTTTTAGGCATGGGTCCCAAACTGAGCTAACATTAGCATGCTGCGAAAAATACTATCCCCCCTCAACCCCACCTCTCTCTCTCTCTCTCTCTCTCTCTCTCTCTCTCTCTCTCTCTCTCTCTCTCTCTCTCTCTCGTTTTATTACTAGACGGAGCGAGACCTATTATTATAGAACTATACATTCGACAGCATTCACTACTAGGAACTATAATCAGGAGTGAAAACCATGTATTGAGGAATATAATGGTGAGACAAACCTCTCTTCATTCTGGCTTCGGTAACTCACAGCTGGTTTATATGTGTCCAAGCGATTCTGCATCATTATGGTTGCTCCTCTCTTAAAGAGCCTAATAGCCATGACTCCTGCTGAGCATCAATGTAAAAATCTAGTCAAGGCAACAGTAGATTCATACTGGACACGCCACCTAACTCAGCAATGCAGTACAAAGCAAATGCTGTCATTCTGCAATACTCCTGAAGCACTGAAGCGATTTAAGCTTGATAGATTGTCCAGATAGTTATGTTATGTAGTGCCCCAACGACGAGCTGCAAAAATAATGATGAGTTCAAATGGTGTGGAGCGATCCATGGCGAATGGAATTATGGGAGAAAAAGTCCAGGACGAACAGTCAAAGGTGACAAACGACTTGGCATAGGAACAGGAATCAGATTCAACAACCAGGATTCGTTTAAACCAGCCATTGAGCTAAATTAACACCACTGCACTAACAATATGAACATCAACATTGCACTAATGAAATTGTACACAAGACAAGAGACTATTAATGAAACTATTTGTTCTATCTAGGGGTCCTCCGTCTATATAGGCTCTGCCTTTGGTGGACCACCTGTTGTGTAATTACAAACTGTACATTTTATATCAAAATAAATGAATTTGAACTTGAACTTGATTTAACAATACTCTGATAAACAGAGTATCACTGGGTAGCACCTATATATAAAGCAAAAGACTCCTCTGATTTTACTAACTACAGGCCTGTCTCAGTACTACCTCTATTCTCAAAGCTCTTAGAGAGACTACTATAACCGCTTATCAAAATTCCGTAACAAACATTCTATGTTTTACCAATCACAATATGGATTTAGGGAAACACATTCGACTATGCTAGCGCTTGTAGATATGATGGAAAGAATATCAGACTCTTGAAAATAAAGAACATATATTATGAATATTTTTGGACCTTTCGAAAGCATTTGGTACAATTGACCACAAAATTTTAATAAAAAAACTATCACATTACGGAATACGTGGTATTGCACTCGATTGGATAAAGAGTTACTTGGCTAACAGATCGCAATATGTGCCATACAATGGAGCTCTCTCTGGGAGTGCAGAACTAGTTTGCGGTGTTCCTCAAGGATCAATTCTTGGCCCTCTGCTGTTTCTACTATACATGAATGATTTACCCACCATTTGCAACTGCCTATCACTAATACTATTTGCAGATGACACCAATGCGTTTTACAGCCACAAGGACATAGATGCCCTATACAAAACCGCAAATTATGAAATGGAAAAAGTAATACAGTGGTTCAAAGTGAATAAATTATCTTTAAATGTCACTAACTATATGTTATTCACAAATGCAGACAAATTGAAAAAAACAACTCTCCCAAGAATTAAGATAGATGGTCAAGATATAGAAGAAGCACAATCTGTTAAGTTTTTCGGCGTGTATCTGGATAAAGGGCTCACTTGGGAGAAGCACATTGCAATTATCACTTCCAAGGTAGCAAAAAGCATAGGTG
This sequence comes from Chaetoderma sp. LZ-2023a, assembly GCA_034401795.1. Taxonomy (NCBI): domain Eukaryota; kingdom Metazoa; phylum Mollusca; class Caudofoveata; order Chaetodermatida; family Chaetodermatidae; genus Chaetoderma; species Chaetoderma sp. LZ-2023a. The sequence goes on from CM067360.1 coordinate 2,087,943, forward strand.
TTATGCGTCATCTTAGGTCCTATCTACCAAATAACATATTAAAATCACTCTACAGCACATTATTACTTCCATATGTCATCTACTGCAATACAATCTGGACTAACACATACCAATATAAACTTTAAAATCTGGAAGCACTACAAAAGAAAGCTATTAATCTATTCTCTTCAACAGCAGTGGGCCAGAATATCTTCAAAACAGAACAGCTACTAAAACTTAAAGACATAGGAAAATTGCAATTATATTCTATCCTGAGAGACTTCTACACTGACAACTTACCAACACCACTGCCAACACGTATTAGACATAACACTGAAATACACTCATATAACACCAGATCATGTCACAATCTCCATACAAACTACTGCCGCACAGAAACATCAAGAAACAAATCCTCCACACTAGCCATCAAACTATGGAACAGTACTCCTGCAGACATTCGCACACACATCATAAATCAGAACCCATACAAAAAAGTAATTAAAAGTATGCTAATACAAAATTACTAGATCAGCTCTCAACGCGCTATTGTCAGCGTGATGATGGCTACATGATCTAAAGGGCCTACCATGGCTTCCAGAATGCGTATAGTATCTAGTCATCACAGTAACAAATCTAATATTGAATTAACAGCTTAACCTGGAATAATAGAATATGCACATCCTAAATTCTATTACTGTTCTAAACCGAAACAACCCCTTGTGTTTAGATTTTAGACCAATTTGATCAGTAGACTTTGAGATGCGGCTTGTAGTTCGGATCGACCAGTCGGGTAGCGGCTATACCAGCTAAGCCGGGTATGAGCCACCCGTCCTGGATTCGTTTCCTGAACACGCCCTCCTGAGTAGAGCCATAAGCGTATATAGGCCTATGGGAGAGATCACATTGCGAAAACGACTAAGTTCGTTAAAATGCATGATGCGCATGCGCGCGCCAGGATGCTGTTTTGATAGAGCGCGTAGTTACGACCAAGATAGGATGGCGCTCTTAGTGTACCGAGATGGTACCCTGTAATCCTTATTGATTGCCTGTTCCCTTTAAATCTGGCATTAATCAAGACTAGAATTCGACGGGCTTTTTAAATCTGTTAAATATTTCAAAATCGGTTAAAAAATGGCTGAGTTATCCACGGAAAACCTGTCTTGATTATCTTCAAAATATTGCTGTGATGTCATAACCACGTGGACGCAGAACTTCTAGAATATTCTAGAACATTCGGCTGCACTATTATTAGCTACGCGCTGATTGGCTGTTGCTCGAACGATGATTGGTTGGAGTCTGCACCTGTGATGTCACGAGGAGTATAAAAGGAGACGCGATCCAGAGATCGAGAGCATCCTCAGCCACGAGCCGAACAGGTTGGATCTGTACCAGCTACTATCAGGGAAACAGACAATACGCGCATTACTTCGCTGTGTCAGGTTTTTCTCCCGTAGCTGGCAGTTGCCCAACCCACCGCACTAAAACAATTTTGTAACTCCCTACTTACGGGAGTAATTTGGAACTTTCTGATTACTGTTCATGAGTATCAATATCTACTTCGGAACACAAATTTGCGGTGAGGCCTTTACGGCCTGAATATGTGATTCTACAGATGTAGAGGCAGGATGTTCTTTGATGGATGACTCGCCGGATCTGCCGGCCACGCCTAAAAGTGGTATTTTAACCGTCACCGCACTAATATTGTGTATGTTCTTCTAACTTTCGACCGCAGCAAGTAAACTCTGCCCGGTGCGTCTTCAGAGCTGGCTGACGTACCCCGCACCATGAAGCTTTGTTTTGTTTCTTCGTTTGCCTCTGACATCACCCCCCCCCTCCCGCTTGTGATCGGTTTGTTTAAACCTTCCATCCATGCCATCGGTGTACGGGAACTTTCTTCACCACAGTAGTACTATTGTATCTTTTGCTGACTGCTCGTTAGACATCCTATTAGGCTTACAGTGCTGAGTGATGTACCCCTTGAGTGTTCTTGCGGGAGTCTTATTTGCGGAAAACAGCTTGCGGGAACCAACCTGTGGGAATTTTGCAGCTTCCTGAGAATGCATCAACTCACGTCAAACTACGGAATTACGTATCAATTTCAGTAACACGGTAGCCTAACTTAAGAATGACTACCGAGTATTCAAGTAACTATACTTCACAGTTTAATTATTTCTCTATATGTATTTCGTTAATTATATTGTATCCGTAAAAACGGTCCCGATGACTAAAAGGTACCGTAACGGTCCTAGGACCGCTAGTTATAATTTCTGTATTTGTTTATAGTTATTCTCATTTTTTGCAATGTGTTCCTAACCGCACTATAGTAGGTTCGTTAACCTGTACTAATATATATAACTTTGATCATTTGATACCGTATTGATTGTTCTGGTTAGATTATGTATATATATGGCCAGTGGCCATCAGTTCATATGTTTTGCTTAGTCATAGAAAATATAGGACTGCAGTGCACGTAGGAAACACTATACAGCAACACTTATATATGCAGCACCTTCTCCCGCCACCAACAATTTTTCACTGAGCTCGCTGTCCATGCTATAGCTCTGTTTATCCCAGCATGCTACCGACTAAACCTTTTTTATTCAGCTCGATATGATAGGTTCAAAATGATTAGAGAAACTTTCTTCATTACATACTCTGTAATGTACTCTTCTCTTCCGGCAGTGCGATAATATAGCCCCGCGCTCCCATAAGACTCATAACTCCAAGATTTTGTCTCTCTTCATGCTCCACTCTGCTTTGTGGCTTCTTAATTGTTTGGATGTACCTATCTGCACCATGGGCTGGTCCGACTCTGGGAAACTATTGGAGTTTCCGAGCGGTGATGGCCAGGGTGTGGTGTCACATACATTTCCCTTGTATCTTGGGATACTTAGTAGTTAGCACTTTAGCCAATGTAGGAAAGCACTGCGAAAACATATATTAATTATTATTTTATTTACTGAACAAACCTCCCGCACTGCAGTGCAAAACAGGGCAACTTGTATATAAAGCTAACGACAGGTTAAACGGTTAGTTCCATAGGACCCGGTGACGGGCGAGATGCGTATTCCCACCGAATTCTGTTAGACTGTCTGGGCATGATATTTAGATCTGCCACGCCCTTGTGGGAAGGACATTTACGGTGGGCATTCGTCTCTCTCACCCCCACCATAACGATAGAACAATTGTCTAATAATGCTTACATGAAAAGTAACCTATGTCTTGTAACGTTTTATGTGGTTACGGAGCGGGATGTCTGACTTCTTATCCAGTTCGGAGATCTTACTAAGTAACATGTATGAATGCTGTCTTCAGTATGGATGTCTTAGGGCATCTGTTCTCAGTGATCGCCGTGTCTAATAGCTAGGTAGATACCGGCCATTTGCGGGCAAAAATAGTTCTTGTTTTGAAAACAACTAAACGCTATTTAAGCAAAGCAGAAGGCCCGCATAAATAAAGCGGCAACTACTAACTCAGCATGCTAAGAATCACATAAGACGGTGCCGAGGGAATCCATCAGGAATCACCCGCCCCATCTTCACGTAAAACAGCACGCAACCCTATAGTCATAATCTCACTGGGTATGGTCTTTTCTTTCTTAAGCATTTTTGGTTGAAATATTAGAGTGGGCCCATTTTTGCCTACTACTCTTCTCCTGCTTTAAGCAGTGGCAACACCTTCTCGAGATGGAGGCCCGCGCGAGGCACTTGCCTCTCGCAAGGATTCAGCGATGACGGCCCATGCGAGGATAATACGCCTCACCCAAACTAGCACTAGGAGTAGTGCCCGCGTGAGGCACGTAACTTTTGGTCCGAGATAACCTTCTTCCTTTCAGCTTAGAGGTATAATAACTTATATTAAGTTAATTAGTTAAGTCTCGTGTACAGGAACCTCCCTGGTGGGGATACCTCTGTGGACCTACGAGTCTGTGTGGTAAAATCATTGTATAGACTTATATTTTAGGTCACCAAATCAAATCTTGTAAGTCCATAGATCACGAAATTGCTATGGACAGGCATACTGGTGACACACATTCTTGGGATGAGACAGTTGTGTTTAATGTTCGCGACGATGCTCGCACGGCCCCACCGGAACGATTGAGTTCCACCGGCCTTAGGAGCTGGATTTTGTTACCCGCAGGGCAGTCTCATACAAGGTCTGTCATCCCGAGACTGGATGCTAACCAGCGTCATCACTCGTCGTGCACTTGCGGCATGGCGAGTCGACATGATACACCGGAACGGCCCGACACTACCCGGCGAGCTACAGGCTCCAGACACAAGGATACAGATGATAATAATAAGATGAAGATCCCTCATCCCACCCACCCACCCCCACCCCAACCCCCATATATGCCAAGGACATACACGTATTCATAAATAAACTGTCAACTCACTATAAAAGAATTAATTAAAATCCACACAATGCAAGTAGATGCGACAACATAACCACCCTTAAAATTATTCTCTCTTTTTTTCCTCTCGTTTCTTTTTTATTGTCTATGTTATGTGTAAGAGTGTTGCTAAATTGTTGTTGACAATGTGATGTCTGTGCGTTATATATGTAAAGGTTCCATCGCCTTATAGGCATTGCCTTTGATGGATTCCTATAATCAATGTATATATAATCATAAAATAGCAGCAAATAAAGTTTATTTGGTTTGATTTGATTTGAAACATTTACGCAAACAATTTGTTTCTATTTTTCGTACCACATTTTAGCTAAATATGTATGTATGGTAAACAACATGCATGCTATAGTACATTTATTACATGTAGGAATGACTATTTTTCTACTGCGTATATGCTGATCCACAGATTAAGGATTCTGTTAAACCGAATATATAGGATTTGGAATCAACTCCAGAAGGAGGTTCGTCTGAAGGGCCTGCAGTTTGATAGTTTTCCAACAAGACTAAAGGTTGCACGTGTTACACCACTATACAAAGCCAAAGATGCATCTGACTTTACTAACTATAGGCCAGTCTCGGTACTTCCACTCTTCTCTAAACTCCTGGAAAAGCTGTATTTTAGTAGAATTACCAATTACCCAAGCAAAAACTCCATCTTATATCCATCTCAGTATGGTTTCAGAGAAAAACACTCAACTATGCTTGCCATTGTGGATATGATTGAAAAACTATCTATTTCCCTAGAGAATAATGAACATACTTTGGATGTATTCTTGGACCTTTCCAAAGACTTCGATACAATTGACCATTCGATTCTATTACAAAAGCTTGCATACTATGGAATACGTTGCACTGCATTGAATTGGATACAGAGCTACCTGTCAAACAGAAAACAATGTGTGCAATTTAATGGAGTCATTTCAGAATATAAAGAGGTAATCTGTGGTGTACCCCAAGGTTCAGTCCTTGGCCCCCTGCTGTTTCTCTTGTATATGAATGACATACCCAAAGTCTGTAACCATCTCTCCTAATCCTCTTTGCAGATGATACTAATGCTTTCTGCAGCCATAAGGACATAGAAATTCTTTACAAACATGTTAATAATGAAATGGCAATGTTAATAGATTGGTTTAAAGTTAACAAACTGTCCTTAAATGTAAGTAAAACCAACTACATATTATTTACAAAATCTAATAAATTAAAGGAAGCATCTCTCCCAAAACTGTACATCGACAACCAGGTAATACATGAAACCCAATATGTCAAGTTTTTAGGAGTCTATTTGGATAAGAATTTGACATGGGAGAAGCATACTGAAGTCGTAACATCCAAGGTACCAAAGAGCATAGGCATCATACGCCGACTAAAACCCTATCTAACACCGAATATTATAAAAAATCTGTACTTCCTGACATCACTTCCTGTAATGCTATCTGGACTAACACATCTGAAGGTAAACTAAAAAACCTAAAATCACTACAAAAGCAATCTATTAAATTATTTGCACAAACAGCAGGTGGCCAGGATATCTTTAAAGTAGAAAAAATTCTAAAACTGGAGGACATTGGAAGGCTCCAATTATACACAATTTTAAGAGACTTCCACAATGGCAACTTACCCTCTTCTTTAACCAGTATCTTTAAGGCCAATACACAAATACACTCTTACAACACAAGAACACGAAATAACCTGCACACATGACACTACCAAACAAAAGCAGCTCAACAAAGCCCCTCATATAAAGCAATACAATTATTGAAAAACACAGATACAAAGACACGCACAGACATTATTACTCTACATGACAGAAGATCAAAAATGTGATTATAAACACATACTAGGCTCTTAAAAAAAACACCAAAAAACAACCAATAAAAAAAAATATATATAAAAAACTCCCGAAAAACCTACAAAAAACCCACACCACCATATCATGGCATTATCATACTTGCACCCAGTCACCAAAACAAATAATAATAATAATAATAATAATAATATTAATAATAATAATAATAATAATAATAATAATAATCATTTTAATTAGCAAGATAAGCACACCTATGTACCTGTAAATATGTTGTCTTTCTGTCCCATGTCTCTTGTTCATCTTTTAGGACTAGGTTAAACCTGAACTAATTGTGTCATATATTTTATAGTGTCAGTCCTTCATGTATTATATATATATATATATATATATATATATATATATATATATATATATATATATATATATATATATATATATATATATATATATATATATATATATATATATATATATATATATATATATATATATATATATATATATATATATATATATATATATATATATATATATATTGTTCTATGTAGGGGTCCACCGTCTATATAGGCTCTGCCTTTGGTGGACTACCTGTTGTGTATTTACAAATTGTGCATTTTATATCTAAATAAATGAATCTCAATCTGAGTCTGAATAGACGGGATTTACTGAAGAAGAAGGTCGCGAAAGGAACGAGGAAGGCAAAAATATTTCTCTTGCTAAAGAAATAAATGGCAAGTTTCACAATTATTAAAATAAGGTAATATTCATATCTTATTTAATCGTATCATATTTGTAAGGATTATCTTCTTGAACTATATTTCCGTAACGTATTTCTCATTAATGAAACACTGTTACCAGTTTTCGAAATTACTACAAACTCAAGTTCAATTCATAGTTTCGCACATCCGGGAATCTTGAGATCGGCCGCCATTAAAGTTGGGGCAAACGTACTGCATGCTAAAGAGGACTGCCCAAAGCAATGCATTGTTTACATTTTCCATGAAGCTCAAACCATTAAATCCTGTATCTGAGTATCTGTAATAAACCCGCCCGGTATCAGAAAACATCAAATCATGAGGTTTTTTTTTATAAGATAGTAACGAAAGTGTAATTAAGGTTTTATGGCCCATTGCTCATAATCTTAAATTAGCCCCTCCATAAATGGCGTCGCTCCCAGGATATTATGGGAAATTTGATTGTGATGACGTCATCGCGATTCTATGAATATTATGTATTTCACGATTTATGTACATGTAGACAGATACTACAGGCAGTCCATCCAAGGCAATGCCTATAAAGTGATGGACCCCTTACAAATATACATCACACTACATTACAAACAAGAGACAACAATAAAAAGTAATTACATAACTTGTTAGTGTGTGTGTGCACGCGCTCACCATGAAAAATTAAATTAGGAGGGTTTTTTGTACAGCAGAAAAACAAATTGGTATGACCTTATGCTATAAGTAACATTAGTATTATTGTGATCATCAACATAATCATTAACATAATTAATTAATAACACTTGTTGTCGTCATTATTATTATTATTGTTGTCATAGACATAATTAAGTACATCAGGAACATCATTAATTTAATTTGTGTTTTAACTGGATACATCTGCCCTGTAACAGCCATAGTGGTTTTCACATCAAGAGTATACTTACCTCCCTAATACTTTTGATATTGCTAAATATCGGCTTTCACTCAATAAACACTCAGATTAAAACAGTTAGGTGCCCCTACTGGGCAGGGAGTCAGTGCGTAGTCTGGCGGATGCCAGCCCCACCACCGCGCATGCGCAGACTAGTACTTCCTCTTTACTAATTTATTGGCAGAGAGTCTACACATGTTTTTGTGCTAGAGCTTTTCTTTACTCAATTCATAGTCTTTTTGTGTGATTATCCCTGATAAAGATGGCAGAAAGGAGGACTTCGCCAGAGGAGGGCCCAGGACCTTTAAATCAGGTGACTTCTAGTAAAATTAGCGAGTTTTTCCCCCGGTGTAATGTGTTTCCGGGACTCGCGTTTACCGTGATAAGCGCCTTGTTTAGTTGGTTTATTTCAACTAGGTGCTATATAATACTAATCTCTCTTTGTGTTTATGTCCACAGGTCTGTGTGACGATATGTAATGGACATCACATCAGCAGAGGGTTTGTTTCTCTCCACCATGGTTCCATTTCCTACTAATACTGTTAGGTTATCTAACCAAAAATTTTATGTCCAGTGAGTCGGAGGCCTAGTATAAAGGTCTTCTCACTTTGCCCTCTTGATCCAATTCCTTCCCCTATAGGTGGAGAGAGTTAAGAGGCGTTCAGTTGGTGGAGTGCTCCAGTTCATCACGTTGGATGGTTTGTCTATACAAAGTGTCAGGTATCTAATTATTGATATGAGGTGATGTTAATTATTTAGAGAGGAAAGGGAGATAATTAACAGTATTTGCCATTGTTATCAGTATATATCTGATGGTTGTGTAGTCGAAATGTCCATTCTGCACATGTTCTGGTTAGAGATACAATTCGTCCTTGCACTTGGATGTTTGTTGGGGATCGATTTTTTCCTGTCATAGGATTAATGACGTCATAATCAGCCTTGCTCTTTATTAATAATTAAAGTTTGTCCAAAGCTGGTTTTCTGATGAATATTGATCTTTATGATCATTTCCTTCTCTTGAGTTGGTGAGTTTCTGAGCTTAACTAGATTGCTCATACTCATCGTCCTTTGCCCTGTTTCAGAGACCTGGTTGTGCGTCCTGTGGACGGTTTTTGAAGGACAAGTTTGTGCCTCATCTCTGTTATCAGTGTAGCCCCTGTGGTCCCTTGCTTAATTGCGAGATATGTAAGCACTGGGGGGGCGAGCTAATGTCCGAATTCTTGTGCTTGCAGGCGAAGGACAAGGTGGTGGAGGAGGAGAAGAAGAAGCAGAAAAGAGAGGGTGTGAGTAAGAAGGGTAAGAGGAAGGCCTCGTCCGCGGTGGACATGGAGGCCTTCCGGACCGAGATGTTGGGAGAGATGAGGAAGACAATAAAGGATTTGGTTCCAGAGTTGCTTCGTGGCATGCTTCCTGGACCAAATCCTTTGCTGTCCTCATCATCTGCTTCGGAGCAGGTAATCCCCACCTCTGAATCACCTTTCCTTAGTACGCTTCCGTTGTTCGAAGATTCAGAGGTGGCCCCATTAGAGGGGGCGTTCCACGACCCTGGCATCAGGCTTAGTGCCGCGCCGAGGGGCCGTGGACGGTTGTCGCTGGAACCCGCGGGCTGCTTATCAGTCCAGGGGTATCCGCACGCCGCGGGTGCCAGTACCTCCTATGGCACCTTCCCTGGCCAGTCCGGGTTAGCTCTCTTTGCTGACCCAGAGTCTAATCTGTCTGGCCAGGAGGATGAGGATTACCTGTTGGGGTCGCCGTCTGAGGACGTGGCCATGGATTATGACGTCTGTGCACCCCTCGCGGGGAATACAGGCGACTTATTCCACGGTTCTACTCACGCAGGGGTAGAATCCACGGTTCAGACTGTGGCCCTGGGCGCTGAGGGCCAGCGTTACCGCATACCTCGGCTTGCCGAGAGTGTCGCTGGTGCTGGCCGGGGCCGTGGTGGGGCGGTATGTGCCCCGTGCTCTACCACGGCGCCTGCTCCTGGTCAAGCCAGTGAGATCAGCATGCCGGTGTTGTCAGGCCCGCATGCTCTCCCTGGCTTGCCAGGGGTATCAGCGTATCCGCCGTCAAGCTCTGTTGCTTGCGCTCAGGAGGAAGACGAAGGCCCCCGTCTTGTAGAGCGCTCGCAGCTAGCCACGGAGGAGGATTGGTCTGACGCTTGCCAGTGGTTGGTGAGTGTTAGACCAGATCTGCCCGTGGAGCAGTCGGCTAGCCAGCGTGAACACAGGCCGTGGTTAGCTGGTAAGCCTACTGCTAACGCTATGCCTTCTCTGCTGCTGGCAGAGAATGTCGTTGACATGTTCGAGGCGGCGGAGACGTCCATTAAGTCGAGTGGACGTCTCGCGAAGGCCCCGCGCGAGGTGGCCAGGCGTTGCCGCATCGTGCCCCTGGATTACCAGCGGTACGGTGTGGTACCTAAGCCGAGCGTGGATGACCACGCGGCTTTGGGTGAGGATGCGCGGCCAGGCTCCCGTTCTGACACGGGAGTCTTGTGTTCGAACGCGTTGCGTTCAGCAAATACCGCGTTGCGTGATGCGGAGGAGAGTGGGAGGGCTTCGATTGCCGCTCTGTCCCACGTCTCCCAGCTGTTACAAGGGGTAGTAACAGCATCCGCATCGCACCAGCCAAGTCCAGTCACAGTCCAGCGAGCCATCCAGGATGGTATCAACCTGGCTCTGGACTGTATGATTCGGGCGGTGACCAGGAGTGTCCGGGCAAGGCGCACATTTGCCTTGGACAATCTGTGCCCTTCCCAGGACCTGTACAATAGGCTACTGCGTACGCCTATGACAGGTCCTGGTCTCTTTGGAGGTGAGGGATGTAGGCACCTCCAGGAGACGGTTACTCTGGTAAATAACCAGAGGGCGCTGCGCGAGCAGTTTGAGGTGCTTCGTCGTGCTAACGTTCGCGCCGCACCCCCTGCGTATCGTCCCCTGCAGGCTCGAGGTGGTGGTGGCCTGGTCAGAGGCCAACCACCATCGCAGCGTCGGCCTCGGCCGCGTGCGATTCGGCCAGCAGCGAGGGGGGCGCAGGCTCCTCAGGCGCAGTCAGCCAGGCAGCCGCCCGCGCACCGAGGTGCGCGCGGTGCTGGTCGTGGCGCGCGAGGATCTGGGTGTGGTAATCGTTCCTGATGGGACGGTTACCGCGGTGAGAACCGCTCCGGTGTTTCTGGCAAAGGAGACAGTGCCGCTCTTGCACTCCTTATGTCCACCTCTATCCCTAGGTGGACCGGTGGGAGGCGGCTAACCGACCACATGCAAGAGTGGGAATGGTTAACTCAGGACCGTTTAGTCTTGCGATGGCTTTCAGTCGGGTATCATCCCGATTGGATGACAGGCCCGCCATCGCGACTGTCTCTAGTGCCGATCTGGACTCCAAATCCGAGAGATCCAGAGCAAAGGTTGTGTATCGAGAAGGAAATAAATTCCCTCATACAAAAAGGAGCTATTCAGCCGGCACAAAGGTGTCTGGGCTTCTATTCAACCCTGTTCTTAGTAACAAAAAACACCGGAGGGTGGAGACCAGTTCTCAACCTCAAGCCATTGAACAAGTTCATAGAGACGCCCAGTTTCAAGATGGAGACTGTGCGCTCGGTGTTGGCGGGGTTAGAGAGGGGAATGTGGACAGCGTCGATAGATTTGAAGGACGCTTATTTCCACATCCCCATACACAGGAGTTTCCGTCGCTTCCTGAGATTTGCATTCGAGGGCAGACAGTGGGAATTCAGGGTGTTACCCTTCGGAATTTCCACGGCTCCTCGGGTTTTCACCCGTGTGGTTCTTGCGATCACCGCATACCTCCGACTGGCTGTTGAAAGCGCACACCCAGGAAAGTTTATCGGCCAATCTGGAGATTGTTTTGAAGACTCTCACAGACTTGGGCTGGATGATCAATTTCCCAAAATCAGAGCTGACTCCATCCCAGAAGTTTGTTTACCTGGGGATGTTCTTCGATCTAGAGACAGGATATGTTTTTCCTACTCAGGAGAGAGTTCAGAAACTCATCTCATTAATTCAGTCAGTGTGCGACAGTCGTCATGTCCTGGCACGGGTTTACTTGAGAATGCTGGGGTTGATGGTTTCATTGGAACCAGTCATTCCTCAGGCCGCCTTACGCAGGCGGCCGATCCAGTTATTTCTCATGACACAATGGACCCAGAGTACAGGTTCGCTGGACTCGAACGTGTCAGTGTTGGCGCCTCTGATTCATCACCTGCAATGGTGGTTGGACACAGAGAATCTCTTGGTGGGGGTTATGCTAACCCCTCCCCACCCTCAGGTGACTGTGTATACAGATGCATCGATGGAGGGCTGGGGAGCTTGCCTGGAAGAATCCACGATATCAGGGCTTTGGAATCTGGAACAGTCAAAGGAACATATAAATCTACTGGAGCTAAGAGCAGTAGTCCTGGGCCTGGAACATTTCTTACAGAAAGTTCAGGGCAAGATTGTTCTTATTCGTTCAGACAACTCAACAGTTGTGACTTACATTTTCCGCCAGGGCGGAACGAAGTCGCCCAGTCTCTGTATGATGACATGGAGACTGCTTTGTTGGTGCCTGGATCACCAGATTACCTTGAAAGCAGTTCATATTCCGTGAAGGTTAAATCTGCTAGCAGACTCATTGAGCCGAAGGATGAGTGTTTTACCCACGGAATGGCAACTAAATCAATGTGTGGCGGATCGTCTGTTCGACCATTGGGGGAAACCCAACATCGATTTGTTCGCAACGAAGAAGAATGCGAAGATGACGACGTACGTCTCTCCGATTCCGGATCCAAGCGCTTTCGCAACAGATGCGTTAGCTATCAGCTGGGGGAGAATGTATGCATACGCATTCCCTCCAGCAATCCTGATTCCAAAAATTCTTCAGAAAATCAGACAGGAGGAATGCCAAGTGCTTCTGATCGCCCCGGATTGGCCAAGCCGATCATGGTATACGGATCTGCTGGACCTTCTGGTCTGCAATCCGGTTCCTCTGCCTCTGATGGACGACATTATCTTCCAGGGCAAGGCCCTTCACAACAATCCGTCAATGTTCAGATTGACTGCGTGGATGTTGTCAAGGAATCTAGAATTAAGGAGGGCTTTTCTGAGCAAGCAGCCATGTTTATGGCCAAAGCCAGGAGGGGGTCAACCTCCAGAGCATATAATTATAAAATCAACAGATTTGCAGAATGGTGCTCAAAAAGATGTATTGATCCAATGGATTCATCTATTCAGGTAGTAGCTGATTTCCTCTGTCACCTGTATGATGCCTATAGCCTCAAGCCTAACTCTATTGCTGGTTATAAGTCAGCTTTAATGTCTGTTATTCCTTGCTTGGCTAAGAGGGGAAGTGATGAAGTAAATACATTAAATGTATTAATTAAAGGCATGGGCAATCTAAGACCAAGGAATCCCCCAGTGATTCCGTCTTGGAGTTTATCGCTAGTGCGTCAAGTACTAGGTGATAAGCCTTTTGAACCACTTAGTTCCATTTCTATGAAACTATTAACACTGAAGACTGTGTTTTTAATTGCTGCGGCCTCGGCTAGGCGTAGAAGTGAAATTCATGCCTTATCAGCCGAGGATGACCGTTTTGTGGTTTCAGGGGAAGGCCTTAAGCTGCTACCTAGGATTAATTTCTTGGCTAAGAATCAGTCGTTGAAATATCCAGGTCAACCTATTGTTTTGCCTGCTTTAACTAGATATGATCCTAATTCTAAAGCATGGTGTCCCGTCCGGGCGCTTCTCCGGTACAAACAACGTACATCGGAGTGGCGCACCGACCAGTCGGCGTTATGGTTGTCATATATTGAACCCCATGGCAGGGCTTCTAAGGACACCATTTCCAGGTGGATTGTAGAATGCATTCAGTTTTGTCATAAATCCGCCACCGGGAAGCAGGTTGACGTGGCCAAGGCTCACAGTGTCCGCGGCGTAGTGACATCCACTGCCCTATTTAATGGGGTCCCTGTGGATGATATTATGTCGGTGGCTCAGTGGCACTGTGAGTCAAGTTTTACAGACCATTATCTCTGTGACACCTCTAATCCTCTCGCCTTGTCGATTTTGAAAAAATAACTAGGCTTATATTTTTGATGAGGTTTCCTCATTGCTTATATATTTCACAATTAATTTATGGAAACAACCACTTTTTTGGGACTGCATCATTCTTCACCAATGGGAAGAGGATGTCAGCAGCCATTTCAACAAGGCCAGTCTTGTGCATGGGTTGTCCATTGTTGATTGTCTTGTCACGTTACCCGTTATTAATATGATGATGGTTTTGTGTATTTATGTGGTTCATTGTTGAGAGTATACGAAAATGGAGCTTTTTCGTCTCTGTCCTGTAGTACATGGCACTTGTACGTAGAGAGCGTATAGGACATTGAGGTCATCTCTCATACATCGGTGGTGTTATCCGATGGTTAGTGAAATCCTGACTGTTTTTTCATACAGTTTCAGAAGTTTAAGTGCCTTAAACGCAGAAAAGCGTATAGGGATGAGCTGGTCTTTTGACCTCGCCTCCCTCCCGCCGAATTCACTGTCGAATTCTGGCAATATCAAAAGTATTAGGGAGGTAAGTATACTCTTGATGTGAAATAAACGAAATCAAGGATTTCTTTTTTCACGAGAGAGTTGATACTTACCTCCCTAGATACGGACCCGGCCTCTCCACCCCACAGATGCTGGGTCTTCAGGCTCTTAATAGTTGCATGTGTATCAGCCAATAAATTAGTCAGAGGAAGTGCTAGTCTGCGCATGCGCGGTGGTGGGGCTGGCATCCGCCAGACTACGCTCTGACTCCCTGCCCAGTAGGGGCACCTAACTGTTTTAATCTGAGTGTTTATTGAGTGAAAGCCGATATTTAGCAATATCAAAAGTATTAGGGAGGTAAGTATCAACTCTCTCGTGAAAAAAGAAATCCTTGATTTCGTTTACTTTGCATCATGGCCCTTGAAACACGGTTGATCGGATATTAGGATTTTGTCACTAATTAATAGATGAGAATAGGTGTCCATTTTGGCTACAATGCTGGCCTCATGGTGGGTGTCTTCTTTGTCTATGTTTGGCAACATTGTTACCAAAATGTACCCCTGTTTTGGTGAATATTGGGTTGATGTTAGGGACTTGCAGTGTGCCAAGGGTTATTTCAATACTTTCCTGTTAAAAGGTTCCTTATGGTTTTCTTGTATGAGGTCTTAGTTAAAATTTGTGTGCGAATGTTTGCATCTGTATTATTCCATAATTTTCTTGCCTGTGTGGAGGGTTTTTGCATGGATTTTCGTGTATGGCAGTGGCTCATGTAAAGATTTCATTTTGTTCAAGTGTTATATGAATGTATTTCAGTGTTGTTGTTGAAGAGATTTGATAGTGGTGTCGGTAGGTTGTCGTTGTGGTAGTCTTTAAGGATTGAATATAATTGGATTTTCCCAATGTCTTCTAGCTTACCGTATTCCGCTTAATTGTAGCCTATGCTTTAATAGAAGCCCACCCCCTAACTTTAACATATGAGCTCCAATGATTTCTTAGCAGTTTCAAAACGGCAAAACGCTGTATTAGAATCCCACCCCCTAACTCAGCAGACTGTATAGGAAAATTTTTCTTAAGAGCAAATTTGTAAGAATGGCGTGTATAATAATAACAATCGTGTCACAAGGTGTGTCCACTTCAGACCGATCTCTACCCTGATACATTCCCGGCCCCTCTAGAAGTCAATACAGGCCTCGGATTTGTAAATCTCAACCGCCTATTAGATTAATACTAGTAGTAGGCCACGTATGTTCAAGATATAATAAAGTTTATTCCACACTTTTGTAGTCAAAATGCGCGTAAAACAGTCTTGGCGTGATTAATTACCTTCCTTAAAAATATATTTTAAGAACAAATTTATGTACAAAACAACAAGCACGGGAGAAAATGTGCATCAATTATGTAACGCTGGTCAACATTAAATGCTCCAAATTGAATTATTACGAACGACAAAATATCCGGCTTCTTAAGTTGGCGAGCCAGCAGTTCTTGAGATGGGAGGCATCATGTTCTCGCGAGATATTATACGCTAACGGGAGTTTATCAAACGGGTACCCGTTTTTTAAGATCAGGATAATACTCAGTTCCTATCGCGCAATGATAATATATAGATATTCCCGAGTTCCTAGTCCCCGATTCCAGAATATTTATATCCGAGTACGCGCTCTAAAATAAACTCTTCAATTGGAGGCGAATCATGCGATTTGTATTTTTCGCGACGCCATTTTATATCAAATTGTGTATTAATTTTGATGTAATAAACAAGCTTTATTAAAGGATACGCAATATTTAGGCGCTCAAATCAAATAATTTCACTTCCCAGGTGATGTTTTGAGGTATACATTAAACGTAGGCGGTGGGAATTTTTACGGGAGAAAATATGTTGCATTTCCGTGGTATCAATTTTAGAAAACATTTTTGGGAAAACTCTGTAATATAAGCCCACCCCCTTTCTCAGAGATGTTTTGGTTGGAAATTGAACACCTCTTGTCCTAATAGAAGCCTAGGCTACTATTAAGCGAAATACGGTAAGTAGATTTTCTGTTTTGAAAATGCTTTGACCCTCTGCTATTTGTGCAAATAGTTTAATGCTTTTCTTTTGTAGTTCTTTCAGTTTTGTTAGTTTATTTTGGTGGGTGTTAGTCCAGATCATGTTGCAGTAGGTGATGTGCGGTAATATTAATGTGATGTACAGCAAATTTAATAGATTTTTTGGCAAGTATAGTTTTAGTCGTCGCATGATACCCACATCCTTTGCAACTTTAACTGTATCAATTTCTATATGCTTCTCCCAGGTAAGATTCTTGTCTAAATATACGCCTAAGAATTTTGCAAATTGAGCTTCATGTATTTCCTGATTATCAATAAAGAGTTTCGGGAGATTTTTGGATTTCAGTGTTTTTGTGAATAATAAATAATTAGTTTTGCTTACATTTAGTGACAACTTATTTGCTTTAAACCAGCGGATTACATTTTCCATTTCATGATTTACATTTTTATATAGGGTATCTATATCTTTGTGGCTACAAAAAGCATTGGTATCACCCGCAAACAGGATTAGTGATAGTTGTTTGCATATGGTGGGTAGATCATTCATATATGATTTAGAAAGAGCAGCGGGCCAAGAATTGATCCTTGAGGAACACCACATACTAATTTCCGATTTTCTGATAAGACTCCATTATATTGGACACACTGCACTCTGTCGGTTAGATAGCTTTTTATCCAATCGAGTGCTATGCCGTGTATTCCATAATAGGTGAAGTTTTCAATTAGAATTTTTTCATCTATGGTATCGAATGCTTTTGTGACAGGTCTAAAAATATTCCTAAAATGTGTTCTTTATTTTCAAGTGAATTTGAAATTTTTTCCATCATTTCCATGATGGCCATCATATTGTGATTGATAAATAATATAATATTTGTCTCGATATTTCATTAGTCGTTTATAATAGAGTCTTTCAAGTAGCTTTGAAAAAAGTGGTAGTACTGTGACAGACCAGTAGTTAGTGAAATCAGATGAGTCCTTGGCTTTGTATATAGGTGTTACTTGAGGCGACTTCGGTCTTGATGGGAATATGCCTTGTGCTAAAGAAAGGTTGCATATATGATCAAGTGGTGTTAGTATTTGGGGAATGCAGTTTTTAAAGATGTTCCATTTAAAATTATCAATCCCTGCACTTTTGTTTGGATTGATTTGCATTAAGATTTTTCGCATGATCTCCTCTGTGTCAATGGAGAATAGAAACATTGAGGATTGATAGCTGCCTGTCAAGTAATCTCGTATTGTGATGTCTTTATCGGTTTGGATACTTAGAAAGTGTTGGGCCAATATTAATAAAGTAGTCGTTAAATTTGTCAGCAATTTCTTAGTTATCAGTTATTACCTTGTTATTGTAACTGAACCTGGATGGTTCCAATTTGCTATTTTGCTTGTTTAACAATGTTTTTATTAATTTCCAGGTTTCTTTGATATCATCTTTTTTTTGTAGTACATTATTTTAGCTATTTTGATTGTTTGATTTAGTTTATTTCGATATTTTTTGAATTGTGTATCATTATATTTTGTTAGGACTCTGATGAAATTTAGATACAGTTTATTCTTTTTATGACAGGAAGCAATCAACCCTCTAGCCATGGTTTAGTTGGATTTCTTTCAAATTTTAAAACTTTTTTAGTCGAAAGCAGTCTTCATACATACCAGTGCATGCTAAGTGGAATGAGTTGTAGGCATCTTCACAAGACTGACATTGGAATATATTATCCCAGTCAAATGCAGTCATTTTATTCTGAAATTTGTAAATATTTATGCTCCAGAATTCTCTACATGTAACTGTTTCTTTTTTGGAATAGCTTTTGTCTTTTATACAGTTTTTCTATATAGTAGATATGTAGATGGTCTGATATTTCTGTTACAAAAATTCCATGACGGTTCTTACCTTCTAGTTCTACCATATTATTAGTGAAGATATTATCAATGATGGAAGCACTGAATTCTATAATTCTTGTTGGTTTGGTAAAAACATAGGATAGTAGAATGGCGCCAACAATTTTGCTTTTAATCGCATTTCCATGTACTTCTATAAAATTTGTTTCACTATGTTCTTCCATCATTGATAGGTCTTCTCTAACTATATATTCTTGATCATCTTTTGTGTAGATGCCTATACCGCCGCCGGTTTTAGTTTTCAATAAGTGAATAGTGTTGACGGTTAATTAAGGTAAGTTAGGTTTTAGCCATGTCTCAGTAACACCAATAATACTGAATTGATGGGTGCTGTTGTCTAAAAAGATGGGTAGTTTGTCAATATTCCTCAAGATAGACCGAGTATTAACATGGATAAAAGAGAAAGATGAAGTTACACTGTCCCTGATTATAGTATCATTATATTTTTTCTGTAGCATGTATTCACATTCAGGTCCAGGTATGGGGATTTCTTCGTTGTCCTGATCATCTTCAGAAATAGTTGGCTTATAGAATTTGTTTAGTTTGAAAGGGTTTAGGAGTTGTGTAGTCAGATATGTGTGGTCATAATCATTGTTGATACCTAGTATTGTCATCATGAAGTCAGTGTCATCAGAATAGTGATTAAATTGGAAAAGGGTACTATTGCAATTAAGGTGCCAATTTGCCTTGGGGATGTTGCTGCCAGTGGCAGCAGCAGGTTACAGTTGAGTTAACCCTTAGCACACTGATATCAATATTCTATCTTTTACTGTGTCAATAGCAAAGAAACTAGTGTACATTTTTCAAAAATTTTGGTGGAAGATGTTGCTGTCTACGACAGCACCATCTTCCATCAAATTTGTCGAAAAATAAACACCAGTCCATCTTTTACTTTAATTTGAAAATTTTGACATCAGAGTGGTAAGGGTTAAGCCCCAATGCATGTGCCAGCTTTCCTGTTATTCTATCTTGAGATTGACACACTGTCAAAGCAAAAATAGGACACATAACTTTGACAAAACAAAATCAAAGGCAGATAGTAACATGAAAAATAAAATACAGATGTGACTTATAAGCAAAAAACAAAAGCAGGTATAAATGACATTTGTTAGTCACAGTGCTGATGGTTTATATGCAGTGGGCCAATTAACTAATTAGCACTTTGGACAATGGGTTCCCTGGGTTTCTAAATACGGCGAGGATTGGTGACTAATGATGATAGGGAAACAACATCATCTTCATGCTAATCCTGATAACAATTAACCCTTATAGATCCGCGGTGATAATTTCACTATGAATTTTTCTTTCTGTTGAATATTTTGGAGCCAATTGGAATTATGTGTGGAGCATTCTGTTGAATATTCTGGAACCAATTTGTCATTCTGTTGAATATTTTGGAGCCAATTTTAGTGATGTGTGGAGTATTCTGTTGAATATTCTGGAACCAATTTGTCATTCTGTTGGGTATTTTGGAACCAATTTGAATGGTGTATGGAACATGCTGTTGAATATTTTGGAACTAATTTGAATGGTGTGTGGGACATTCTGTTGTATATTTTGGAACCAGTTTGACTGTGAGAAGTTGTAGCCAGTGACAGCAGCAGGTTACATTGGGCTAAGCCCCAAATAATATGTCAGCTTTCATGTGCTTTTATCTTGAAATTGACACAATGTCAAAGCAAAATTAGGACAGATAACTTGACAAAACTAAGTCAAAGGCAGAAATAGATGGCAAAGCAAAATAAGAGACAGGTGTGACTTAAAAAGAGAAATCACGGCAGATATAACTATATATGCAATAGAACAATTAAATATTCAACATTTTTGGGACAGCAGGACACTTGAATATCTGATTACGCGCATTAGGTCATTGGGTTTATAATAACATGTAAATGTACATTGGCTAATAATGGTACTGGGGAATCAACTTCATCTTCACACCAATGCCAGTGTCTAAATACTCTCAGACCGGAGGTAATAGTTTCGCTATAATGTATGACGCATTCTGTTGAAGATTTTTTAACCAATTTTAAAGGAGATGCTGCTATCACTGACATTATACACTTACATGTAGCGATAGAATAATTAAATTGATGCTACAGCTAGGCACTTGGTAGTTTATATGAGAAGCAAAATACAAGGCATATAAATTGGCAAAACAAAATCAAAGGCAATTATTACTGACAAAGCAAAATCAAAGATAGATATAATTGACACGGCAAAATAAGACAGATGGATTCACAAAGCAAAAACAAGCGCACGTTATCATGTAATAACAGGGGGGTTCCCAATCACACAGCTTACAAACAAACTCTGGCATGACATTCGGTATGTAGCATAATGGCAGGGCCCAAAATTAAGAGCTGTGAGAGGTAACATGACAATTGTTGAGGCCACTTCGCCAAAGATAATACAAACACAGCCCTCAAAATTTGGCGAGAACGATCGTTTTGTTTGCGTGTCAGTTACGTGAAGTAAAATTGGTCGCGTTAGTGACAAATCCCAGAACGGTAGTTATCTCTGATCGTGGAAAACAGAAGTTTCAACAACCTTTTGATAGGAAACATGCTATTTACAACGGAATTTGACATGTGTCAGAGACAAACTTCCGTTGTATTTCCTCTAGCATTACTACTTAGGCCGGGAACTAGTCTCGCTACACGTTATGCATCAACAACGACTGTTCAATTATAAACCGTTGCATGCAAGTACATGCAACCGTCAGCTGGCTATGGCTGAGGCACATCATAGCGATTTATCAAATTAACAGTGGCATTTAGCGATCGATTTAGGCCATTTACCGCTCAAAATTTGCATTATGTATCCACAAATATATGCTTATAATAATATCATACCTTAGTCAGCGCAACGGTAATCAATATTTTTTCACTAGTCCTATTGTTTTATAAGATTTAAGATGTTTTGCGCTGAATTGCTGGTTTATCCTTCAGTTCCCATTTATATACTATGACTAGTGTTCATTGCTAAAGTAATATTCAAGGCAACCACATAAGAAAGACTTTAGGGGTCATAAGGTCAAAGCCAAATTAATGAATTTTACAAGTGCAAAGCCTATTATTTGTTTTAGTCAATATTTTAAATAGTATTTGACATTAATTTATCACAGTAATGGTCAAAATTGCTTTAAAAAAATTCATTCAGTGGTTAAGTTGTCTCAAATATTATTCTCTTGGCCTGCAAATTAAACTACATAGGTGGCTTCGTTAGGACGCTCC
Organism: Chaetoderma sp. LZ-2023a; assembly: GCA_034401795.1. Classification (NCBI taxonomy): domain Eukaryota; kingdom Metazoa; phylum Mollusca; class Caudofoveata; order Chaetodermatida; family Chaetodermatidae; genus Chaetoderma; species Chaetoderma sp. LZ-2023a. The sequence goes on from CM067360.1 coordinate 2,109,501, forward strand.
CTTGCAGGGATACCTCATGGATATATACGGATCGGTGAGGTACCTCTGACGAATCCACGTTAGCAAGACACCAACATAGTTCTATGTACTGTATATCTTCTCTCTCGTGCTAACAAACGAGTACCATTGTTTGTATAGTATATATTTTTAATTATCATGTATACAGGGATATTTTTCTTGTCTGGCAGTCATGGGGTTCCAAGGGGGTGGGGGGGGGGGGTTGCGTGTCTCAAGGAAAACCTTTTCAAAAGCCTATATGTATTCACCAGAAAACGTAGTTTTTTCTGTCACAAAAGCGATAGTAAACTTGAATTCACTAACATTCACATGGGCCTAAAATACAGATGTACGTTCAAGCCATATTGTGACACACACAATGTCATATACGTACTCACATGCACATAATGCCACTAACAGATTGTGGAGGAAACCAAACATGAATTCCACATACGGGTGGAGTTTTCCCAGTCATAAAAATTATACATGTTCTTCCTATATTTACTTTACCACTGGGGATGAGTATTATTGATAGGGTTAACTCCGCCAGTGGTCAGCAATCCCCTCAGAGGTCTGATTTTATCCATTCACAAAAGTTTTTTGTTGATTTTATTGGTCGTTTTGTAGACACCCTTTCAACTATTAAGATGAGATATTACAAATTCTGTTCACATTATAAGAATTATTCAGTTGAATATTTTGAAAATAGCTAAACTAAATGTTGCTGGTTGCATACATGCAGGTAGCAATCTCAGTAGAATTATTTTCAAAATATTAAACTGAATATGTCAGACATCCTAAAGAATTTTCTCCTTGAAAAGAGTTAATACCTCCTTGTCTACTCTCTATAGGGTGCAGTACATTAATTCTTTAACGGTCAAGATTTGTCAATTGAAAATCTTCTGCTCAGTGATTGTCCATATGCAGGCCAAGAGAACAATATTTTCTTTAAATTCAACGCTGGAATGAGTGGCTTGGGTAGGGAGCCAGTTTTGAACGACGAATACAGTAATCCAAACATGTACCCAACATATACCGCATTAGGTATCGCATCTGAGGGTTTTTAAGCTAGAGCAGGAAGAATTGTGGTATTTTCATTGTTGTTATCGCATTTGTTTCCAAAAATCATCAATAACAATATCAATCATCCATCTCATCCGTGACAATATTTCATTGTTAGTGCAGTTATTATACCCCTAATCCTGCAAGTAACACGCCATACAGACAGGCGTGCAAACTGTTTAGTAATAGAGTTTAACGGTATGTTAAATTCGTTGGTTTTTTGGTTAAATGTAACTTTTATTGATAATTCTCGACTCTTTTCCAGTCCAGAAGGTGATATCTATAGAGAACTCTTCTGGGACCACGTGCATCCCAGCAAGCAGGGTACTTGGCTTTTGTCAGAGAATATCACCAATTATCTCTCTGCTCATATGGATATAGCAATAACCGCCACAACTGATTCTCAGGATTTTTTAGTAGGGACATCGGTTTGGAGGAGCCAAGGCAGCAAGTAAACTCCTTATCATATCCTAAAGCTCATACAATATCCATATCAAACAAATTCAATCCATTAGTAATAGAGACTCGAGTAAATCAGAAAGGTAATGGACGCTTGTATCATACGGTTAGGGCTATAAATGACTGTGATAAACATCAGTTGCACACTGACAACATTCTTGTCAATGGAACCAGAGAAACCATTATTGTAAATGATGTAAATATTGATATTCTAAATACATGTAATCATGTTAACAATGATGTAAGTTATGAAAAGCAAAAGAAAAAATTTAAAAACAGTGCAAAACACAGACAAATTCATGTCTATACAAGGTAGTAAAATACATAAATCAATTTCATCGACAACAAGATTCACTTAAAGGTTTCTATACTAATACTGATAGCTTATTAAACAAGCGTGCAGAGTTCAGCGCTATTGTTGCTGAACAAAATCCGGACATAAATAGGGGTTACAGAGATCTTACCAAAAAATGTTTCTATAGACCCTCAAGATAGCGAATTTGCACTGGAACAGTATGACTTATTTACAAACATTAGTGAAATCACAACTACATCTGGTGGGGGGGGGGGGGGGGTTAGCTTTATATATAAAAAAGGTTTTAAAAGCTAGCCCTATTTATATACTTGGGGATGATAAGTTTGCCGAGTCTAAATGGTGTCAAATTAAGCTGGAGAACAAAGACTCTCTTATTATTGGATGTGTATATAGGTCGCCCAACTGTAAACATGAAAACCATTCCTGTTTAATAGACTTATTAAGAAATGTAGCTGACTTAAAATCTAGTCATCTTCTGATAATGGGTGACTTCAATTATAGTCAAATTGACTAGACCATTGAATCATCAAATATTCAGCTTTGCTCTGCATCAAGCTTTCTTGAATCAATTAAAGATTTATACTGGCATCAGCATGTAAGAGCCAACTCACTTTAGAGGCAATCAAACAGCAAATACATTAGATCTTACAATATCAAATGAGGAGAATATGGTAGAAAATATAATCATAAATGCACCTATAGGAAAGAGCCACCATGCAAGCATAAGCTTTACCTTCAATTGTTATATAAATACCATCTTGCAAAACCCTCACTACATTGTCAATAGAGGTGATTATGATGGTATGCGTGCAGATGCTGCAAATATTGACTGGACATCTAAATTATCTGCTGACATTGAGCATGATTGGTGTGAAATATTGAATGAAATTAAAAGGCTAACTGATACATTTGTTCCAATATCTAAAATTAATGCAAGAAAAAAATCAATTTACATAACCAAAACTGTCTTTGAAACTCTAAAACAGAAGAGACTTGCCTTTCAAAAATGGAAAAAAATCACGTGACAATAATGACTATTTGTATTACCAAAAAATCAGAAATCATACACAAAAGGAATGTAGGAAAGCAAAGCGAAATTTTGAACAAAAAATAGCAACCGAATCCAAATGTAACCCGAAAGCTTTCTTTCATTATGCTAAATCTAAACTGAAAACAAAAAATTCTGTATGTGACTTAAAGAAACCAAATGGAACCCTTACAAATTCAGATTCTGAAAAGGCTGATGTCTTAAATACATTTTTTAGTTCAGTTTTTGCGCACGAGGATATGTCCCATCTGCCCAGCTTTAGCTACAGACAATATTCCACAATTCTAAATGAGATCTTAATTACAGAAGACATGGTGTTAAAAAAATTGGAAGGTATCAATACGAATAAATCTGCTGGCCCTGATGGGATATATCCACGTGTTTTGAAAGAACTAAACAGCCTCATAGCCTACCCCTTCTTCACCTCTTTAGAAACTCGCTGAAGCAGGGAAATTTACGATCACTGGAAACTGGCTCATGTATCACCTTTATTTAAAAAAGGTGATAGGCATTCCGCAAACAATTATCATCCTATTAGTCTGACATCAGTTGTGTGTAAAATACTGGAATCTCTAATAAATGACCATTTAGTAACCCATTTGGAAACTAACAATCTGATAACTAAAGACCAGCAGGGTTTTCTTAGGGGACGCTCATGTGTCACAACTCATTTCCATTCTAGATATTTGGACAGATGTCTTAGATCATAACGGGAAAATTGATGCTCTCTATTTAGATTTTGCTAAGGCATTCAACACTGTACCACACGAGCGACTTCTACTCAAACTTGAGAAATATGGTATTCAGGGAATGGTCTTAAAGTGGATAAGAGGGTTCTTATATAATAGAAAACAACTAGTGGTAGTAAATGATACACACTCTAAAGTAGCGCAAGTTCTCAGTGGGGTCCCTCAGGGTAGTGTTCTGGGCCCACTTCTTTTCATTCGTTATGTAAATGACCTGCATGAAAATATAAACTCACCCGTTCACATGTTTGCAGATGATACAAAAATTCATAGAGAAATACACTCCATAACAGATGCATCAGAACTTCAAGATGATCTGAACAATATAGAAGATTGGTGTTGTACATGGCAAATTCTTTTAAATCCAGAAAAGTGTAGTGTAATGCATTTAGGATCAAATAACAAGAAGTGTCCATATTATGCAAACAAAGGGGGTACACAAGTCAAACTAAATGAAGATATTGTCGTTAAGGACCTCGGTATTAACATTGATAATCAGCTGAAATTTAGTGAACATTGTAAGACAGGCAAATAAGGCTAACAAAATTTTAGGATTAATCAGACGATCTTACACGTATTTGGATGCACCAACGTTAGTAAAATTGTATACTTCTCTTGTAAGGCCAATCCTGGAATATGGCAATGGTGCATGGTGCCCCATGTTCATTAAAGATTGTGAAACCCTTGAATCTGTACAAACAAGAGCAACAAAAATGGTGCCTTATTTAAGATCTCGCAGCTATCCTGATAGACTTAAACATTTGAAGCTCCAATCATTATACTATCGACGAAACATTTGAAGCTCCAATCATTATACTATCGACGTGCAAGGTGGGATATGATTGAATCATACAAACATCTACATAATATTTATAATATTCAAAGCCAGTATCTTGAATTAGATAACAAAGCCAAAACCTGTGGTCATAGCCTGAAATTATCCAAAAAGTGGGCAAATAAAACCATAAGACAGCATTTCTTTTCAACTCGTATCACCAACAAGTGGAATGAGTTACCTGAAACTGTCGTAAATTCCCCAAGCTTAAATAGCTTTAAAAACCAATCAGATATATATTGGACTACCTTTTGGTATATACAAGAACCAATGCACAACAGGTGCTCTGCAGTAAACATTGCCTATCTTAGAAACCTATAAGGTGCAATGCATTTACTGTATTGTCTACCTACAGGCTAAGTGGCCTATCAGGGTAGTATATGATAAGTATAAGTAATATGAATGTTTTCACGGCCTGAGAACGATCTAAGCGGTAACTTCTTCTTATATCCGAAGTTCCCGGTAATTGGAAATAAAACACAAACATGTTCTCGGTCCGACGGATATTACTAATTCTGCTTAGTATGGCATGTTCCCGATGTATTATTTTATATACGCGATTGGATCCCGATATAACATAGGAAGACATGCATTTGTCATCTGCTAGATTTTGAGTTTCGTACATAATAATTGATCAGCGTTATAATATATATCAGAGGCTTAAATAGTCAATTGTATCACAATGAACGTGAAAGATGAGCCTACAAAATCACATGCAACGCTTCTTCAGTTAAAAACGTAATAAATGGGACTATAAAGATGATTTTCTTGCTGAAACTAATGATACATGTAGTGGCTGCATAGTGAAGCTAACTTGCAAGGTGTGTAGTGTGAACTTAAATGCCATTCACCAAGAGGCAAGACGTAGAAATTTAAAGGGGCCTGTTCTGAATGATATTGTACATTATGTTGATGGTGTGGAATATATCCATAAGAACAATATTGCAAGACATTGTCATTGTAAATCAGGAGGAGGCTAAACAGCAATTCTCAAAAAATACTGAAACACCTTCTACATCTAAAACTGATCCACTAAAACGTCGAAGTGTTCCAATTGATCATTTCATAAAAGATAACTCGAGAACATGCTATAAGCACTTATTTAATACTTCGTTGTTCATTGCTGTTCACGAAAAACCTTGCTCAGATTTCGGTAGTCTAATAAAGTTACAAATGCACAATTCCGTTACATTTGTCTCTGGAAAAGACACAGATGTTGCGTGCAGAGAATTTATGTCATTCTTGGCTGATACTATGCGAAAAGATTTGGAAAAAATCCAACAGAACACAAACTTCTTCTCAGGAATGATGGATGGATCACAGGCGAGGAAGACGGGTACCGAAAAAGAACTAGTTTATGCCAAAGTTGTGATAAATGGTCACCCGGTGGAACTCTTAATGAAATGTCAGCACATGACTGACTATGGTGGAGAAGACTCAGTAGCTGTAAAGAAAGTTTTTTGCAGTGCATTTCTGGAAACATACAATATGACCACAACAAGATTCAAAGTATTTCCGAAGAAGCTGGTCCCGATCGCAGAATGATTCATAATAAGGAAAAATTAGTTACCTCCGGGGTGTAGAAATTGTTTGAGTGTAGCTTTCGTGACCATCTCGGTCACTTCTTCAGCACTAACTGACAACGTCACTCTGGGCAGTCTTTTGGAGTCACGTGACAGCATGGACTGGTAGACAGCTGGTATACGGTAGCCCTCATCTCTGTTTATGGTTGGTTGATGCTTGTGGATTTCTATGGCCTCTTTAACCTTCCGTTTGAACAAGTTGGTCTCAATGTTGATGACCGAGGCACTGCTGGCGGGGATGACGTGGCCAGTGGATTCTGTTTGTTCTGCCACAGCTGAGTTGGAATTGATTTTAAGATGTTATTTGACTCTGGTGCTGAGAGGACTTTTGGTTTCGCCTATGTATGTCCCCTCACATTGGCCATGTTCAATCTTGTAGATGACTCCAGAGCGTTCATCTGTGGTCAGTTTATCTTTGGGTCTTACTAGTTGTGATCTTAAGGTGTTGACGGGCTTGTGGTAGGTTTTGATGTGGTGTTCTCTGAAGAGTCTGCCAAGGTGTTTTGATAGGCCTTGGATGTACGGAAGTCTGACTAGTGGAAGTTTTTGGACATCTGGTGGTTTATTACGAGGTGGGGGAGGTGGTTTTCTCATCCACGAAGTGTAACCGTTGGCTACTGGCTAGGAGAGACTGTTGGATGTGATGATGTTCTTCTTTTCTGTCTGATGTTTCTGTGATGATGGAGTCTGCGCAGTGAAATAGAGTTCTGACGACTGACCTTTTGTGTTCCAAATGGTGATTAGAGTGAAAATTTAGATATTGATATGTGTGTGGGGGTTTTCTGTACACAGTAAGTTTGGTGGTTCCGGAATCACTGACATGTACCAAGACATCCAGGAAGGCAATCTGGCCATCTTTGACTTCGCTGGTGAATTGGATGCATTGGTCGATGCTGTTGAGGTGATCAGTGAAAGGTTGGATGTTGTAGAGGTGCAGGCATGTGAACGTGTCATCCACATATCGGTACCAGAAATTTGTGGGGTCTGTGGCTGTGCTAAGTGCTTGTTGCTCGAAGGATTCCATATAAAGGTTTGCGATCACTGGCGACACTGATGAGCCCATAGCTACTGCATGAATTTGGTGGTAGAAGTAACCATTCTGAATGAAATAGGTGGTGTCTAACACGATCTTCAAGAGGCTGATAATCTGGGTTCGAGAGAGGCTGGTCCAGTCTTTCAATGTATGGTCTAGGTCCAGAATTCTCTGGATGACTGGAAGAGCCTTGTCCACTGGGATGCTGGTGAAGAGTGAAGATACGTCGAAAGAAACTAGTTTGTGTGTGGGCGGGACTTCAAGAGACTGGATTTTGGTAACAAAATCTGTGCTGTTTTTGATGTGGTGCTCTGAGTGGCCAACTAGTGATTTCAAGATCTGTGTGAGATATTTCGAGGCTTGGCAACAATGGGTCTAAGAGAACTGTAGGTCTTGTGGATTTTGGGGAGTCCATAGAACCTTGGGAAAATGGCAGTTCCGGGGTCGAGTTGGAAGTATAGGGATTGATCGATGATGCTCTGGCTTTTCCAGTCTTTGAGAAGTTTCTTGGCTGATACTATGCGAACCGATTTGGAAAAATTCCTACAGAACACAAACTTCTTCTCAGGAATGATGGATGGATCACAGACGAGGAAGACGGGTACCGAAAAAGAACTAGTTTATGCCAAAGTTGTGATAAATGGTCACCCGGTGTAACTCTTAATGAAATGTCCGCACATGACTGACTATGGTGGAGAAGACTCAGTAGCTGTAAAGAAAGCTTTTTGCAGTGCATTTCTGGAAAGACAATATGACCACAACAAGGTTCAAAGTGTTAATGGTTAACTTTTGTACAGATGCTGCTAGTGTGTATCTGGGTAAATTCAAGGGTGCATGTACCACTATGAAAACCGACGATGACCGCCCATGGTTGTTATAAATTCATTGTGCTAATCACCGCCTTGAACTGGCAATTAAAGATGCATTTACATCTAACAATGCTTTTCAGAAAACAGATGAAGTGATGATCCAAATTTACTATATGTTCCGGAATAGTGGTAAAGCCAAGCGTATATTAACGGCTATTGCACTCACATTAGGTGTCACATGTGTTGCTTTCGTCAAAGCACATGGAACACGCTTCCAAAATCATAAGTATCGTGCAGTGAAAGCAATGATGATAAATTTCCTACCATTGTGTTTATATACAGAGAACATGATAGAAAATCCTGGTGCCTGTAAAGCTGTAGATGCTGCTACGCTTAAGGGCTATCTCAGTATTTTAACGTCCTATGAATACCTGACTTCCCTCCACTTCTACCGGCAAGTGCTTCATGAAACAGCTCATATGTCATACATGCAAATGCCAACCTCGCTTATAACAGACATTATTGATACAATCACACAAACTAAACCAAAACTGTCCGAACTCGCCACGGAAAGTGTTGACTTGCCATTTGAAGCAGAAGAAGATGAAGAATCAGTTATCATTACCGCTAAAGCCACAAACCTTCCAGTAACTCTGGCATTTAAAGAGAAAAATCAAATGTCAGCAAAACAGAAACAACGGATTGAACACCTGATGAATGTACATACAGACGAATACAAGCTTCTGCATGTTGCTCAAGGAAAGCAGGCTATAGCAAAGATCAAGGAAACATTAGTACCAGCTATCTCCACCTCACTCGATACACGGTTTCATTCATTTACAGACAGTGCAGACATCTTCAAAGCAATGGAAGTTTGTGACCACACACTGGGATTATGACGATCCAGATTATGGAGTCGACCAAATAAGGAAGCTTAGTCAACAAGTATTCACTATCATTTCATGGCTACACGGTTGACTTGGCAATGTATGAGTTCAGGAGGCTTAAGAGTCTTGTAGGCATGAAATATCGGCAGCTTAAGAGCAAAGTAGGGCTATGGCGAACTCTAATAACTCATCACATTCCTCAGTATTAGCATTTCTTTCTGCTGGTGGAACTATGTCTGGCTATTCCATGGTCATCTTCAACTGTTGAACGTGGCTTTAGCATGACAGGCCAGATCTTAACAGATAGTAGATTGTCACTGAGCAAGGATGCACTTGATGATCTGCTTCTATTACGTGTTAATCTACCGGTAATGAATGAGCTGGACAGCGACTATGAACATAAACTGGTGGAAAAAGCCATCGATATGTACATGAGTGGATGCTCTAAACGGGGACGGTATAAAACGGCAATGAAACACAAAAGACCTGCATGTGCCAGTGTACAGCCTCAGACAGATGATGTGTTCATTCCTACACCATTCGCCGGATCTTCGCAAAACTCACCTTTGGCAGATGAACAGTACCTGCGTATTGAGAGTGACTCTGATGTTGATGTGGTTAGCTCAGAGGACATAGAAAGTGACAGTGATTCAGCTAATGGAGATAAGGATACTGATTAACAATTTAATGGTGATTAAACTGGCTAGAAATGGGTTCAAAATCTGTGTTGATGGGGAAATCTTAATTAACAAGAGAAACAATAGGGAATGAAATAATTCATATTTTAGATGGCTTACCACTGGAATGATTGGCTGTCTGGCCGATTCCATCATTCAAGTAGTAAGTTTTCAAAGATATTCTACAGCAGTGAATTTCTTACACGTTTTTGGAGTTGAGAAGTCTCTCAGATCTAAAGGCTATATGGAATCTATCCCTGTCACTGTGGCTTGGCGTACAAAGTTTAAACAACTGTCATCCTATTTTCTTGATAAATTTTGACAATTATCTGGGTAATATAAAGCTATCAGTTTTACACAATAAATGTGCGAGATTTACACATGTAATTGTTAAATATATTTTCAAACTTAGTTAACAAATAATATGATTAATGTTTATATAAGTCGATGAACTGTTAACTTTTTAACCCTCAAATTTGCTAAAGAAAATTTCAATATTCTCATATAAAAGGTCCAGTTACAGACCAAGATAAGATTATTGTTTGAAAATTTATCACTGGTATGAGTCAGTTACGGAGCCAGTCATTCCAGTTATAAATTATCAAATATAATTTTGTCTTAATCTGCAAATTGACATACATTTTATGAAGACTATTACAGAAGCCTTGAGTGTTAAAGAGTTAATCCATTAACGGACAAGAAAACTGGAATCATGTTGGCTTTTGCCATTTGCCGGCTAAGACTAAGTCAAAAGAGAAGAATATTTTAGAACATTTACCACTCGAATGACTGGCTCGATAACTGAGCAAGTCATTTCAGTGGTAAATCTTCAAAAATTTCCTTCACTACCTGTCTACATCTGCAAATCAATGGATGAATTCAATCTGTCACTGAATTGTCATAATTAATTATCTCACAAATACCCATTAGGTTGACATCACAATCATAATCACGGCTCTGCCAGATAATCACAATACTCCGTCAATCTGCATGAAGCTGGAATAGTTCATCAGGTGTATGAATTGTATGTCTGATCATGATGGATTTAATATGTAATCAACATGTTGAATATTTTCAAAGTAATTTGACGGGGCACTGTTGCTGCATAGGTAGCAACAACACCCAGTCAAATTAGTTTCAAAATATTCAACAACTGACTTGTATAGTTAGTTAGTTACCAGGTAACCGTAATATTGGTATTCTGGGGATTCAGGGTTCACTCGATCCAAACACGGGCAAAGTGTGGGTGGCTATTAGTAAGTGTGGGTGGCTATTAGCAAGTGTGGGTGGCTATTAGCAAGTGTGGGTGGCTATTAGCAAGTGTGGGTGGCTATTAGCAAGTGTGGGTGGCTATTAGCAAGTGTGGGTGGCTATTAGCAAGTGTGGGTGGCTATTAGCAAGTGTGGGTGGCTATTAGCAAGTGTGGGTGGCTATTAGCAAGTGTGGGTGGCTATTAGCAAGTGTGGGTCGGTATTAGCTAGTGTGGGTGGCTATTAGCTAGAAATGGAAGGAGCATAGCTAGAAATGGATCCCTTGATTAATTGACTGTGGAGATAACTCAGGAATCATGCAGCAGTACTGTACAGAAACAAAAGTGTTAAAGAGTTACGAGATCGTATTTAACCCATCATGCCATGTCATTATAAATTTATCTGGTGATTGTTAATGTTAGATGTTAGTTATGTTCTGAGTTAGTAATACTAATTCAGTTACTGTGAATTATTATTAGTTAATGTTATTGTTAGATAGCCTACTTACCTTGTAGTCTACTTACCTGACCTACTTACCTTGTACTTACCTGACTCAGTGGCTTTTCAGTTTATGTCTGTTCCTTCTGTCTTCATCATGCTCGATCCTAATTACTGGGTCAATTCAAACTTTGGTTTTCTCAAGCATAAAACTGAATTACCTGAAGTTCAATGCCACCATACTCATTACTGCTCGCTGCCAGGTACTGGTTACAGGTAGGGTGTTGAATATTGTGAAATTACTTTGACTGGAATATGTTGCTACCAAATATAAATATTCAACATATGTCATAATCTTTCTTAGATCACCAAGAAGTTGGCATATGTCGAGTCATGCTAGTCTTCAGGGGTTAAGTGATTACAATAAAGTTACTGGTGTTGCTGTATTATAATCATATATATCCATGAGATTTTATAAGTACTTGTTCATTTTCAAAGGACCTATACAGGTAGGCTGTTGAATATTTTGAAATTAAGTTGACTGGAAGCTATAATTATTGGTTCATTTCAATGGTTGATGAAAACTATTATTATGATGTATACCAGCCAATAATGTCCATACACGTTCACCTGACAGTTGAAACATTAAACAAGCCGTTTTTCGTGCATGCATATAATATCCATTATTTCGGTGTCTGCTCTGATTATAGCAACAAATATTCTTAACAGACTTAGTTCAGATCCATGTGTCTCTTATAAAGATTGGCAATTATGAATCAATATTCCTAGCATTACAGTATGTACTACATTTAAGTTACTCATTGTTGAGTGAGTCTCACAATATATTCGCCTTGGGTTTCAGTTGGTTTGTAGAGACAGCTATGTTTAAGAATTTATCTGTTAAATTAAACTATTACATTCATAGATCCTAGCTACTGTCAGTGTGTATGTGTCCATGACACACATCATCATCAAGAAAACATCATGTTTCATTAATTGACCATGAGGTGAATTCACATGTGGCGGATGCCATTTGACCAGATAATGATTTTTTATGAAACCATGTTTTTTTAAACATATTTTATCTGTAAATTAGGTAATTGGTGGATAAGTCCATGCTGTAATCAATATGCTAATGATAATTCAGCAACATGCGCTTTAAATTCATTATTAACTTAATATACAGATGAAATATGTTCAGATAAAGCAGGTTTGGATAAAAAATGGCGTAACCAATTTGCGCAACCAATTGTACAACACCACTAAACCAGACCACTACTTCTGCACAAACTAACGTCAATGAGAATTTTAAAAACAGGCAAATCGTATAAATAATCACAAGCTCCAAAATCTACATACACAGTTGAAACTAAAAATAGTGAATATGTTCCATTGAAAGCCGCTTTGATGCCTGTGATGCCGATTAACTGGAAGCTATGATGCTTTATAATCAATGCGGAAGCTTCCAGTAATCTAGTATCAGTAGCCTCAACAATGTACTTTGATTATCCTCCTCAAGCCTAACATATAAATATGAATATAGTAACTAATCTCCTCCTCTAAATCCAAACTTAAAACTGCTGTTTATCCACAGAAACCGGTGTTAATCACCTATAACCGCCCAAAACCTTGTTTGTATGTATTTGTATTGTTTGTTTTGTTTGTTTCCATATGCCAGTCAAGTTCCCCTGCGTATCTTGTAGCAAACTAGTCAAGACCAACCAGCGTGCAATACTCTGCGATTGTTGTTGCAACTGGGTTCACCTAACATGCTCCAAACTAACCATACCTGATTACCAATTATTAGAAAATACTGAAGAGCCATGGTGGTGCATAGAATGTAATAAAAGCTTGTTCCCATTCAATCACTATGAAAATGATATAGATTTTATGTTGACCATATTAGGTGTAAATTACAATGATAGCTACTTGAACCCTAATACACACACAATTTCAAATATGCTTATAAATCCATTTCAGTTAAATACACAAGACCAATGCACATTCTCTTAAGCCGATACTGAAGACGGAGAAATTGATTTTCAACAGCCTGAATGTAACTATACACTACAGAATGAATTCAATGAAGAAATGACTAAGAGTACAGAATCTGGTTCCTTTTCAGCCCTTCATATTAATACTCGCTCTATTTTAAAGAATTATGATAAACTAAGTAATTTCCTAGATTCTAGTATTCATGAATTTAGTATTGTAGGGATTACTGAGACATGGCTAAAGCCGGACTCTCCACTCAACTTAATCAATATGCAAAACTATAAATAAACTATAAAGATTTGTCAACAACTGAAGAATTCATTGAAACAATATTTATTGAAATTTCCGTGGAAAAATCAAAGAATAAAATTATCAGTGTCACATACAGACCTCCTGCAAGTGACAATGATAAATTTATTAAAACCCTAGAAAATATTTTTAAAACAATTCAAAATGAAAATAAAGCAGCCTATATATTGGGAGATTTTAACATTGATTTATTGAAACAAAATAATTTCTATACCCAGGATTTTTTTAACTTACTAAAAACATTTGGATTCTATCCATTTATATCAAAACCAACACACCTGTTATTGACAACATTTTCTCGAATGCCTCTGTAAGCACCAAGAACCAAGCAGGTATTTACGTTGTGGACATTTCAGACCATCTACCTATTTATTATATGGAGAAAGAAAAAATAAGACAAAAATCATTCATAACGGAAGAAATAACATGCGGAGATTTTAGAAATGATAACGTAGAAATATTTAAAATGAATATGGCAAAAATAAACTGGAATCAGATAATAGAGTGCCAGACATGTGAAGATGCCTACAACGCATTCCATACTCTTTGCACTAACATTTATGAATCAAGCTTTCCACTAAAAAACCTAAAAATGTTTAAACAAAACCCTACTAAACCCTGGTTAACAACAGCTGCCTGTCATAAGAAGAATAAGATGTATTTAAATTTTATAAAATTTCCAACAAGAAATAATGATGCACAATTTGAAAAGTACAGAAACAGATTAAATCAGATAATCAGGACGGCAAAGATAAACTATTATCATTATAAATTTGAAGAGCAAGAAAACAATATAAAAGAAACATGGAAATTAATAAAAACACTATTGAATAAACAAAAAGGCAGTTCAGAAACATCCCGGTTCATTTATAATAATACAATTATATCTGACAAAAAAGAAATTGCGGATAAATTTAATGAATGCTTTATAAATATTGGGCCTAATTTATCTAAAAAAATACAGCCCAGTCCTGGAATAAATGTGCAAGACTATCTGACAGGCGACTACCAATCCTCAATGTTCCTGACCCCTACTGACAATGAAGAAATTTACAAAATCTTAATGAAAATTAACCCAACTAAGAGTGCCGGCATTGATAACTTTAAATGGAAAATCTTTAAAAACTGTGCTAGAGAAATACTAACTCCACTGAATTACATCTGCAATCTATCATTTTCACAGGGTATATTTCCATCCCGATTAAAAACTGCATGCGTAACACCTATATTCAAAGCTAAAGACCCATCTGATTTTACTAACTATAGGATAGTCTCAGTACTTCCGCTTTTCTCTAAACTTCTTGAAAGATAGATCTATAAAATATCTTAATAAAAACTCTATAATCTATGAATCCCAGTACGGCTTCAGAGAAAAACACTCTACCATGCTTGCCATTGTGGATATACTTGAAAAAATAACCACATCCCTTGAGAGAAATGAACACACTCTAGGTGTATTCTTGGACCTTTCCAAAGCATTCGATACTATTGATCATGAAATATTACTTTAAAATCTAGCCCACTATGGAATTAGGGGCATTGCATTAAATTGGATATATAGCTATTTAACTAACAGAACACAATGTGTAAAATTCAGTGGGGCCATGTCAGGAGACAGGAAATTAGTCTGTGGCGTTCCACAAGGATAAATTCTTGGACCTCTGTTGTTTTTGCTATACATGAATGACCTACCCAAAGCATGTAATCACCTCTCACTAATATTGTTTGCGGATGATACCAATGCCTTTTGTAGTCACAAGGACATAGACACTGTATACAAGTATGTAAATAATGAAATGAAAAAAAAATCATAGACTGGTTTAAAGTGAATAAATTATCTCTGAATGTCGATAAAACTAACTATATACTTTTAACAAAATCTAAGAATTAAAAAAAAATAGCTCTCCCCAAAATGCATGTAAATAATCAAGAAATTCACGAAGCACAATATGTCAAATTTCTTGGCATCTATCTGGATAAAAGCTTAACCTGGGAGAAGCATATAGAAATGGTGAGATCCAAGGTAGCAAAGAACATCGGTATCATGCGCAGACTTAAGCCCCCTAATATTCTAAAAACTCTATTGTACACTGATCCTTCCACATATCACATATTGCAATGTAATATGGACTAACACGCATAAAACTAAACTAGCACATCTAAAATCACTACAAAAGCAGGCAATCAAATTATTCGCACAGCCGGGCCAGGATGTCTTTAAAACCGACAAAATGCTAAAACTTGAAGACATTGGAGCTGTCCAACTATACACTATCTTAAGGGACTACCATCCCCTGTTTAAGACTATATGCTCGGCCTCAGCGTGGCGCAGGGGTGTAACCCACTGGGTGTCAATCCAGACATTTGGAGGGGCTAACCAGAGCATTATGCACAATGCTAATGAAATCACACTTGGAGATCGAATCAACCGAAATGGTGCTCGCCCTGTGAGGATCCACCAGGCAGGTGTAGCGCCGGGCTCCACGCCTCGAAGGAGCCCACCCTCAGCTACTGGAGGTCCCATCAACTCATCTTGTGGAGCCAGGGGACGAGGATGGAGAGATACTTGCCAACCGAAAGAGAAGACCAACCCCAAAGAGAATCCCAGTATCAACATCAGGCACTGGAACGCAGAAGGGGTTACCAAACAAGAAATCAGAGCTCGAATAGTTCCTGTACGAAAACAACATTGATATCTGCTGCATCCAAGAGGCACACCTGCAAGAAGAAAAACCATTTAAGATCAGAGGTTACCAGATTTTCCGGTGTGATTGAAGAGGAGGAAAGAAAGGCGGAGTGATCACCTTGGTCCGAAACAGCGTGAACGCCAGCCAGATCAAAACCTTTATGGAAGAGGCAGAATATATCAAGATCAAGGTAACAACCAGCAACTCTGTGATTGACATTGTCAATTATTACTGCCCTAATGACAAGAATCTCTCATTTGACACAATCCAGGTCCCGGACTGCCACTTCCTCATTGCGGGAGGCTTTAATAGCCAGTCCCAGAGCTGGGGATACAGAGCACTTGATAAACGAGGAGACGGCATTGAAGCATGGCAAGACGAAAAGCACCTTTTACTTGTCAATGATCCCACAGATCAGCCTACCTTCTACTCGCGCCAGTGGCACTCGACAGCAACGCCGGACTTGGCATTTTGTACAGAAGACATTCACAGAAACCTCAGTAGAATGGTCGGATCGCAGTTAGGAGGAAGCGACCACCGCCCAGTCCTCCTCTCTCTTTCTGGAAGTATTTCGACAAGTACACCTCAACATCCAAGGTGGAACTACAAAAAGGCAAATTGTAATCTGTTCGGCATTCGTTCCAGTGAGCTTACCAAAAATATAGCAGTAGAAGGGAGAAACATCAACAATGTTGTCAAGGAATTTAATTCAAGTATCCTCAAGGCTGCCAACGAAACGATTCCTCGAGGGTTCAGGAGAAACTACCGCCCCTACTGGACAACAGAACTGCAAGCAGCACATGATAAACTAAACAAGGCCAGAGAAGATGCAGAGGGTAATTCCTGTCATGAAAACCACTTCACGCTACAACAAACTAAAGCCAGGTATCTAAAGACCAAGCTGGAGGCCAAAAGAAGAAGCTGGAGGGAAAAGACGGCATGGTTTAATTTAGAGAGAGACACCACAAAGCTATGGACACTGCCTAAAGCACTGAATGATGAGGGTGTCAGGGGAGAGAAGATTACTCTTGAAGAAAATGGACAAACACTGACAGAAAAGATGGCTGCAGATGCCTTTGCGAAGGCATATGCAAAAGAAAGCAACATTTCTATACCACGGATGCGTCAAAAAGAGGTTAGAAAAGAGCAAAAGGAAAGAACAGACACCAACACTCACGATGCAATGAAAGTTGACATTAGTTCAGCAGAACTGAAGAAGGCTATCCGCCAATTGAAGAAGAAGAAATCTCCCGGGCCAGATGGCATTACGAATGAAATGATCCAACACCTTGGTAATACATCTCTCCACAAGTTGCTAGACATCTTTATTCTCAGTTTGACCATTGGAGAGGTTCCTCAGTGCTGGAAGGAAGCCAGAATGACTCCTATTCTGAAAAAAGGGAAGAACAAGACGAAAGTGCTGAGCTACCGTCCTATCAGTCTTACAAGCTGCATATGCAAGACCATGGAGCGCATCATCAACCAGCGGTTGCAGTGGTACCTGGAGTCGGAGAACATTATAGTTTCAGAGCAGGCCGACTTCAGAACATACAGGAGCACAGAAGATCAAACAACACATCTTGCACAGGTCATAGAGGACACTTTTCAAGCCAAGAAGGTGATGCTATCTGCCTTTATCGATCTGCAGAAGGCATTTGACAAGGTGTGGAAGGATGGCCTCCTCGTGAAGCTCCGGCCCACAGGCATCGGTGGCAACATGTTCCGATGGACCAAGTCGTACCTACACAATCGCAGAGCTAGGGTGCTGGTGGATGGACAATCTGGACAGAATGTATTGCTGAGACAAGGGGTGCCACAAGGCGGAGTATTATCACCAACTCTGTTCATACTCTTCATTAATGACATTGTAGCAGAGCTGCCCAATGGGATCCAAGCAGCCCTCTATGCAGATGACCTCGTACTCTGGTGCACCGAGGAGTACACAACGACTGCCACGTACAGAATGCAGCTCGCCTTGGACAGAATCACAGCTTGGGCCAATCGCTGGTGTATTACCATCAACAAAGAAAAATCATCAGCCATGCTATTCTCACTGTCCACCAAAACCAAGGTTGGCAATCTGACACTGGGCGGTACTCCACTCGAGTACGAGGACCAGCAGACATACCTGGGAGTCACCTACGACAGAAGATTAACATGGAAGGAGCACATACAGAATGCAGAGGCAAAGGCCGGAAGAAAGCTAAACCTCATGAGGAAGCTTGCAGGAACAACGTGGGGTGCCAATGAAAGGATCCTCAAGACCATCTACCTAGGTGCCGTACGACCACACCTTGAGTATGGATCCAGCTCATGGATGACAGCAGCTAAATCTCATCAACAGAACCTCGACAGAGTACAGAACCAGGCACTGCGCATCGTCACTGGTGGAATGAGATCAACACCAATAGAAAAAATGGAACAGACAGCAGGCATCCCCCCACTTAGCAAAGGAAGGGAATGCAAAGCACTGATCAAAGCTGCAAAGTTCAAATCTTTCAGCAACCACCCGATGAAGATCAGGCAAGCACAGCTGTCATCAGGAAGACTTAAAAGATCAAGTTTTGTGAAAGAGACAAAAGCACTTCAAAGGAAACACCAAGAAATGTTGCCAGCACAAATAGAAGACCCAAACCACACCCTTGATCCTCCACCCTGGGAAAACAAACTGGAGAGCATAACTATTCGCACCACAGTACCTCATCTCACAACCAAAGATGAACACAGTGATGTGAGCAAGAAGGCCCTGACCCTAGCCATGCTGCAAGAAATGTACCCTCAGGAGACATGGATAAGGATCTACACAGATGGATCAGCCAAAAATGCAATTAGGAGTGGAGGTGCCAGACTGCACATACAGTATCCAAACGGACAACATGAGTCAGCTGCAATACCGACGGGCAAAGACTGCACAAACTACAGAGCTGAAGTCGAAGCACTGGTTCATGCAGCTAATACCATCAGCAGAACAGCAGACCCTATTGCACAGATTGTCTTTTTATCTGATGTCCGCTCCGTCCTTGAGGCTATCACCAAAGGTAAGCTGCCACAACTTGAAGACGCACTACAAACCATCAAATGCTTTCAGATAGCATTGCAGTGGATCCCCTCACACTGGAGTCCAAGGAAATGAGGAAGCAGACAAGATGGCAAAGGTGGGCGCATAAGAGAATCAGACAGAAAACATGGTTACCCATACAGAGATGAAGACTATCATCAAGTCACTCTATAGAACACCTCAATCAGAAGATGCCTACCATCATCTCTCGAGGCCAGAGCAAGTGACCATTTTTCGTCTCAGAACTGGACACAACAGACTAAACCAACACATGTACAGGCGGTTCCACCTTACGACATCGCCCGCTTGTCCTTGTGGAGAAGCAGAACAGACCACAGAGCACATACTTCAGTGTTGCAGTACGTATCAGCTGCTGAGAGAAGAGATCTGGCCTTTGTCAACCTCTTTTCTTGAAAAGCTGTATGGGCCTGTGGAAGAACTGCAGAAAACCACAGATTTCATCTTGAGAACGGCTCTCCAAGTGTGATACCAGCGATCGAAAAGAAGAAGAGTAAGGGACTACCATAATGGCAATCTACCCTCCTCATTATCAAACCTTTTTAGGAACAACTCCGATATACACTCGCACAACACACGAACTAAGAATAACTTACACCAAACCTATTACAGAACAATGACAGCTACACAAAAACCACCCCACCAAGCAATACAACTCTAGAACAACAAAGATATAAATATACGCGCACAAATTCTTACACAAAGCTCTTTTAAACAAAATATTAAAAAAATAATCTTAGAAAGATACTAAAAATCCAAACCAATGACATGAATGCAGAAGCCACCACCATGGCAGTACAAAAACAAGTATGTACCCAGTTGCCAGGATAACAACTAGAATGTAAAATACACATCTGCAATAATAATAATGCATCCGTAATTGTTGATGTGGATGATGCAGTTGTGTATAATAATAATAATAATAATAATAATAATAATAATAATAATAATAATAATGCACCAAGAAATGTTGATACAAATTAGGCTGCATTGTTATATATGACTAGGGCTGCGCGGTTTAGCTTACAGCCATATCGGTTTCGATATGACTTTTCATATCGGTTTTAACCGAATATCGGTTTTATGGACATGAAACAAAAAATTTAAATGATAAAAATTAGCACGAAAACAGAACGTATTTTCATGCCCTGATACATTCGTAACGTTTTACGCCTTTAAAGCTTAGTATACCTTATAATATCCATCATCGCGGGAGTGAAATTATTAATTAGACCGCCTAAATATTACGCACAGTTAAATAAACATCGTTTATTTTGTCAAAATTAATCATAAATCAGCAAAACAGGTTGCGAAAAGACGTAAATCACGCGATTGTAATTAATTATGATGTAATTATCTCCCTTTCTTCTTTCATTTCCAATTCGACCCGAGGACGAAATCATGCCTTGAAGAAAATATTAACTGTAATATTGCAATCGCGAATTCCATAAGTTAATATGATATTGTGTATAGAAGATAACGTTTTAAAAACGGTTTGAGTAATAATTTTATTTAAAATTATATCCTAATCAGCATTATAGTTATTGGCGAGATTTTGATGCAATCGGGCGATTTAGTGTTGGGACGACTTTGCACTATGTTAATTAGCCGGTGACGTAAATAAAATGGATGCGTTGTTTAGAAAGGTTTTCCCCGATACAAATTTTAATGACAAATTCCCCACGTTAGTATTGTGTTTTATATTGCAAATTTATCTGAGACTACCAGAGAAAAGACGAGTGGATATTTATTTAATTAATTCGCTGCTTGATTTCTCTCGGCGTGCAGCGAGTTACATGGAGTTACACAATATGCGCAATTGGGGCCACGTTCAATTATTAGTTGCCCCGAACATAGCTTAATGGAAAGTATGGCCATTATTATTCATTACGATTTTCATGCTCGTTAGTATCTTCTATTTTTAACAATCCTGATACGAAAAACCGAAAATATGTTCATATTCGGTTTTTCGATATTTATTTTTTATAATCGGTTATGAAACCGTCAGTGCAGGATATCGGTTTTAAATATGGTATCGGTATATCGCGCAGCTCTATATATGACAATAATAATAATAATAATAATAATAATAATAATAGTAATGCTGCACCAAGAAATGTTGATACAAATTAGGCCGTATTGTTATATATGACAATAATAATAATAATAATAATAATAATAATTAATAGTAATAATATTGTAAACAAGATATGCATGTGTTTTCCCCATTCCCATGTGTGCGTGCGTGCGTGCGTGCGTGTGTGTGTGTGCGAGCGTGCGTGTGTGTGTGTGTTAATTGTCTATTATCTTAAATGTATACATGTAAATATTATATTATCTTCACCCATGATCCAACTATCACTGAATTATATGTTTATTAAATGTTAAATGTAAGAGGTCCACACCGCTGTATAGGCTCAGCCTGTGGTGGACTGCCTGCTGTGTAAATGTAAAATCTATGTGTTATATGAAAATAAATAATTTTGAATCTGAAATCTGAATCTGATGCATGATTAAAGTAAAATAGGAATTTAAATATTTTGAAAATTAAATTGTTAATTACTTTCAATTTGATATGACGCAATGGCAAATTCATTCCAATCAGATAATCTGCTGAATATTTTAGGCAAATTTTATTGAAAGCTGTTGCTCCTTTTTTTTTTTTAATTGAATCTTCATTTATTTGGCTGAATAATATTTACAAAGGTATTTACTAAACATTGTTGCTGTCTGACTTTCAGTGAAACTATATTTTTTTTAACTTTTTTTTTTTAATAGTAGCATTTGTAAATATCACATAAGAGATATAGAATGGGTTAAACGTTTAAAATAATTGTCAAGATTGTTGAAGAAAATCACCTTTTTTGGCCCTTTGAATTTCTATTTTGCAAGCCGTTTAATTTACCACTTCCTGTATGACTCCTTAAATTATCAAGCCAGTCATTCCAGTGGTAAATTCCAAAATAAATATCACTGATACTAGGAAATGAAGTTAGCTGTCCATTGCATCAATATTTTCCAGTAAAACTATTTTCAAAATATTCACCAACTTACCTGTATATGATTACATTGAAATTAGGATAGTGGAGTGGCATATGCATAACAGTAGAGCTTGGGCAATTCCATGTAACTATGGACATGGCATCCAAATTTCATATTAAATTTATATGATTGATGTTCATATTGTAAATATGGGATTTATGGATTAGCTAACCGCGAACCCCACCGGCTACCTTTTGGTACCCGGGTAAATATTTGCAGATGACCTATTGACACTGTGTACGTCAGATATGTTTTGCGTCACGTCCTCAGTCGTGAATATTCATAGCATCGTCATCACAATACGTCGCTGGCTATAGGACCAACTATTATGGTCGCTATAGACAGTGGATATTTATATTTACGTCATTGATAATAGGGCCAATTTATTGGGTCGCTATTACCAGTAAGCTGAGAGGTATATTTATATTAGGTCGTTATAACATGATGACTGGTGTAGAACTTTTATGTAGTGTTTATTTATATCCGTATCTGGATATCCGATTCTGCCACTGTTATTATTAGTTAGCCCTATTGCTTACTGGAGGTATAAATCGTATATTGTATGCTAATGTTTAGAGGGTTTCTAAATTGATGATTATGATCCCTGGTGATGGATAAATTAGTTTAGCCATATTTGATTTATGTGTGATTAAGATTGGTTGCTACAATCAATCTAGTTTTGTCATTTTCATAATCAGGATTTAGATAGTATAATTCAGAGAATATTCAACCCACGCAAAGTCATAATCGGTCATAATCATGTATAGAAATCGAACTGAATTGTTAACCCTTTGATGGGTAGAAACTGGTTCTGTCGCTATAATATAAATTATAGATCCCGTGACAGTAAGACGCTGTTGGATTAAGATCAAGAGATATTTAAGATGATTTCTGGGTACTTAATACAACAAGGTCTTACAAGATGGTTTATTAAGATGGATATTTACATGATTCGAAGAAGCGGGTCAGATAGACGAAATGGTGTATACAGATCCAGTTCTATGATTCTGTGCTGCGTGGAAATCCCGAGATGTACGTGATGTGTGCATATTTCTGGTAATAACCCAAAATATACATGACAGGTCAGAGAGCACCTAGGCATACGTCATTACGCCAACGTCATGCTCGAATCCACTTTTATTGTATATAAGGACGAGCATGAGGGCCCAATCTTTAATCTTCCGATTGCGCTGTTCAGAAATAGTTCACCATCACCAGTTGAAATTCAGCTCAGAATCTTTGTTAGAAGTTATCTTGAAATAGTTTAGTTTAGAGTTTGAAATTGTTATAAAAGTTAAAGTTAGTTAGATCAAAATTATTCTAAGTTCATCAAAAGTATTATAGCCTGCAATATGGCTTTGCTATTGTTACACTTTAATAAAGTTTATTTATTCGTATTTAATTTGCAAGAAGTGGTAAGTTGTTCGTTTAAAAGATTATTCTAGAGAAAGGAAGACCACCTTTCCCGGACTCCTTATCATCACACGAGAACCCGACATTAAGGAACCATGAGTAGAAAAGGAACCCCGAAAATCTTCAATATGATGATAAAGTCCATATGTTCAGAGTAATAGATCAACAAATTAGATGCAAATAGCAGCAAAATTGTTGACTGTATGGATGTTTTAAATAATGCTGAAAAAAATAGCAAAATTATTTAATATCTATTTGTGTACAAGGGACAGCGATATGATACACTGTCAAAGAACAAATATAATTAGATAAAGTGGTTTTAATCCACAGGCCTTATAGCTTTTCTTGTACCAGTTGAATTCTTGATATACATTGCTTTGTGAAGTAGATGTGTTTAAACCCTTCACCTTACATGGCCATGTAACGCGAGTAATGCAGCAGGTGTATTTGTTAAACCTCCATCAAGGTAAAAGCTGTTCCAGCTCTGTCATCTCTGATTTTTCAATAAATCTTGCTACATGTCTTTTTAACATAGATTAGCATCAGTAATGATTTATCAGTTCACTACAAATTCAGGGCACATAAAGTGTAACGCGAATAACAACATTGTAACGAGAGTAACAACATTGTAACGCGAGTAACAACATTGTAACGCGAGTAACAACATTGTAGCGTGAGTAACAACATTGTAGCACGAATAACAACATTGTAATGCGGGTAACAACATTGTAATGCGGGTAGCAACATTGTAACGCAAGTAACAACATTGTAACGCGGAAAACAACATTGTAACGCGGGTAACAACATTGTAACGCGAGTAACAACATTGTAACACGGGTAACAACATTCTAACGCGGGTAACAACATTGTAACACGGGTAACAACATTGTAACGCGGGTAACAACATTGTAACGAGGGTAACAACATTGTAACGCGGGTAACAACATTGTAACGCGGGTGACAACATTGTAACGCGAGTAACAACATTGTAGCGCGAGTAACAACATTGTAACGCGAGTAACAACATTGTAACGCGAGTAACAGCATTGTAACGTGGGTAACAGCATTGTAACGCGGGTAACAACATTGTAAAGCGGGTAACAACATTGTAAAGCGGGTAACAACATTGTAGCGCGAGTAACAGCATTGTAACGCGAGTAACTGCATTGTAACGCGAGTAACTGCATTGTAACGCGAGTAACTGCATTCTAACGCGGGTAACAACATTGTAACGCGGGTAACAACATTGTAACTCGGGTAACAACATCGTACCGCGGGTGACAGCATCGTAATGCGGGTGACAACATTGTAACGCGGGTAACAACATTGTAATGCGGGTAACAACATTGTAACGTGGGTAACAACATTGTAACGCGGGTAACAACATTGTAACGCGGGTAACAACATTGTAACGCGGGTAACAACATTGTAACGCGGGTAACAACATTGTAACGCGGGTAACAACATTGTAACACGGGTAACAACATTGTAATGCGGGTAACAACATTGTAATGCGGGTAACAACATTGTAACGCGAGTAACAACATTGTAACGTGGGTAACAACATTGTAACGCGGGTAACAACATTGTAACGCGGGTGACAACATTGTAGCGCGAGTAACAACATTGTAACGCGAGTAACAACATTGTAACGCGGGTAACAACATTGTAACGCGAGTAACAACATTGTAACGCGGGTAACAACATTGTCACGCGGGTAACGACATTGTAACGCGAGTAACGACATTGTAACGCGGGTAACGACATTGTAACGCGGGTAACGACATTGTAACGCGAGTAACAGCATTGTAACGGGAGTAACAGCATTGTAACGTGGGTAATAACATTGTAACGCGGGTAACAACATTGTAACGCGGGTAACAACATTGTAACGCGGGTAACAACATTGTAACGCGGGTAACAGCATTGTAACGCGAGTAACAGCATTGTAACGCGAGTAACAACATTGTAACGCGAGTAACAACATTGTAACGCGAGTAACAACATTGTAACGCGAATAACAACATTGTAACGCGAGTAACAACATTGTAACGCGAGTAACAACATTGTGACGTGGGTAACAGCATTGTAACGCTGGTAACAACATTGTAACGCGGGTAACAGCATTGTAATGCGGGTAACAACATTGTAACGCGAGTAACAACATTGTAACGTGAGTAACAACATTGTAACGCGGGTAACAGCATTGTAACGCGAGTAACAACATTGTAACGCGGGTAACAGCATTGTAACGCGGGTAACAGCATTGTAACGCGGGTAACAACATTGTAAAGCGAGTAACAACATTGTAAAGCGGGTAACAACAATGTAGTGCGAGTAACAGCATTGTAATGCGAGTAACTGCATTGTAACGCGGGTAACAACATTGTAACGCGGGTAACAACATTGTAACGCGGGTAACAATACTGTAACGCGGGTAACAACATTGTAGCGCGAGTAACAACATTGTAACGCGAGTAACAACATTGTAACGCGGGTAACAACATTGTAACGCGGGTAACAGCATTGTAACGCGGGTAACAACATTGTAACGCGGGTAACAGCATTGTAACGCGGGTAACAACATTGTAACGCGAGTAACAACATTGTAACGCGAGTAACAAACTGTAACGCGGGTAACAGCATTGTAACGCGGGTAACAACATTGTAACGCGGGTAACAGCATTGTAACGCGGGTAACAACATTGTAACGCGAGTAACAACATTGTAACGCGAGTAACAACATTGTAACGCGAGTAACAACATTGTAACGCGAGTAACAACATTGTAACGCGGATAACAACATTGTAACGCGAGTAACAACATTGTAACGCGGATAACAACATTGTAACGCAAGTAACAACATTGTAACGTGTAATCTCCACTCCAGAAGATGTTGAAGATGAGTTGAAGGCACAGGACTGGTGTGCTGTAATATATGATAAAGTTGTGTACCCTGGTGCTGGATATTCAGGAGGGATATTACAAAGTGTCATTCATGCTACCTGCTGGAAATAACTGGAAATGGCCATCTACTCATGGAACCATATACTATAGCAGAGAGCTAGTTGCTAAAAAGGCTTAATAAACCAATTCCTATAAACAGTCGTGGTCATTTCAAGTTTTCTGTTGAATTTTAGACTGCATGTTGAAGGGAGAATTATTTTGAATTCTTCCAAAATTATAGCAATCTTTAGCTTATGTCCACAAATAAAGAGATATGTATGAATTTGATGTGGATTGACCTTTGTGCCATCATTTAGAGAAACAGTACTGGCATATTTCCTCTTGGACAAATTGTAATGCGAGTAACGGTAACGCGAGTAACGGTAACGCGAGTAACGGTAACGCGAGTAACATATACTGTTTTAAACCAAAGCTACTGTAGTAAATAAATAATTCTAGATTTTCTTTGTTGTTTTTATATTTCTATGAATATATGTTAGCCAGATTTATTGTGGCTTTTTTGTTAAATGAATAGTTTGAGGACAAATTTGCCTCAAAGTGTTCCTAAAAATAACCATATCTTATTTTAGTAACGCGAGTAACGACAGACAAATGCATGAAATTGCTCAAAATGTGTTTGTTAGTGCCTTTGTGGCTTAAACTGGAGTGATAAATCTTTGGGTGGCTGTAGTCTAAAAGTGGAAAAAATTAAGTGATTTGACCAGAAGCTTATTACTCTGGATTGAATAAAAAAACAACAAATCATAGTCAAAATGTAATGTGAGTAACGCTGGAATTGCCCAGCTGTGCTGCAAAGAATAGTAAGCATAATAAATATGGTAGAAAAGCTTGAAATGTAACTGAAAAGTAACTGAAATTTCAGTTACTTTACAATGTACCGGCTTACATTTCAGTTACATGCAGGGTTTCTCATAAGGGTCCCTCAAATGTAACTGGTGACCCCCAAAAGTTATGGTAGTGGGTCCCATGGGACCCCTGAAAATCTTGCATGATTGTTAAATATTAATTAGATTTATAGTTTTTTTGCACAAAGACACCCACACAATCTAGCATTGGACCCCATAATTCATAGCTGTGCACCCATGATTCTCTCTAATTTTAGCATGGATAAGAAAAACTGCATAAGAATCCTAAATTTCAATTTGATACCCCCAGATTTCAGGGGGACCCTGAGACCTCCAAATTTTAGATGCCATGAGAAACACTGGTTACATGCACTGTAACTAAAAACAAATTCTTCAGTTACATGAAAAATGTAACTAAGTTACGGTCAGTTACAGTTACATGTTACAGTTAACCAGCCATGCCACACAGCATCTAAACGTCTGCTTTATATGATATTTACTGCCACCATACATGTCATAACTGAACAATTTAACTATTTAAAATATGAAATATTGCAAGAACTAAGGAACACAACAAAGCCGAATTCATTGTTTGAATCGTCACTTTGAGGTTAACAACAGATCCGCCTTTGCATAGGTGCAATTACAACACACCATTCTGGTCTAAATGGCTGTCCATATTCTGTTACGTCTCCATTTCTGCTTCACACTGCCAAATTTCTATGCAAACCAAATCCCTTACTCGACATGAACACTTTGCGGATAGACACTTAAATTCATTGTTTGGTTTACTGGCACCACACTTATAAATACATGTACCTCATTAACTCAACAACTGTTGATGGGGCTGGTGCAACCTCTGACAATATTGTTACCAGGCAGTTATCTTCTTTTATCCAGCCGAGTTTGAGAGGGTCTGACACTACAAGATAGAGAATAAGAACCTGCTCCCAAGTGGCAGCTTGGCAGTAAGCTCTTCTGATGTGTTGCCTCCAAGCTCCAAGTGTTGGCGGTAGTAATTCCACGCCTCTTTCAATGCGTTGTTGCTTGAATAACGTCAACCTAAGGTTGTCTGTCTGGTTGATGTGGACACCATTCCTGTAGAAGAGGCTGCAGTGACATGATACACATCCCGAGATAGCACAATCAGAAGATTCACTCCCAATTCCCAGAGCAGATATAGATGCTACAATACTAGGATCTGTCTTTAAGAATGTCTCCAAACATGCCTTTCTATTTACCTATGATATGCCACGCTACTTGCACAATACTAAATTGCTTTAATCTGCTCCGAGTGCATTGTAAAGTGACTCTGAAAGCATTATGAATTGGTTGTAGCATAACTAGTTGATGTCAGTCACTTGTACATGTATCTATCAGTATCGCTACTCTTTACCAAGAACGACAACACGTCTTAATGTAAGAAGTAACGCATCTGCATCCTGACTGTATACTGGGCCAGATAGATGGTGAGAGAATTATTTGTGGTAGTGGATCCAAGAAACGATTTTGTATTTTTGATTTTCGTTGTATCCTATGCTATATATACCGTTATGGAAGCCTTACTACCTCTGCGTCATTCTCGTGTTATCTGCTGTAGTGATCCCTTGACAGAACAATTGCCTAATATAGCATGGGTAACATTGTTGTTATGACCTTTGGCATTTATGAGTTTAACATATGAATCATTGTGGACCTTGCAGTTTTGAAATAAATTTACTGCCATCAACTCTTCTACGACAGCAATACCTCCAATTATCAGACCCATGTTTTAATGTGTTGTATCCTCTAAGTCCGTGTGTAGAAGAGTCTACTGAACTAATCCCTAGATCTTTCTGTGGAAGAGTCTCTAAAACTTCAATTACGATACTTTACTTTTATCTAAGGCCGGCAGAACAGCACTTGCCATCTGGCTTCATCAGTGTGCCATTCGTTATCACAAACTCATACTTCTCAATTACTACTTCCTAGGCTTGCGTGATTACGTGATTAAATCAAAAATCACGATTATGTTTTAAATCGTGAATTTATATGATTAAAAATTAAATAATCGAATAATCGTGAATATTTTCTATTGCATAAAATATTTCAAAACCTAACTGTCAATTACTTTTTAATGCAGTTGGTCATGAAAAATGGCATTTTGCTTAGGGAATGTATGTCCATTTGCAGGGCTAGAGAAGACTATTTTTTGAAAATGTATTACTGGAATGCCTGGCTCGAGAACCAAGCCAGGCATTCCAGTGATACATTTTCAAAAATAGTCTTCTCTTGCCCTGCAAATGGAATCTTCATTGATATTCTCTTGTTGTTATGTCTTGGTAATTTGTATCCAAGCTAATTAATCGAGTAATCACGATTACTTTTTAATAATCGATCGCGATAACTCAACGCAATAATCGCACAGGCCTACTACCATCGGCAGATGAACCTGCACCGATTAGTAATCTGAACATGCGGCCAGCTGTTGCTTTCAGAGTCAAAACTACCGACTTGGCATGCAATTTAATTTCTTTAGTTAAAGAGTTCCATAATAAGGGCTTATGCTTTGTCATTTTATCCCAGAGACCTCCTTTGTCATTTGGCTTGAACATGTGCTATTAATCTGACGTGAATATATTACATGGTGCAAATTATACATGATGAACGTTTTACAAGTATTTCCTCGTATTGGCACATTGCTGTCTCCCAACTGTTGTCTGATTAATGGAATAATGTCCTCCAGTTCAGATTTGACAGCACAACAATGGTTTCCATCTTATTGACAATTTGTGCAAGTTCTGAGGCACACAAGCATAATTTGAGAGGAGTGGCTGGAGATTGTGTGATGCCATTAAATGAGGGATTGTTGCCCTCCTCGGCTTGATCTATTCCAACGCGGTTAAATGGAATGTGGTTTGGCGTATTTACTGTGAATTCTCTTCAAATAAATTGCTGCCAGATTTAAAGATCCACAGTGTCGAGCTGATACATGAGTGCAGCATATTCATGGATTCTGTTTGTAATCAGTCCTATCAAAAGCAAAGTAGTAAAAGTAGAGCTTTTCAGGAGATGGCAGTGGGAGAT
Organism: Chaetoderma sp. LZ-2023a; assembly: GCA_034401795.1. Classification (NCBI taxonomy): domain Eukaryota; kingdom Metazoa; phylum Mollusca; class Caudofoveata; order Chaetodermatida; family Chaetodermatidae; genus Chaetoderma; species Chaetoderma sp. LZ-2023a. The sequence continues at coordinate 2,140,041 of CM067360.1, forward strand.
ACAAGTCACCGTGAAGGTTAGCTTTTTAGAATTGTAATAGTGCCATCACTTGTCGCATATATATGCATGCCCTTTGAAACATGTGATCTTCAGAATGTCACAGTTTTATCATATGAGCTTCATGAACACTGCGTTTAGATGTACACGCATCTGCCAATGACAGAACACTGCCTTCTAATTCTAAAGCTACACACACACACACACACACACACACATACGCACACACACACACACACACACACACACACACACACACACACACACACACACACACACACACACACACACACGCACGCACGCACATTGTTTTGAAAAGTGCCTCTACTAAAAGGCCAATGAACACTTGGAGTGTGATCTCTGTTGTAGTGATTACCCGCAATAATTTGGTGTATGGTAACATAACTGTGCGGATCAGCTTTAAAGAAAGCTCTGGTACATATCACCAATTTGTTTTTGTACTAGGAGCCTAGATGTTCTAACTTCAATAGTCGCTTGTACAGGTCCATATCGCCCGTAACTACATGTTTCTTTTCACAACTTGAAAAACTGATTCATAGTCTGTTTAGTTGATCCAGTACAGTCAGTAAAGGAAGACCACACTGGTATTCAGTGATTTACATCTGTTACAGAAGCAAACTGTACATCTATTTGTCTGATCTCAGCAATGCTCGTCGACGGTGAATCATCAGCTCCCGATGTCTTAATATGCGCCTAATATGTGAAGTATCTGAAGTTAGATCCTGTATTATTAAATGGGACTGCCTAAATATTGCGTACGCTTTAATAAACGTTTATTTCATCAAAATTAATCCATAAAATGTAGACGAGAAAAAATACAAATCATGTGGTAAATCATCTTCCGCTATAGGAGGAGTTTAGGTCATTACTCGAGTAGCGAGAAAACGCTAATATTTGTGCCCGGGTATATATATATGTACTTGCGCAATACACGTAAATAGGTGCGTAGCCTCGAGTACATACCCGAGTAGCTACGAGAGTGAATGGCTTAAACGCACCAAATTAATTATGCACTTAAAACAGCAAGGATCAAATTCTGAAACAGCAAGTATCAAATTCTGCAAACTTCTGACATAAAATCAGATGTGCGATGGAACAAACTCAAACTGTCCCGTTTCATCCCGAAAATGGAGAAGTTGGTTCTGACTGGTACTATATATATACAGCGGACTTGAAACCAAACATGCGCAAAATGCTCATATTGCCACCTAATACATACATGTACCCGCGTTGTAAAAATATAGACGAGTTAAAAAATGTTAGGATCACCTTAATTTGGTTAAATTTAGCAATTTACTATATAGGGTCTATCAAATCTGTAAACCAATAAATAAAAGTGGTCTGATATAAATTCTTTCATACATGTACGTGCAGTAGAGCTGGGCGGTTTCCCGATAAAACCGGGAAAATCGCGATATTATTGTTATTGTTATCGTTATCGTCTCATTTCTAAAAACCGCCAATATCGTCAAATACCGTCAGTGACGGTATTGACAATTTATATATTGTAATAATTTGATAATAAAGCATTTCATGCGAATTTGACGAGTCTGGTCTCTTCATTTCCGTATTCATGGTAGTCAAAAGCAATAATTTTCGGCACTATTATTGCCATAAATATATGTCTATGTGTTATATACATACCCCTACTGTTCTTAGTATAGTTATCCTTCCATGCTCAATTAAATGTTGTTCCAATGAAGACAAGGTAAATCCGAAAATCGTAGTTGCTGACAACGTTGAATTACGCAAAATAGCAGCCATTTGTAAAACAAAAATAAACTCAACTCAGCCTCGTTTTGATTATATTATTGGAATACCACCTTCGCTTTCCATAGCTGATGACGCGATTGACGTCATTATAAGGCAATAAATAAAACAATGACCATCCAAATACCCTAGCGGGATAAATAAACTCGCTAACTATGACGATAAATTCAAGCAATCTAACTAAACCGGTGAAGCCATAACTGTACTCCCTATATTCTTCACTTGTTCAAGAATAATTCACCCCACACATGTGTATAAATGTACGCTTGGGTGAGTATTGATCAGTCTATACCAGTAAAAGCATTGATATGCTGAATGCGCTAAAGGCAGCCAAAATATGAATGAAACAAGCCCGGCTGATTATATTGAAAATGATTTGATTAAAACTTATTGCGCCATGTCAATAATTTCCAATCAAATTATCTCCAAAATATTCAGCTAAAATCGGACAAGTTATTAATAACTAATAACCTCTTAGATCAGGTTCTACGAAAATTGTCCTTGAATATATCGACATCCTACTCCCTACAATTACTCGGCTTGTCAATTCTAGCCTAGAGTCAGGTATCGTTCCAAAATGCTTCAAGCGCGCTTTGATCAACCCTTTGCTGAAAAAAGTAGGCCTGGATCCTGATAACCTAAAAAATTACAGACCAGTATCAAATTTATCCTTTATGTCTAAACTGATTGAAAGGGCAGTATCAAATAGATTTTCTGATTACCTAATGATTAATAGGCTATATGAACCATTCCAGTCGGCATATAGGCATGGCCACAGTACCGAGACAGCCCTATTGCGAGTTGTTAATGACATTCGATGTGCTGATGATACCGGTAATGTGTCTACTAATTCTGCTTGACCTTAGCGCAGCGTTTGACACTATCGATCATCACATCCTTCTGTCTCAGCTCACAAATGAAATTGGTGTAAACGGTATCGCACTGAAATGGTTCCAGTCATACTTATCAGATAGGTATCAATCTGTGTATAATAATGGGACCCCTTCTTCATCAGTAGAACTAACATGTGGTGTCCCACAGGGCTCAATCCTAGGCCCTATACTTTTCACCCTGTATACTCGTCAATTAGGATCTATTATTGAGGGTCATAATGTCCAATGGCACTTGTACGCAGACGATACACAGCTGATAAACAGTTTTGCTCCATCTGCCCCCATCGCAAATCTAGCCAGTAGACAAGTAACTGATTGTTGCCTTGACATAAAATCCTGGATGACAACGAATATGCTAATGCTTAATGATGAAAAAACTGAAGCTATTTTGGTAGGTCCAGCCACAAGGTGTTCCAAAACGTGACTAAGTAGCGTCCTTGTTGGAGTTAATAATATTCCATTGGCTACTGTTGTAAAAGATTTAGGCGTTCCCCTCGAATCTGAATTAAATATGGAAAGTCATGTAAATCATATTCGCAAGGTGTGCTTTATGCAGCTACGAAACATTGGTAACATTAGGAAGTACATCACTCGGGAAGCGGCAATACGGCTCGTGTTATCACTAGTAATGTCGAGACTTGATTATTGTAACGGTCTTCTCGCAGGTGCTTCCAAAATACTCATTAACAAGCTTCAGGCAGTTCAGAACACAGCTGCGCAAATTGTATCACTGAGAAATAAGTATGACCACATTACCCCCATTCTTCAAGATTTACACTGGCTCCCACTAGAATACAGAATCCGTTTCAAAATCCTAAGTTTAGCATATCAATGTGTCTCCGAAACTGCACCAACGTACCTATCTGAATTGCTAGAGAGTTACACACCTACACGAACCCTCAGATCTTCTGAACAAAATCTCCTGAAGATTCCCAGAGTAAACACTAAAACCTATGGCCATAAAGCCTTTTCATTCGTGGCCGCCACTCAGTGGAATAATCTCCCAACTCATATTAAATCTGTCCCGACTTTATCCGTATTTAAAACTAACTTGAAAACATTCTTGTTTAAAGAAGCTTTCCCGTAAGCTGTATGCTAAATTTCTCTCTTATTGTCAGCACTTAGAGCATGCAATCGCATGGATTTAGCGCATTACAAATGTACTATTATTATTATTATTATTATTATTATTATTATTATTATTATTATTATTATTATCATCTTTTCTAGAAGACAGATCTTATAGGGTAAAATGTGTTGTATTCACTAATTTCACGCGTTCTGGGTCATTGGCTCAGGCGACTATTGCGCCATCGATCTATAGGGCTATGATTTAACCACTTTCAAAATGAATGCAGAGGCTTTATGGAAATATAATTTAAAGGAAATAATAAATAAAGAGCTGATTAGTTTGAAAACTTTTTGACCCAAAAGGTGTAACTGACATCGACAGCAACATCTTTGAGTCAAATTGTTTTGAAATAATCTGTATAAATAGCTGATGATTATTTATTTTCACACACTCTGGAAAGTCCACATTATAGGATAAAGTGTGTGATTGACTTTGTTCATGCAGCAGTCAATAGGTCGACAATGTTCTAACAGGGTGGAATGGGTGGCTGGGCGGGGGATGAATGAATGACTGATCATATATAGGCCTAATCTACTAGTCTCTGAATAAAATTTTATTGCTAACAAATATTCAGGTCATAATGTTATCTTTATACACACATACACGCGCGGAGCTGATCGCGTCTTCAGACCTGGATTGTCCATTGATGTCTATTCATAGATTGGCCATATTAACCCTATCATAGCCAACATTATTCCAAATACCGCGATATTAGTAGTTATCGCGGTATTTTTCACAGATACCGTTATCATCATCCCAATGGCAATACCGCCCAGCTCTAACGTGCAGTGGGTTTTTTCCAGCTGTTCACTGTTCTGTATTGTCAATAAGTGGGTAAGTTGCTCCACATGGCCTAGTCAGTTTATTTGCTTTTAATGCTGATCATACCAATTGGTCAATAAACATGCATATATTTAATACAAAATAAGACCTTCATATGAATATACAGTCAGTCATATATATATATATATATATATATATACATTCTAGTGATTTTTCAAAATTTAGGTCATGTCTTTATTTACATTTAATCTGTGTGTGTGCATGTGCAGTGTGTGCGCGCCGCGCATGTGGAATGTATTTTGCACATTGATCTAGTGTACTATGCTTCAATAGAAAATCACTGGGGTCATTGACAATGACCTTGTGTGAATGAGAGTATTCTAGAGCATATTAACCATCCCAAAATTAGTTACTGAAACACTAATTATCTTTACACACAATAAATCTGCTGAATAAATCTTTGAAACTAACATAACTGTGAAAGTTCTTGTACTGCCGCAGACATCACTGATTTTAACTCCTTAATGGTCAAACCGGGCAAACTGGCCTCTGCTGTCGTTTTGAGGAATGTCCATTTACAGGCCAAGAGAAGATAATTTTGGAAACTTTACCACGAGTCATTCCAGTGGTAAATTTTCGAAAATTGTCTTCTCTTGGCCTGCAAATGGACATTCAATAAGTAAAGATTTTGGAAATCCATGGACTGACAGAACATGTACGTGTATGGCAATCCATGGACTGACAGAACATGTACGTGTATGGCAATCCATGGACTGACAGAACATGTACTTGTATGGCAATCCATGGACTGACAGAACATGTACTTGTATGGCAATCCATGGACTGACAGAACACATACTTGTATGGCAATCCATGGACTGACAGAACATGTACATGTACATGTATGGCAATCCATGGACTGACAGAACATGTACGTGTATGGCAATCCATGGACTGACAGAACACGTACTTGTATGGCAATCCATGGGCTGACAGAACATGTACATGTACATGTATGGCAATCCATGGACTGACAGAACATGTACGTGTATGGCAATCCATGGACTGACAGAACATGTACGTGTATGGCAATCCATGGACTGACGGAACATGTACATGTACATGTATGGCAATCCATGGACTGACAGAACATGTACGTGTATGGCAATCCATGGACTGACAGAACATGTACGTGTATGGCAATCCATGGACTGACAGAGCATGTACATGTACATGTATGGCAATCCATGGACTGACAGAACATGTACATGTATGGCAATCCATGGACTGACAGAACATGTACGTGTATGGCAATCCATGGACTGACAGAACATATACTTGTATGGCAATCCATGGACTAACAGAACATGTATGTGTATGGCAATCCATGGACTGACAGAACATGTACTTGTATAGCAATCCATGGACTGACAGAACATGTACGTGTATGGCAATCCATGGACTGACAGAACACGTACTTGTATGGCAATCCATGGACTGACAGAACATGTACTTGTATAGCAATCCATGGACTGACAGAACATGTACGTGTATGGCAATCCATGGACTGACAGAACACATACTTGTATGGCAATCCATGGACTGACAGAACACGTACTTGTATGGCAATCCATGGGCTGACAGAACATGTACTTGTATGGCAATCCATGGACTGACAGAACATGTACTTGTTTATCTGCTTTACATTGACTATGGCCACTCCTCTGCGACTTGCACAGGGCAGTCAGTACAAGCCATTCTTGAAAGTCCATGTACATCTGTTTGGACTGTATTGTATTGTCTGGACATGCTTACACGCATGCATCAAGAATCTGAAGTATCACTGATGTGAAATAGGATATTTTCTTACAATTTTCAAGTATTTTAATTACATTTAGCATAACATATTTGTCCAAAATGCAGATAAGTCAAATAGAGAAGATACGTTGTCTTGGAATGATATAGGCTTTGGTCCAATATGGTACCTCCAGATTCGAGCCACATCTACAGTGGAGCTCAGAAATAAGTAAACATGTTTCCACAACATATACATGTAGCTAATGGAGCTAGTAATTTCATTGATAAATTCTCAAAAATAGGCTTCTGCTAGCCTGCAAATGGACATTGATTGAGCGAAAACTTTGATTTTCTCTTCCAGTTTTTACATTTAAAGTATTAAAAAGCTTGTTGATACTCTTGATTCACATTCACGTACAACGTGTCATATCAGTCTTGACCCTTGAATTCGGTCAATAAAATTTTATTTTCTCATAGAAAATGTCCGTTTGCATTTTCGCTATGCAATGTCCATATTTTTTTTAATTTACCAACGGAATGACTGCATTTGAGTGGTAACTTATAAAAATATGTCTTGTCTGCAAATGGACATTTCCCAAGACCACTGCAGTAAGCTGTTTGGGCCCGCTTACAGTGTGCTAACGCGTTAATCAGTTTAGAGAAATGGCTATGCAGTGCACATCGAGTTAACATTGGCAATAAATCTTTTATTTTGAAATTATTTAATGTTTTATTATCAAATCTTATTTTCCATAGAAAGAAGACACTAAAGATGTGATGATGTTGTCATGGTAGCCTACATGTAGGTACTTTCTTAATATTTCAGAATGAGGTAGTATTCTGTGATAGACTGTTATCATGGTGACACGTCAAGAAGAGCTTGCCATCTTGGATGGCTCGGCTGAGGAGCTGCCTGAAATCTCATCAAAGCTCATCCGAGTGTTCATTAGTTCTACATTTTCAGGTGATTATAAATGTTAAGCAAATATTCTGATAATTCTGAGTGTTATGCCCGCATTTGTGATAACCTTTTGACCACAGAATCAAGAGCATTCATGGTTGATGAAGATCTCTTCAGTTGAACTGATGATATTATTGAGCGGAACACATGGACAGGCATGCCCATGGCTTTAGATTACCCATTTAACACATGTTTAAAAGTCATGCCCAAATGAAATCCGCCCAGATTAGTGAGCCCAAATTAAAATCCTACTCCCTGCTATGAACAATAATTAACTAGTTTACAGTCAATCAGATACACTGCGATGGATTCTGTGACACTTTGTGGCCATTCAGAGATCTTATGGTGCTATTCAAACTAAAATGCCTCAAAATCCATCTCTCAGATTTCAAACTCTGCTTTCTAAGGGCATAGATGGATCCTGGGCCTGATAGATGGTGAGCCCAAATACATAAGACAAGATCTAAAGCTCTGATGCCACTTACATGTACAATAGTCTCACGATACTTTATGGTGAAACTAACTAAGAATATTTCCGAAAAAGTTGGTCCCGATCCCAGGATGATTCATAATAAGGAAAAATTAATTACCTCTCCGAGATGTAGAAATTGTTTGAGTGTAGCTTTCGTGACCATCGCGGTCACTTTTTCAGCACTAACTGACGGTCGCTGGCAACGTCACTCTGGTCAGATCTTGTGGAGTCACGTGGCAGCATGGACTGGTAGAGTGCTGGTATACTGTAGCCCTCGTCTCTCGTCATCCCCGCCAGCAGTGCCTCGGTCATCAACATTGAGACCAACTTATTCAAACGGAAGGTTAAAGAGGCCATAGAAATCTACAAGCATCAACTAACTATAACCAGAGACGAGGGCTACCGTATACCAGCAGTCTACCAGTCCATGCTGTTACGTGACTCCACAAGATCTGACCAGAGGGACATTGCCAGCGACCGTCAGTTAGTGCTGAAGAAGTGACCGAGATGGTCACGAAAGCTACACTCAAACAATTTCTACATCCCGGCGAGGTAACTAAGTTTTCCTTATTGTAACTAAGAATGCTCATACATACCCTTCACTATTGGAAAATTGGTCATTACCCCTATAATGGTGAAAGCTGAATGTTTGTATTTGCACTGTATTACCAATTTGCATGACAAGAGAAGAGTGTTTGTGAATATATTAAATATTGTTTCCTCTAATAACTGGCTTGTGTTATGAGACTGTGTGTTTTTATGGACCACTCTGGTACCATACATGAACGAGGTGTTTTTTCTTGACAAGATGATATAGTTGAAATGGCTGACATTTATCTTACAGGAAGAAGGCGTGAGGTACGTTGGTATACAGGTGTACAGTACAGCTCAGAAATAACTTAGTATGCTTCCAAAACAAAATCAGAAACAAATTAGTACAATTTTGAACAAGAAATATTTTGATGAATATTTTGGACTTTATTTGATTTGAAGCCTTTGCTGCCTTAGGCAGCAAAGGCTTCGAATCAAATTAAGTCCAAAATATTCAACAACACGTTTTCTCATATAAACATTAAGCTTTTAGCCCATCTAATATTAACAATATTAACCCGGTAAATAATGCAACCAAGTATTGTCATTGGTTGTTAGCATGGAATGGTGATTTTATATTGACCAATCAGAATGCAGCCTTTCTCACTGCATTGGATATCACTACGCCGAAGTTTTGTGAATGGCATGAGCAGTGATGACTGAATAATACCGCTTGTGACATCCCATCTAGTTATATTTTCATATTTTCTCAATGTATGTTGTTATTAATGTAAGTAAATAAACGTTTATTAGTGTAACCTTTTTATAGTTCAAATTAAATTTTAAATAAGTATTGTATTTTTTTCATAAGAAAGGGTGTGATTAGCCACCCTTGATGATCATATGCTAATGGAAAATCTAAACAGGATTTTTATGGGTTGTACATTATGGGAAAATGTGTCAAAATTTCTGTTTATATCATAAATAGAATCTCAAACACTGTCAGATCTAATATAACTGTTATCAACCTCGATGAAAATTATCACTTGCATTCGCTAAAGCTTGCATAATGTGATAATTTTTTACTCGGTTGATAATAGTGATGTGAAATGGGACCTCGTTTGAGATCCTTTATTTATTTTGTTTTCGAAACATTCTAAGTTATTTGTGAGATGTACTGTAAATGATTCAATACTAGATGGTCTTTGTGGTAAATATTTTCAGACATGACATTGGAGCGTAATGCTTTAATGGAAAGAGTCTATACTCGTCTCAAAGATTACTGCCGTCAGAACTATGGATTGGAATTTCAGGTACATACTCTAGTTACTTTCATGAAATATTCTAGCAACTCAGTGAATCATCAAATAAAATATCATACAACTAGAACTTGAGGGAGATGCTGACTCATACCTTGACGCTGTCTCTTGACAATTCACTTAAGTGATCCCTGTGCCATACATAGGTGATCCATTGACCTCAAACTCAAAACAATGATAAACTGTCACAATATGATGGGTAATTCAGCCTTCTTGCATTCCATAGGTATGGGCAAAAATATGTATTCCAGTATGCACTTTGTGACCCATGGCTAGATATTTGATGCTTTGTCCTAAGCCTCATATATGTGTACATGTAGCTTTTAGCCACCTATAATATAAATGTATGTGGCAAATTTGGTGATTCTATCTACCTGCGTTCCTGATTTATGTCTAAAAATGTGTATTTCGGATGCACTAAGTGACCCTGTGATCTTTGATATTTGAAATAATAAGGAAAAATTAGTTGCCTCTCCGGGATGTAGAAATTGTTTAAAATTTGAATTTTCTCATGCTGATTTGCAGCCCAAGAAAAGAATATTTTTTGAAAATTTACGTTCATTATCTACATTCATATTGCGGGTGGCTAGAAATATAATTTTGTTTGAGACCAAAACTTCAAATATCTATTTCTGAAAAAGTTGGTCCCGAGCCCAGGATGATTCATAATAAGGAAAAATTAGTTACCTCTCCGGGATGTAGAAATTGTTTTGAGTGTAACTTCCGTGACCATCTCGGTCACTTCTTCAGCACTAACTGACGGTTGCTGGCAACGTCACTCTGGTCAGTTCTTGTGGAGTCACGTGACAGCATAGACTGGTAGCCTGCTGGTATACGGTAGCCCTCGTCTTGTTTCATGGTTGGTTGATGCTTGTGGATTTCTATGGCCTCTAGCTTTCCGTAGATGACTCCAGAGTGTTCATCTGTGGTCAGTTTATCTTTGGGTCTTACTAATTGTGATCTTAAGTTGTTGACGGGCTTGTTGTAAGTTTTGATGTGGTGTTGTCTGAAGAGTCTGCCAAGGTATTCTGATAGTCCTTGGATGTACCGAAGTCCGACTAGTGGAAGTTTTTTGACATCTGGTTGTTTATTACGAGGTGGGGGAGGTGGTTGGCTAGGAGGGACGGTTGGATGTGATGATGTTCTTTTTTGTCTGATGTTTCTGTGATAATGGAGTCTGCGCGGTGAAATAGAGTTCTGACGACTGACCTTTTGTGTTCCAAATAGTGATTAGAGTGAAAATTTAGATATTGATCTGTGTCTGTGGGTTTTCTGTACACGGTAAGTTTGGTAGTTCCGGAATCACTGACATGTACCAAGACGTCCAAAACTTACCACAACTTATCTAAACGGAAAGTTAAAGAGGCCATAGAAATCTACAAGCATCAACCAACCATAAACAGAGACGAGGGCTACCGTATACCAGCAGTCTACCAGTCTATGCTGTCACGTGACTCCACAAGAACTGACCAGAGTAACGTTGCCAGCGACCATCAGTTAGTGCTGAAGAAGTGACCGAGATGGTCACGAAAGCTACACTCAAACAATTTCTACAGAGGTAACTAATTTTTCCTTATTATAAATCATACTGGGCTCGGGACCAACTTTTTCAGAAATAGATATTTGAAGGTTTGGTCTCAACCAAAATTATATTTCTAGCCACCCGCAATATGAATGTAGATAATGAACGTAAATTTTCTTTTCTTGGGCTGCAAATCGGCATTTTCTATGAGAAAATTCAAATTTTAAAACAAATATAATGGTTAACCATTTAACACTCACATCAGCCAAAACAGCTTCTGCAGGGGTCTAGGAAAATATTCATTTGCAGACCAAGAGGTTATTTTAGAAAATTTACTACTGGAATAACTGGCTCGATAACCGAGCCAGTCATTCCAGTGGTAAATTTTCAAAAATAACCTCTTGGTCTGCAAATGGACATTTTGTATGAGAAAATTAAAATTCTTGAACAAATTCGAGGGTTAAAAGGTTAAAGCACTTGATAAGCATCGTGTTATTGATCGGCTTGTTAATTACCCGACAGGCTGTGGACATGCGCTGGGGCGTGCACGAGGATGCTGAGAATGAACACATGATCACAGCATTGTGCATGAAGGAGATTGATAACTGCATGAAACTATCCAGTGGACCTAAGTTCTTGGTGAGGCTTATACCACCAACAGACATGGTTATAATGTAATCACTCTATGATTTCACAATAGGAAAATAATGATTCATATTCACGGACTGAATTTCTGTAATGTTTTAAAATAAAAAATGATGTATGATGTTAATTATATTCATCCTCTTTTAGGCTGTACCGACTTCATGCTTTTGGTGCTCAAATTCCAGGGTCTGGTATTTGTTTTTCACATCAAGAGTATACTTACCTCCCTAATACTTTTGATATTGCTAAATATTGGCGTTCACTCAATAAAACACTCAGATTAAAAACAGTTAGGTGCCCCTACTGGGCAGGTAGACAGAGGTAGTCAGGCGGATGCCGGCCCCACCACCGCGCATGCGCCGACTACTACTTCCTCTTTGCTAATTTATTGGCAGAGAGTTCACATGCGTTTGTGCTTGTTAAAAAGTTTTCACTCGTTTACCTGTGTAAAATAGTCTGAATATACCTGGAAAGAAAGAGAAAGATGTCAGAAAGGGCGACTTCTCCGGAGGAGGGAGCTGGATCTCTTTATCAGGTGATTTCAACTATATTCTAGCGAGTTTTTCCCCGGTGTAATGTGTTTCCGGGACTCGCGCTTACCGTGATGAGCGCCGGTTTGAGTTGGTTTTTTCAACTCGGTGCTATATAAGTCTAATCTCTCTTTGTGTTTATGTCCACAGGTATGGATTTGCATTATTAGTGGACATCTCAGCACAGGAGGGTTTGTTTCTCTCCACCATGGTTCCATTTCCTACTAATACTGTTAGGTTATCTAACCAAAAAGTCTATGCTCAGTGAGTTGGAGGCTTGATATAAAGGTCTTCTCACTTTGCCCTCTTGATCCAATTCCTTCCCCTTAGGTGGAGAGAGTTAAGAGGCGTGGTCTTGGTGGAGTGATACAGTGCATCAGGTGGATGGTTTGTCTATACCAGGTATCGGGTATCTAACTAATGATATGAGGTGATGTTAATTATTTGAAAAAATAATGACTATTTACCATTGTTATCATTGTGTATCTGATGGTGTGTAGTCTGAATATCCAAGTGAGGACGTTATGTTAGGAATACAATTCGTTCTTGCACTTAGATGCTTGTTGCGGACCGATTTAATTTCTGTCATGGGATTGATGACGTCATAATCAGCCTTGCTCTTTATTTACATTTAAAGTTTTGTCCAACGCTGGTTTCTTATGGTTACTGATCTTTATGATCTTTTCCCTCTCTTTAGTTGGTTTTGAGTTTTTTCTAACCTTGACTAACTTGCTCATTGTCCTCGTCCTGTGTCCTGTTTCAGAGACCTGGTTGTCCGTCCTGTGGCCGGTTCCTAAAGGATCGTTTCGTCCCCCACTTATGCTTTAGCTGTAGTCCCTGTGGACCACTGCTTAAGTGTGAGGTCTGTAAGCAATGGGGGGGGGGGCGAGCTAATGTCTGAGTTTCTGTGTTTACAGGCTAAGGACAAGGTGGTGGAGGAGGAGAGGAAGCAGAAGAGAGAGGGTGTCAGTAAAAAGGGTAAGAGGAAGGCCTCGTCCGCGGTGGATATGGAGGCCTTCCGGTCCGAAATGTTGGGAGAGATGAAGAGGACGATAAAGGATTTGGTCCCAGAGTTGCTTCGTAGCATGCTTCCTGGATTAGATCCTTTGTTGTCCTCGGCGTCTGCTTCAGAGCAGGTGATCCCCACCTCTGAGTCGCTTTTCCATAGGTCGGTTACGTTGTTCGACGACTCCGAGGTGGCCCCATTAGTGGGGGCGATCCACGACCCTGGCAGCAGGCTTGGTGCCGCGCCGAGGGGCCGTGGATGGCTGTCGCAGGAACCCGCGGGCTGCTTATCAGTCCAGGGGGATCCGCACGCCGCGGGTGCCAGTACCTCCTATGGCACCTTCCCTGGCCAGTCCGGGTTAGCTCTCTTTGCTGACCCGGAGTCTAATCTTTCTGGCCAGGAGGAAGAGGTTTTCCTGCTATGGTCGCCGTCTGGGGACGTGACCATGGAGTACGACGTCTGTGCACCCCTCGCGGGGGATGCGGGCGACGTATTCCATAGATCTACTCACGCAGGAGTAGAATTCACGGTCCAGAAGCTGGCCCTGGGCGGTGCTGATGGCCAGGGTTACTGCATACCTCGGCTTGCCGAGCGTGTCGCTTGTGCTGGCCGGGACCGTGGTGGGGCGGTGTCTGCCCCGCGCTCTACCACGGCGCCTGCTCCTGGTCAAGCCAGGGAGTTTAGCATGCCTGTTCTTTCGGGCCCGCATGCTTTCCCTGGCTTGCCAGGGGTATCAGCATATCTGCCGTCAAGCTCTGCTGCGTGCGCTCAGGAGGAAGACGATGCCGTCTTGTAGAGTGCTCGCAGCTAGCCACGGAGGAGGATTGGTCGGACGCTTGCCAATGGCTGGTAAGTGTTCGGCCAGATCTGCCCGTGGAGCAGTCGGCTAGCCAGCGTGACCACAGGCCATGGTTAGCTGGTAAGGCTACTGCTAACGCCATGCCATCTCTGCCGCTGGCTGAACATGTCGTTGACATGTTCGAGGTGGCGGAGTCGTCCATTAAGGCGAATGGGCATCTCGCGAAGGCCCCTCGCGAGGTGGCCAGGCGTTGCCGCATCGTGCCCCTGGACTACCAGTGGTACGGTGTGGTACCCAAGCCGAGCGTGGATGACCACGCGGCTTTGGGTGAAGATGCGCGGCCAGGCGCCCGTTCTGACACGGGTGTTCTGTGTTCGAACGCGTTGCGTTCGGCAAATACCGCGCTGCGTGATGCGGAGGAGAGTGGGAGGGCGTCGATTGCTGCTCTGTTCCACGTCTCCCAGCTGTTACAAGGGGTGGTAACAGCATCCGCATCGCGCCAGCCGAGCCCGGCCACAGTCCAGAGAGCCATCCAGGATGGTATCAACCTGGCTCTGGACTGCATGACGCGGGCGGTGACCAGGAGTGTCCGGGCGAGACGCACGTTTGCCTTGGACAATCTGTGCCCGTCCCAGGACCTGTACAATAGGCTACTGCGTACGCCTATGACAGGTCCTGGCCTCTTTGGAGGTGAGGGATGTAGGCACCTCCAGGAGACGGTGACCCTGGTCAATAACCAGAGGGCGCTGCGCGATCAGTTTGAAGTGCTCCGCCGTGCGAGCGTTCGCGCCGCACCCCCTGCGTATCGTCCCCTGCAGGCTCGAGGTGGAGGTGGCCAAGTCAGAGGCCACCCGGCATCGCAGCGTCGGCCTAGGCCGCGTGCGCTTCGGCCAGCAGTGAGGGGGGTGCAGGCTCCCCAGGTGCAGGCAGCCAGGCAGCCACCCGCGCACCGAGGTGCGCGTGGTGCTGGGCATGGCGCGCGGGGATCTGGTCGTGGTAATCGTGCCTGATGGGCCGATTGCCACGGTGAGAACCACTCTGGTGTTTCTGGCAGAGGAGACAGTGCCACTCTTGCACTCCTTATGTCCACCTCTCTCCCTAGGTGGACCGGTGGGAGGCCGGCTGGCCGCCCACATGCAAGAGTGGGAACGGTTGACTCAGGACCGTTTAGTCTTGCGATGGCTTTCAGTCGGGTATCATCCCGATTGGATGACAGGCCCGCCGTCGCGACTGTCTCTCGTGCCGATCTGGCTCCGAATCCGAGAGATCCAGATCAGAGGTTGTGTATCGAGGAGGAGATAACTTCCCTCGTACAAAAAGGACACAAGGGTGTCCGGGCTTCTATTCAACCGTGTTCTTAGTAGCAAAAAACACCAGAGGGTGGAGACCAATTCTCAACCTCAAGCCATTGAACAACTTCATAGAGACACCCAGTTTCAAGATGGAGACTGTGCGCTCGGTGTTGGCGGGGTTAGAGCAGGGAATGTGGACAGCTTCAATAGATTTGAAGGATGCTTATTTCTTCACCCGTGTGGTTCTCGCGATCACGGCATACCTCCACAGGAGAAGCATAGCAGTCCACACGTACATAGGCGACTGGCTGTTAAAAGCACACACCCAGGAAACGTTATCGGCCAATCTGGAGATTGTTTTGAAAACTCTCACGGACTTGGGCTGGATAATCAATTTCCAAAAATCAGAGCTGACTCCATCCCAGAAGTTTATTTACCTGGGCATGTTCTTCGATCTGGAGACGGGATATGTTTATCCTACTCAGGAGAGGGGTCAGAGACTCATCTCCTTAATACAGTCGTCATGTCCTGGCACGGGTTTACTTGAGAATGCTGGTTTCTCATGACACAGTGGACCCAGAGTTCAGGTTCGCTGGACTCGAACGTGTCAGTGTTGGCGCCTCTAATTCACCACCTGCAATGGTGGTTGAATATAGAGAATCTCTTGCTGGGGGTTTTGCTAACCCCTCCCCACCCTCAGGTGACTGTGTATACAGATGCATCGATGGAGGGCTGGGGAGCTTGTCTGGAAGAGTCCACAATATCAGGGCTTTGGGATCTGGATCAGTCAAAGGAACATATCAATCTACTGGAGCTAAGAGCAGTAGTCCTGGGCCTGGAACATTTCTTACAGAAAGTTCAGGGCAAGATTGTTCTTATTCGTTCAGACAACTCAACAGTAGTGACTTACATAAACCGCCAGGGCGGAACGAAGTCGCCCAGTCTCTGTATGATGACTTGGAAACTGCTTTGTTGGTGCCTGGATCACAGGATTACCTTGAGAGCAGTTCATATTCCGGGAAGGAGGCTAAATCTGCTAGCAGACTCATTGAGCCGAAGGATGAGTATTTTACCCACGGAATGGCAACTAAATCAATGTGTGGCGGATCGTCTGTTCGACCATTGGGGGAATCCCAACATCGATTTGTTCGCAACGAAGAAGAATGCGAAGATGACGACGTACGTCTCTCCGATTCCAGACCCAAGCTCTTTCGCAACAGATGCGTTAGCTATCAGCTGGGCGGGAATGTATGCATACGCATTCCCTCCAGCAATCCTGATTCCAAAGGTGCTTCAGAAAATCAGGCAGCAGGAGTGCCAAGTGCTTCTGATCGCCCCGGATTGGCCAAGCCGATCGTGGTATACGGATCTGCTGGACCTTCTGGTCTGCAGTCCGGTTCCTCTGCCTCTGATGGACGACCTTATCTTCCAGGGCAAGGCCCTTCACGACAATCCGTCAATGTTCCGATTGACTGCGTGGATGTTGTCAAGGAATCTAGAATTAAGGAGGGCTTTTCTGAGCAAGCGGCCATGTTTATGGCCAAAGCCAGGAGGGGGTCAACCTCCAGAGCATATAACTATAAAATCAACAGATTTGCAGAGTGGTGCTCAAAAAGATGTATTGATCCAATGGATTCATCTATTCAGGTAGTAGCTGATTTCCTCTGTCACCTATATGATGCCTATAGCCTCAAGCCTAACTCTATTGCTGGTTATAAGTCAGCTTTAATGACTGTTATTCCTTGCTTGGCTAACAGGGGGAATGATGAAGTAAGTACATTAAATGTATTAATTAAAGGCATGGGCAATCTAAGACCAAGGAATCCACCACTGATTCCAGTTTGGAGTTTATCTCTGGTGCTTCAGGTACTAGGAGATAAGCCTTTTGAACCACTTATTTCCATTTCTATGAAATTGTTGACTCTTAAAACTGTGTTTTTAATTGCTGCGGCCTCGGCAAGGCGTAGGAGTGAGATTCACGCCTTATCAGCCGAGGATGACCGTTCTGTGGTTACAGGGGAAGGCCTTAAGCTTCTACCTAGGATTAATTTCTTGGCTAAGAATCAGTCTTTGAAATATCCAGGTCAACCTATTTTTTTGCCATCTTTAACAAGATATGATCCTAATTCTAAAGTATGGTGCCCCGTACGGGCGCTGCTCCGGTACAAACAGCGTACTTCGGAGTGGCATACCGATCAGTCAGCGTTATGGTTGTCATATATTGAACCCCATGGCAGGGCGTCTAAGGACACCATTTCCAGGTGGATTGTAGAATGTATTCAGTTTTGTCACAAATCCGCCACCGGGAGACAGGTTGATGTGGCCAAGGCTCACAGTGTCCGTGGTGTCGTGGCATCCACTGCCCTGTTTAGTGGGGTCCCTGTGGATGACATTATGTCCGTGGCTCAGTGGCACTGTGAGTCAAGTTTTACAGACCATTACCTCCGTGACACCTCAAATCCTCTCGCCTTGTCGATTTTGAAACAATAATCGCCTGTATGTTTTATGAGGAGCGTTTCCTCGTTGCTTATATACATCACATTTAAGTAATGGTAACAACCACTTGTCGGGACTGCATCAGGCTTCCAAGTTCAACAAGGTCAGTCTTGTTTATGTGTTGTTCATTGTTAAATGTATTGTCACGTTACCTGTTATTATTAATATGGTGATGGTTTGTGTGGATTGTGGTTCATAGAGAGTATACGAAAGTGGAGTACTTTCGTCTCTGTCCTGTAGTACGTGGCACTAGTACGTAGAGAGCGTATAGGACATTGAGGTCATCTAGTCTTCCTCCCAGGAGGGGGGGGGGGGGGGAGAGCGCATATGACATTCGGTCATCTCTCATGCATCGGTTGTGTTATCCGATGGTTTGTCAAATCCTGACTGTGTTCTCACACAGTTTTCAGACGTTTTTAAGTGCCGTAAACGCGTGAAAGCGTATAGGGAAGAGCTGGTCTTTTGACCTCGCCTCCCTCCCGCCAGATTCACTTTCGAATTCTGGCAATATCAAAAGTATTAGGGAGGTAAATATACTCTTGATGTGAAATAAACGAAATCTAGGATTTCTTTTTTCACGAGAGAGTTGATACTTACCTCCCTAGATATGGACCCGGCCTCTCCACCCCACAGAGGCTCGGTCTTCAGGCTCTTAGTAGTTGCATGTGTGTCAGCCAATAAATTAGTCAGAGGAAGTAGTAGTCGGCGCATGCGCGGTGGTGGGGCCGGCATCCGCCTGACTACCTCTGTCTACCTGCCCAGTAGGGGCACCTAACTGTTTTTAATCTGAGTGTTTTATTGAGTGAACGCCAATATTTAGCAATATCAAAAGTATTAGGGAGGTAAGTATC
Source organism: Chaetoderma sp. LZ-2023a (assembly GCA_034401795.1). Classification (NCBI taxonomy): domain Eukaryota; kingdom Metazoa; phylum Mollusca; class Caudofoveata; order Chaetodermatida; family Chaetodermatidae; genus Chaetoderma; species Chaetoderma sp. LZ-2023a. The sequence goes on from CM067360.1 coordinate 2,158,858, forward strand.
AACTCTCTCGTGAAAAAAGAAATCCTAGATTTCGTTTATTATTTTGTTACATTTGAGATCATCGACTTTCCTCAGCACTTATCGTCCACTTATTACAGCCATTTGATTTCATATAAAGGACAATAGTAAATTCAGTTTGTTCTATTTTTCAGGTCCTTGTTGGTCAGAAGTATGGCTACAGACCCATCCCTACAAGCATTGTTCTCGTAGAGTTTGAGCAGCTAAGGGCGGCTTTGCTTCATGCTGGGGTTGATTGCAGCCTGTTGGATGTTTGGTATAAGTTAGATGAGAATGCCCTGCCTGCCCGCTATGTACTGCAGACAATTGATTCAATTATTCCTGCATACGGGAGTAAGGTAAGGAGTGGATGCATCCGATCAATCACTCAAGTAAATACCATGATGATATGATGTCACAGATTGCTATTACGATGACGATATAATGTCACACACCCTGAATATTAACATGACAATATGTGACACTAAAAATATTACCATGATACCATGATGATATGATCTCACACACTAATATTATCATGACGATATGATGTCACACACTAATATCACCATGACAATATGATATCACCCATGAATATTACCATGAGAATATGATGTCACACACTAAAATATTACCATGACAATATGATGTCACACACTAAAATATTACCATGACAATATAACGTCACACACTAATATTACCATAGTGATATGATGTCATACACTAATATTACCATGAAGATATGATGTCACACACTAATATTACCATGACGATATGATGTCACACACTAATATTACCATGACGATATGATGTCACACACTAATACTACCATGAAGATATGATGTCACACACTAATATTACCATGACAATATTATGTCACACACTAATATTACCATAGCGATATGATGTCACACACTAATATTACCATGATGATATGATGTCACACTAATATTACCATGAAGATATGATGTCACACACTAATATTACCATGACGATATGATGCCACACACTAATATTACCATGACAATATTATATCACACACTAATATTACCATGACGATATGATGTCACACACTAATATTACCATGACGATGACCGTGTAACAGTCTAGGGTGTCATGATAACCATGTTACAATGGTCAGTTACTGTTCAGTGACTGATTGCTTTAGCCCTGTTAAATGACAAAAGTATATAAGCTTATTGCTGTCTCTGTGTGATGAAGTATTTATGGCCATGTGGTCAAAGATTAATATCACAGTGAGAGAAGTGTAACAAAATTAGTTTCTGGCCAATAGACCTTTCCCACATTAACGTATTTTGGGAAAATACCTTCCCAGAATGCATTGTGCTTACAACTTCTAGCTGGTATCCGTGATAGCCGACGCACAAACAGCATTACTTTACTATGGGAATCAGATACAGTAGTCTTTAAGCAGTGTATATGAAAATCTATGTTCATAATATTGTCATACATCATTGGAAAGCTACTGTAAGCCAATTTTTTATGCATTTCTGTAGTAGTTTTTATAGTTTTGTAAAATTTAATACAGTTGATTGCAATTTTAAAATCTCCCCTATTGTCCACTTGATTTCATGAATTTAAGTCGAATGGTGTATTTTATGTACACAAATAACTCAGTGAAAACGTTGCAAAAATATAACAATTAATGCATTAATGTTTGGGCAATTGAATGCGCTTTCCAATGATATACAGTATGAGTGAAAAAATACAGTGATTTTAGCTTATCATAGGAACAGTTTAAATTGTGGTATATTCTAGTGCAATAGTAACTCAATGCGGGTCAGCTGATTGTTGGCGGCGTTACCAGCCAGCAGTTTTGCTCTGAGTGTTGATTTAGGGAAATCCCGGCGTAATGACGTCAATGTGGGAAAGGTATTGTTATAATACTTCAGTTTCATCTCACGATGTGTCAAATGCAAAGGTCATGAAGCAGTAGCCTTCATGCAAAAATAAGCCGTAACATTTCATTTATCATTGCATTTAATTTCAAGATTGTATCAAAGAACAGGAAGTATAGATACTGTGAATTTAATATACAATTCGGTGGTCGGGCGAGACATTTACTTTCATGGAGTTCTTGGTTACTACTAATTTTGCACAAAATGATTGAGATTCATTAACCGTCTGACTGCTGAGTTTTTGCAGATGACATTCCGAAGGTTATATCTCACGAGGTGCTAAATATTTTGAAAACAATTTGACTGAAAGTTGTTGGTGGCTAAGCCACCAACAACTTTCAGTCAAATTGTTTTCAAAATACTTAGTAAGTCAAGTGTTTTTGCTCATTGAAATTATTGACTGGTGGTTTGTAGCAGCGTGACAGTTAAGCAGTTGCGTGATTTTAGTGAGACGTACAATGCAGTGCAGCTCAGAAATAAGGCAACAGTTTCCAAAACAAAAACAGAAACATGTTAGTAGAATTTTGAACATGATGTAAGAAACGCTTTGTTGAATATTTTGAACATAATTAGGTTGGAAGTCATTGCTGCTGTACGTAGCATTGTCTTCCAGGCCAATTGTGTTCAAAATATTCATCACTACATATTTATTTTGTTTTGGAAACATGTTAAGGTTATTTCTCAGCTGTAGTGTACACTTTTGATTATAGAGGTTTTAATGTATTGTGGCTTTCATACCAATAAATCTTAGGTGTCTTGGACAATTTCCAGAATTAGTGAAATAATCCATTAGTGTTAATGTATTTTAGGATGAACAAGAGAAAAGAAAAGGGAAACAAGCGTGGCAGTCAATATTTGAGAACTTACAGAATGTGCTTCGAGTAGCTGCAGATAAATGCTATAAGGATGGAGAGTTCACAGATGATGTGCGTAATACATACTTTGTATCAGGTACATGCACGTGGAGTTAACAAAATAAATGTAACCTTGAACATTGTTAAAGCAGAAAGTGAGACAGGTGTCAGTTTTATGATGACACCATCGTCAGTGTCGGCAATAAGCTTTTGTGTTTAGTAAAGCAATGACTATGAAAATGATGACGAGGACAGGAGAGACATTTTATCTCTCCAGAATTTTTGGTTAGCTATTATTGGTGCAGATTGAAAACCTCAACTTATACTTTGTGAATGTCCATTTGCAGCCCAAGAGAAGTCGATGCTTGAAGATTTACTACTGGAATGACTGGCTTGGCTATCAAGACAGTCAGTAATTCCAGTGATAAATTGTCAAAAATAATCTGTATGTGTTTTGTCACTCAAATACGTCTGACATTAAAATCAATTACACAATCATAATGATGTATCTAGTTCCATCATGCAACACAGACATGCTCATCAAGTTTGTGAATTGTATATCTTTGTTATATTTACAATCTAATAAACATTCTGTTGAACATTTTGAAACTAATTTGACTTGGGTCTGTTGCTGCCATAGGCAGTAACAGCCCTCAGTCAAATTAGTATCAAAATATTCAGCCACATTCTTGTATTGTTACCTTGAAATTTAGATTCTGGGAATTCATGTTTCAAAATTTTTAATCGATTTCAACACACGTAAAAAGTGTGTGGAGCTAAGCTAGAAATGGGTGGGGCATAGCTAGAAATGTGCTGGGCATAGCTAGAAATGGGCGTGTCTGATCTAGAAATGGATCCCTCTATTGCAATACCTCACTGGGCATCTGTGTTTTGTTTAAAAACACTGTCAGGTCTTGTCTGATAGATTATCAACTTGTTGCTTTGACCGGCTAACATATGCATTGTTAACATGAAGTTGATTTGACATAAAACCATAAAGAAATAGTTCTTGAATTACCATTAACAAAATTGCCGTCAGTTGGGCGAGATAAAACTCTCTGGACATGTTTTAATATTTGAGTTTTTGATAGTTGTCATTACGTGATCATTCTTGAACTATATATATCCTGTTGTTGAAAATTCCCTTTATCTGCTAACCAATTTCTTGTACTTATATTCTCAGTGACAGAAAGAGAGATATTGCATGCACTATTAGACTCTCCACCAGTGGTTCTGCAAAATGGTTGTCTGTGTTTCTTCAGAACGATCAGCGATTTACATGAAATAACAGATGTGAAAACGATGAGACGGCTCCTTGATGTGTCGTCATCTAATGAGAGAACAGACTCGGAGGTTCAGATGCTCGAAGAAAAATTACGAGAAAAACTAAAAAATCTTATCCCTAAAGACAACATACAATGCTATACTGTGAAATCAACAGAAATGGATTGTGACGGTGATGATGAATATTTATCTAATTTTTGTCGTGATATTTATAATAAACTTGTTCAGTTAATTGACAGATCAGTGAGTCAGAAATCTCTTCTGCACGATGATCAACTCCTTACAGAGGTTATCCAACATTCAAAAACACAGAACCGACTCACAGAAATATTTCTTGGTCGGGATGATGCGTTGTCCGCTATTGAGGAGTATGTGACTGGTGATTCGCATGAGGTGTTTGTCGTTTATGGTGTTTCTGGAAGCGGGAAATCGTCATTAATGGCTCAAGCATCATCTCTGTGCAAAACATGGCGAGTTAATGATAAACGATGCAGAGTGCTGACACGGTTCTTAGGTAAAGCGCTTTAGATCTTCAATTGTCAAATTTGGTCAAGAAGATCAGGATATTTGCTTATTGAGTGTCCATTTGCAGGTGAAGAGAAGCCTATTTTTAGTGACTATTTGTGTGACTGCATGTATCCATCCTTCATACATATGGCATAGCTGCAGGGTCTGGTCAGTAACAGGTTTGAATAGGAATAAATTAATGAAATGTCATAGGTAGCATCTTGATGCGTTGCCGAAAAAATTATCTTTGGCAAAATTAGAGTTGCTATTTGCAAGTGTTCATAATCTATTATTAGATCTTTAGCTTTAGAGGATATTGTCTAATTCTATCTTACACATTACATTCGGTGATGTATGTACAGTGGTAGTTTTATACTCTAACCTGCTGTATTTAGATTTTACGGCTAAGACAAAATATGTAAAATATTCTCAAGATAAGTTGCGTGTAAGTTGCTGCTGCCACAGACAGCAACAACTTCTAGTCAAGATAGCTTCAAAATATTAAGACAGAATTTTTTGCTTACCATGGGCTGAATTTCCTGTATTTGTTCCATGCAGATTCAAAGTGTGTAATCTCTGGTCTATCATTACAGGAACCACTCCAAACAGCTCTAGTATTCATCCCCTTCTTCAGTCTCTCTGCCTGCAAACATGTGCATTGTATGGAAATAGACCAGAAGAACTGCCCAGTGATATGCTGCAGCTTACAGCATTATTCCATGGCTTACTTGAGGTATAATATATATGTTTAGCGGATACCAACTTTATAGTGTTATTTGTCTTGCCGCGAAGTGCCACGAGGCCATTGTAAGAGCTATGCATATGCATACATGCGTGTGTTTTAATAGAATGCAAATCATTTCTACTGGACAGATCATACCAAGATTGGGTAGTAGGTGGGTGTCCAGATGTTTATCTGGTTTGTGCTCAAACAGTCAATGGTAAACATCATTGAAAATGTAAACAGAATGACCGCCATGATAAATTAAGTTATATTGAAAGGACCTTGACCAAAAGAATTTGACCCTTGTGGTCTTGAAGAACTTGTTGAAATTTGACACTGGGAAATATTTTGTGAAAAAAGATTCAACGGTTAATGTTATTTATCCCAAGTTCATGATGAAGACGACCAAAACCAGCCTCTGCTGTAGTCTGCAGAAATGTCCATTTGCAGGTCAAGAGAAGACTTTTTGAACAGTTACCAATGGAATGACTGACTCGATATTATCGAGCCAGTAATTCTAGTGGTAATCTTTCAAATGTAGTCTTCTCTTGGCCTGCAAATGGACATTCAGTAAGCAAATATTTGTATTTTCTATACCAAATTTAGCCATTAAAGAGTTAATATGGCTACAAGGCGAGGCTCAATTTCAATTCAAGAGTATACTTACCTCCCTGATACTCATTGATATTTCCTAAATATCGACCTAGCTCCAATAAACCTCACGACTGAAAGAAACTGCCCCACTGGGCAGGTTATACATCTGACAGCTTGGCGCCCAACTGCGCGCATGAGCCGACTGTCACTTCCTCTTTCTGGATTGTTGCCCGCCATTGCAACGTGCTTTGTTTGATTTTAGCAGATTTTGTTCCAAAAAGTTCCAATTTTTTATGTCTTGAGTTTGGAGGAGTGTAGACTTTCTTTTTTATTAAGATTTCTGAGACGTTAAGTCACCTGAGGCCTTGCCTGGATAGAGTCATCAGGTGTATTTATTTGATCTGTGTTCATTATTAAGATGTCTGAGACGTTAAGTCACCTGAGGCCTTGCCTGGACAGAGTCATCAGGTGTATTTAATTATAAGTAAGAGAAGATTGTCCCAGAATTTCATATTGTCTTGTGTTTCCGGGACGCGATTTAGATGTAGTAAGGCGTCTGTACAAGGCTTTAAACTTATAAAATGCATTGATTTGCTAATCACACTTCTTCTTATCTGTCCACAGGTGCCGGTCTTCACCCTCTGTTTGGAAAAAATCTTAATTTATCACTAATAAAATTTTTATAAACTTACATTCTCTGCGCCGTGGTCCCCTATGGTTTAGTGGATGGCAGATCTTGGCTGGTGAGCGACACTATGGCTCTTCATTTTTGAAAATATTTTTCGACTTCCAGTTTTATTTATTCTACTATCTTTGATTGCTTATGCATAGATTTATATAAAGTTCATTTTGCTTAAGTGTATTTATTATACTACTTTCAGGTAAAGATTGTCACCAATCAGCGTGATTAATCCCAATTGGGTCCATGCTGTGTAGCTGGTGGATCCAGAATTTCTCGCGTTCCTTGCGGATAGACGTGGCTTCCCGTGTATCAGGATTGTGATGGAGCACTTCAATGATTCTGTAGTCGACTGAAGGGATGTTGTGGTTTGGGAAATTAAAATGATTGGCTACTGATTGAGCTTTGGTTTTGTGTTTTGGGTAAGAGTAGATTTTTCCTTGTTTTTTCAAGAGTTTTGTTGAGACAGGTTTGCAGATCTTTTTCTGGATAGCCGCGTATGGTATAATAGTGCATTATGTCATGGGCATGTTTGAGGAAGTCTTTATTTCTACTACAAATTCTCTTGATTCTTAACAGTTGGCCATAGCGGGTTGGCTTTTTTGGTAGAGTCTGGATGTGCTGAGGAGAAATGTAGGTAACCATGTGTGTCGTTCGGTTTAGTATAAAGATCAAATCCTGTCTTTGTTGAGCAACACCCCTTTTAAAGTGTTCATAATCAAATTTCTCAGTTGCTCTCTTATGAGTTTATGATATTTTTCCATTATGACTAAAAAACAAATTGTCCTCGTATCATGTTTTTTCAGAAACCAACTGACTCCATCTTGCTATCGCTTCATTAAAGCAAAGTTCAACCCCCATGACTGCACTAGGTGTAGTACTTGCAGTTCGCTCTTAAAATGTAGTGTATGTTTTGGCCTGCTGATTTATTATGTCAACAGGTTAAGGACAAGGCAGCAGATGACATGAGGCGAGTCGAGAAAGAGGCGAGTCGAGAAAGAGGGTTGTGGTACGAAGAGTAAGGTTTCCGTGTCAAATGACATAGCTTTCCGTGCTGACATGATGGGTGAAATGAAGAAGACGATAAAAGATTCGGTACCGCAGCATGCTCCCCAATCCAAGTAGTTTACCGTCTTCTTCACTTGCACTGGAACAGAATGTCCCTGCCTCTTGTTCTAGGTTCTCCAATAAGTTTACTCCAGTTTTTGATAATGAAACGGAGGTGGCGCCTGTTGACCTGGGCTAGAGGCTTGCCTCGTCCGCTGGTCCAGTAGCGAATGGGTTCCCTAGAGCAGCCAATGGCTACAAGAATCAATACCTCTATTACCGATTCTTTCCCTGTCCAATGGGAACAATGCCCGTGGTTGACAAGAAAGCCGGCGTCAAACACCATGCCATCTCTGCCTGTGCAGAACATAGAGATATGTTTTATGCAGCAGAGACTCGCCTATTGGATGGCTCGTGAAGGCACCTCGCGAGGTGGCACGATGTCGTATTTCATCTGATAAATATCAGAAATGCGGTGGTGGCCCAAAGCTATGCGCTGATAATCGTGGGCCTTTGACCGAAGATATGCGGCCTGGGTCCTGGTCTGACACCAGACCCTTGTGCACTATCAGTTTGCGCAGTGCTGATACTGCTCTTTGTGATACAGAAGAGAGCACGAGAGGGGCAATATCAGCCCTTTCACATGTGTCTCAGCTACAGGGGTGCGAGGGGGGTGGTGGTAGTAGTAGCAGCGTCTGCATAGCGACAACCATCACCCCCTCACAGTCCAGAGAGCCATCCAGGATGGCATTAACCTGGCTTTAGACTGCATGATAAGGTCGGTTACTAGGAGTTGCAGGGCATGGCGCACATTTGCCCTTAATCATTTGTGCCCACCACATGATCTCTATAATAGGCTGCTACGGATGCCTTCGACGCAATTAAACGCTCAAAGATCCTAGATGTACTATGCCAGGCCGGTCGCAATGAAGCTGAGCTACGACTAGTGAGACTAATGCTTGCAGACACCAAGCTGAGAGTACGAGTCAAGTCAGTGAAGTCTGTAGAGTTTGAGACATCAATCGGCACCCCACAGGGAGATGGTCGATTCCCTGTGATTTTCACCTGTTACCTGGCTGCTGCATTGAAATCCGTGCAGGAAAATTTGACAAGACCAAAACCCCCGCGCCCGGTGTCAATACTGGGCATGCCACTAGAGATGGAATATGCTGACGATGTGGACTTTATAGACAAGGAGAAGAAACCCCTTGACGGACGTCTCCCAATAGCTGCAAGCAAACTAAAAATTGAGAATCTCTTTATGAATGAATCCAAAACAGAGTTCACCCACATATACCTATCTACAAAGCATGAAACTAGCGAAAATGACGATCCATTCCGTGGCGGCGAACCATGGAGGAAAAGTAAAATCCTGGGCTCACTGCTTTGCAATACTGCTGACATTGCTGCACGCTGCATCATGGGGAACATAAGCTTTCCAATCCTTCTGGAAGCTATGGATTCGTAGATCAAAGATGCCCTTGGTAAAACGACTACGTTTATACAATGCAACCTGCATATCCTTGATGATGTATAACTGTAACAGCTGGGCAGCTCCAAAGGCAGCTATAGACAAACTCGACGCCTGCCACCGCAAACACCTACGCACCATCACTGGACACCGATGGTCAGACAGCATAATTTCCGCTGTCTGTAAAAGTCGCCCAGCAAAGATGGTCCATGTTCGGCCATGTGCTAAGGATGCCAGAAGACACACCAGCACAGAGAGCCTTGGAATTCGCCCTACTCAGAGCCAGCAAACACAGAGCCAGGAGAGGACATCATAGCATAAATCTGCTAAGCGTGCTTGCTATGAGGTAACCTCAAGAAAGCAGGACTAGGTACACTCAAGTCAAGAATGGACCTGAGGAAGCTAAGGATTTGGGCTGAGGGCAAGACACAGTGGGCAAAAGCGAAGAAGGACTGATTGCAGCTGTAGGATGTTTCTACTACTGGAGCTGCAGAATGCAGTAATCATACATACTGATTAAGTATATTGATAAGCCTTCTATAATTATTTTATATTTGAAGTCATGCTTCATAGTTCATTGCAATATCATAAAGTTGAGCTTCATGGTTTCATTGCAACTGCAATTCTGGTACTATATTTTGAACTATTGAGTTCTAACGTTGCATGTATGGGTACATAATTTGGACATATCCTACCATCATTTATCCACAAACTGAGTCTGTATACATTTTTTCTGAAAACGATGCATCACATTCTCACATGGAACCTGTTGTAACGCAATCACTTCAAATTATGGCAGTTCTATTTGAAAGAAGATTTCATAGGTTGGGAGTTTAATATATATATATATATATATATATATATATATATATATATATATATATATATATATATATATATATATATATGGGTAATTCTACAGTAATTACCAAAAATGGTAGAGGTGAAAGTGAAAAGCAAAATGCATTGTTTCTATGTCCATGCATATTCAAAAACATGGATCTGGGTGCGGTCTATTTAAATAAATTATTCTCAACTTTGACATAATCACTGTCTGCAAGTTTAAAATGTCTGGGACTTCTCTAGTGGAATAGGTGGCGCTAATGTACAGACAATGCTTGTAAAAGGAATCCAGAGTATATCATCATTCTTTGGCTTTTTGAATGTTTTCTTTCCCTTAGATAGGCATGCCTCAAAAAATGAAATTTCACAATCATTTTCTGACTCATCTATGTCAGTTACTATGCCAACATACCAATCACCCTCATACATAGCGGCAACCCACCCATTGCACTTTATAGTGCCTTCCATCTCTTTGTTATTGAAATTATCTGAGACATTAGCTGACCCGACTGACTGTTGTTCTCTGTCTATTACTATGCCTGTTGTAGTTGGTGGTAAATCAGTGTCTGGAATGACATATTTCTTAGGGGTGTAGCAAGTGCAAAAGGTAGGTTTTTCACAAAAGCAACTAACAAATCGAAATTATGCCTCTCCATGTTTGCTTGTTACAATTTGATGAATACCCATGGTTCCCACGACTGCTGGTATATTTGATGGTATCTGTTGGTCTAACTTTGCTATTTCATTTTAACGTACTCTATAGAGCTTTATACGTGTACCTGTTTGCACCATTGACATATACAATTGATGGTGTAGCTCGCTGGGTAGCGTCGGGCCGTTCCGGTGTCTGTTGTCGATTAGCCGCGCCGCATGTGCACGACGAGTGATGACGCTGGTTAGCTCCCAGTCTCGCAGTTACAGATCTTGTGCGACACTGCCCTACGAGTAACAAAGACCGGCCTCAATCGTTCCGGTGGGGCCGTGCGACCATCGTCGCGAACATTAAACACAACAGTATCATCCCATGAATTAGTGTCACTGGTATGCCTGTCCATCGCAATTTTGAGATCTATGGATTTACAAGATTTGATGGTGACCTAACCCAAATAAGCCTATACAAGTAGTTTACCTAAAACAGACTGTCAAGTTTGCTAGATAACAATGAGCATGCGAAAATACAAGACATAGAGACAGGCTGATGAACTTTTAAACGTGGGACCACCAGAGCTACCACACAGACTCGCAGGTCCACAGAAGTACCCGTGTAAAGGAGGCTCCTGCATACGAGATCACTAATTAACTTAATATAAGTTATTATACCTCCAAGCTGAAAAGGAAACAGGAAAATATCCTTTATCGTGGCGAGAGGCTATGTGCCTCGCGCGGGAATTACTTCTGATGCTGTATTTCTGGGTGAGAAGTAGTAGCCTCACACGGGCTGCCTTCACTGGATCCTTGCGAGAGGCAAGTGCCTCGCGCGGGCCTCCGTTACAGGAAAATGCTGCCACCGCTTAAAGCGGGGGAAGAGTATTGGCCAGAAAGGGCCACTCTTATATTCAACCAAGGTGCTGTAAAGAAAAGATCATCTTAGTGAAACTATGACTAAACTGCCGCATGCCGTTTTACATGAAGACGGGATGAGCGACTCCCGAGGGATTCCCACATCACCGTTTTATGTAGGTCCAAGATACTGAATTAGTTGGTGCCGCTTGTATTTCTGTGGGCCTTCTGCTATGCCTAACCTCTCAGTTAAGTTTTAAAGACAAGAACTATCTTAGGCCGCAACTGGTGGGGTTTCTACCTATCTTTGAACATGGTTGTCTGAGGGTGCAGATACCCCCCCCCCCCCCCCCCCCCCCCCCCCCCCCCCCCCCCCCCCCCCCCCCCCCCCCGGGAGAGGCCCTGGAAAACATCTACCTCCAAGGACAGCACGTGTAAATGTTACTAGGTAAGACATCCGAGCTTGATGAAAATCCGGATGCGCGACTTCGTGACCACATAAAACGTCACAGAACAATGGCTACTTTTCACATGCGCAAATTTAAGCAACTGAGTCATCGTTACGGTGGGGGTTGGAGAGACAAATATCCACCGCGAATGTCCTTCCCAAGAGGGTGTGGCAGATCCCAACATCATGCCCAGACATTCTGACAGAATTCGGTGGAGATGCGCATCTCGCCTGTCACCAAGTCCTACAGAGCTAACTTTTGACCTGATGTTAGGTTTATACACAAGTTGCCCAATATGCACTGCGGTGCGGGAAAGATCTCTTAAGGGATGTAAAAGATCAATAATTAAAATATGTTTTCGTAGTGCTTCCTACATTGGCAAGGATAATTAAGTACAAGGTATCAGAAGATACACGGGCGATGTGTGTGTGTGACACCACACCTTGGCCATCACCGCTCAGAAACCTCCTATAGTTTCCCAGAATCGGATCAGCCCACAGTACGGATAGGGACATCCAAACAATTAAGAAGCCATAAGGCTTAGTGGAACATGAAAAGAGACAATAACCTTATAGATGTGAGGCCCTATAGGTAAGTTGGTCAATTTTATACAACCTTGCCGGGGTGCGGGCTAGATTACCGCAATGACCAGGAAAGAGGCGTACACTATATGTCTCTTAACGAAGAAATTGTCTCCAATCAGATTAAACCTATCCTATCGAGCTGAATAGTCAGGTTTAGTCGGTAGCACGCCGGGCTAAACAAAGTTATAGCACGGACAGCGACCTTAGTGAAACGTGTTGGTGTCAGGAGAAAATGATGCGTACATAATGTTGCTGTATAGTATTTCCTAAATGCACTGCGGTCCTAAGTTTTCTACAAATAAACAAAACATATCAACGGATGGCTACTAGCCATATACTAAACTAACCAAATACAAGTAATGACAATGTGCAATGATCAGGATAACAATGATAGTACAGGTTGACAGACCTATTACGGTGCGGTTAGTGAAAACGCCTTACAGTAAATAAAAATAACTATGAACAGATAAAGAAATTATAACTAGCGGTCCTAAGACCGTTACGGTGCCTTTTAGTCATCGGGACCGTTTACAAAGATAAAATACAATCATTGAAGTTGTAATTAACGGATGAATTGAGAATGTTATATAAAGTTACTTGAATACTCGGTAGCCATTCTTAAAGACGGGCTATCATGTTACTGAAATTGATACGTCACCGTTGGAGTGACGTGAGTTGACATGTTCTCTGAAAGCTGGAAAGTTTCCGCATGTAGATTCCCACAGACAGGATTCCCGCATGCTGATCCAGGACGTGAACGGTGCGAACTCAGGACGGTAATCACAATATAAGAATGTCTAACAAATGGTTAGTAAGTTCTATGATAACATTACTGCAATGAGAAAAGTTCCGTTCAATGATGGTAGGATGAAAGTTAAGAACAACCCTTTATCAGGGTGGTTGTTGAATACTAATATAGATACATAACTAAGCTTAACGGTGCAGGGTACATCAGGTAGCTCTTAAGACGTACCAGTCAAAGTTTACTTGCTGCGGTCACAAAGTTAAGAGACACACGACATGCAGTGCGGTGGTTGAATATCCACTTTTTTGGCGTGGCTGGCAGATCTCGTGAGTCATCCACCAGAGAACATCGCTACCTCTACATCTGTAGAATCACATTTTTATGCCGTAGAAGGCCCCACCGCAATATTGTTCCTTGTTGGTTCTTAATTAGATGTGAACAATATTATTTAAAGTTCCAATATTGCCCCTGAATGAATGTCCAGGAGCTTACAAAATATAGGTTGCGGTGGGTGGGAAACTGCTGCGGTACCATGGGAGAGAAACCAGACAAAACGGAGGTGAATGCTAAATAACTGTGTTGCTGGAGGGCACTGCAGGCAGATCCCGACTGTTCGGCCCCCTTGCCAACGATGCTCCTGATTTACTGAAATCATCCCTTTTTAAGCTCGCTGAAACGTCAGGACTGGCTGCCTCAACCAATCAAAATTAGCTGAACCAACCAATCAGTGGGCTAGAAACTCTTGACGCGTACACGATTATCTAATTATCGCAATATATATATAGATGCGTACTATGACGTCAGGGGTCACGTGCACACAAATCACCTATTATCTAGATACGTATATATACGTATTTACGACATTATTTCTATATTTCGAGTATGTTTTGAAAGGGGAAAACGGCGATAACATTTCTGGACCGATTTTAAAACGGTTTACATATTTGAAAAGCTCGTCGAATTCTGGTCTTGATTAATGCCAGATTCAACGAGAACGGTTAATTATTAAGAATTACAAAGCACCAGCTCGGTACACTAAAAGCGCCACTCGCTCTTGGTCGTGCTATACGCACTCTGCTTACACAGCGACAGGCACGCGCTACGCGTTTTAACGAACTTAGTCGTTTTGACAACGAAATCTCTCATAGGCTCATACACGCTTATTGCTCTACCCCGAGGGGGCGTGCTTATAGGAACGAATCCAGGATGGGCAGCCCATACCCAGCTTGGCTGGGACGGGCAGTACCCGACCGGTCGATCTGCTATACAATGGGCATTAGATATATCTTGCCCTTCCCCCCACCAATTTATCAGCTGATCTTTTGATAACCCCACCAATACCATCAGCGGCGCTTTTCCTATGTCCAGCTTCTAGGAAGTTCCACCTTGCCATATTGAATCCATGTATGAAAATAGGTTTTGAAAACAACGCAAAATTTACTTGACACCGATATTGTCTAGTTGGGCCATCGCTAATTATGTGTAATGTGTTGACATGAGGCTTTGATGCTTTAATATCAGCCAATACTGGCTTCAGGTGTGCCCAAATGACCGACGGATCATGACGCATCGATTTTGATACAGAACAAAATGACTGTAGGTTGTTATCTTTAAAATTTGAACTCCTGTGTGTAAGGTGACCTGATTGTGTGATGCTCCGAAGTGAGCGCTTTGAATTTCCTTATGGCCTTTAAAACTGTAGTTCTCAGAAAAATCGATGTGAATGACTACTTCGTTGTCTGTAAGTGATTGCTTAAGTTGTCTAATCGTTATATATTGATGACAAATGTTGAAAAAGTGCTTTAATGATTTCTTTATGTCAACCTTAAATGCTTCAATAAGATTGTTTACAGTTGCCTCTTCCTGATCTATTACAGTAATCTGTACAGTGATGGGAGTTTTCTCTCCAGTTCGACCCCCCTTTTCTTGCTCTTCTTTCTTGCTCCTCCACACATTCCACTTTACTGTACTGTCTCCATCAAATCCTGTCTCTAGATGCAGGTTGTGGTCTTTGCAATGTTCACATTGTCTGTACATGCATTTTTGCAACTTTGTATCGCAACAGAGCCATGCTGAAATGCTATCTAAATCATTGCAAGCTAGTGCACCAATCTTATGTAATGCACAGGCCATAAATTGTAAGTTTTCATGCGTCTTGCATGCATACGTTTCTCGGTCCTGAATGTTTGGCTTCTGGATCCAGAAAGGTTTAACCCTGCGGAACATTGAATACGATATACATATATCTGTGTTTTCGGACAAAAACTTTAAATGTAAATTTCGCAAACTTTGGGACAACAAACATCGTTTCTTTATTTGTTTATGGGTAACCGTATCACGTTTGCCTGGAAGGATCCTGCTATTGTCATCACGCTCCAGATATTGTCTAACACGATTTACTATCTTTAGTCCATAGCTGTCCTTTCTCATGTTTCGAGTGTATGAAATGGATTGTCACCTGATTGCCTACTACTAGTTTTCATATGAATGCTAAACACTTTGCAAGCATATGACTGGGCACAGTATTTCTTTATCATCTTGTTAATTAACAGTTTGTTTATAGTCTCTTTCTCACACTGGGATATAGCCTTAGAGATTCCATGTTTTATGCCGGAAATCATAGCAAACTGGTTTATCAATACTTTACGCACGTTGTTCGACACTCTTTTCCTATGACACAAGTCTTAGCCGTGGGTGAATTCTGCAATTTGACCTTCAAGCGCCATGCTTGTTTCTTATACTTTTCCTATGCTTTATGTTTTCCTTCAGGTTGCTTTATTTTTTTGTAAGCTTTCGCTCTGTCATGTCGGATTTTCTTTCTTCCCCAAGTCACACTGCAGGATGGCTGATTTACTGCATGGTGATCTAATTGCCCCATGTCTGGTGATCCTGGGGGCGTATGCTTCATTAAGGGCCAACTGCTTTTGTCTTATACGATAGCTACGTGCATTCTTTTTCCACTGTCTTCTCTGAATTCTTGCGCCTCTTTCAGGTAAATCTTTAATTGTCCTCTTTCGGTTCTTATTTCGTTCCCGTTCCCGATGTTTATATTCTTCATATCGAACAGGATCCTGCTTTAAATTTTCACGGTATTTCTTGTCCTTGCCTGGTCTATGGCATTTCCTTGGAGGCATCTGAGAATTAAATAAAATTATGTTCAGGAAAACCTCAACTTTCTGATAGAAAATACTAATTTGCGAGCATTGGAGAACTATTTTTGAAAATTTGCCACAAGAATTCCTGGCCCTGGTATCGAGCTAGTCATTCCAGTGGTAAAATTTCAAAAATAATCTCATGGTCTGTAAATGGACATTTCTCAACACCACTACGCAATCGGCTTTTGGTGTTAAAGGGTTATGGTAAATGACTCGCTGTCAAGGTAGTTTCAAAATATAGACTGCTACGAAGCGTTTTCTTTCCAAATTTGTTGAATACAAAGCAAAGATTTAGCTTTCGATGTGCTCCCCAAGTGGGAATAGTAGTCTACACTGTGAACATCTAGTGTGTTACAATCTGAAGCCACAATCTGGACCATTAATTTCGGAAAAACTTTTTATCTGTTATTTGGATGTTTAAATCTGGATAATGACAACAACATTTCTTAATGTTAAAATCTGAAACAAATCAGTCCAGTATTTTACAATAAATAACACTGACAGACAAACAGCAAGACAGACATACAGTTTGGGCCACATTCAATAAATATGCCTACCGACCTCCAGTACATATACACCTGTGCAAAAGTTAAGCACCACCCTATTTTTACGCACATGCGAGGGTATATTCATGTGCTATGAAGAAAGCAATAGCATAAACATTTATGTACCCATCCATCTTAGTGCAAGAGGTAATAATGCAACTAGAGGAATGCTGATTATGATGGTGGGGAAACACTGTATGTTTTTGTTTGAACTTGAAAACGAGGCCTGAATATGGTTACGTTGACACAACTGACAACTATTGCCCTACAGTTGACACACGTGGCTAGATTGTCATTAATGGTGTCTGAAAACGAAGTTTAACATCTGTGCACGAGTTTGAGACTGTCATTATTAATACCGGGTATATCCACCTTGTGCCTGGATGACGGCCTGGACACGACGTCTCATGCTGGTCACCAACCGACTGATACGCCATTGTGGTATTCGTTGCCATTCAAGATGGAGTGCGTCTGTTAATTCCTGTAGGTTCCGCACAGGAGGATCCCTCCTTCTCACCATGTTTCCCAGAATGTCCCAGATATGCTCAATAGGGTTCATGTCAGGGCTCCTTGCTGGCCATGGTAGGGTTTCGATGGCATTCTGGCGGAGGTATTCATGCACAGCTATAGCACGATGTGGTCGGGCGTTGTCATCCATGAATATAGGGTGGGTTCCAGGTGCATGATTTACAAAATGAGGGACCACAACTCTATCCAGTATGGAATCTTGATATCTTTGTCCATTTAGTGTTCCAGGTACAGTCAACAGATCCAGCTTACAATCAAATGAGATGCACCCCCATATCATAACGGAACCTCCACCAAATGGAACTTCTTCCATGATGTTACGTTGGTCGTACGCCGTGCATCTGGACCTCCATACACGAGTTCGACCATCTGTGGCATGAAGCAGGAACCGACTTTCATCGGACCAGTGTACCCGTCTCCAGGATCTCATGTTCCAGTGTCTTCTTTCGTTGCACCACAGACGCTCCTCTTTGTGGTGTGCAGTGAGGAGAGGACGTCTGACAGGTCTCCTAGCTTTCATGCCAGCAGCATACAGTCTCCTTTTGACGGTGGACATTGACACTCTATTGCGCGTTTCCCATTGCTGGCTGAGCACTCTGCTGTTGGTGAATGGAGATCTCCTAACAAGGCGTACTAGGGCTCGATCATCACGGGCAGTAGTCTTCTTCGGTCTTCCAGATCTAGGCCTGTCCTTCACCTCGTTAGTTTGCCCATGTTTTGCAATCAAACGACTGATTACAGTATGGTTAATGTTCAGCTGTCTGCCAATCTCTCTGCATGACATACCAGTGGTATGCATGCCTATGATTTGCCATTTCACACGATCACTTAACCTTCGTCTTGCCATAGCGGTTCACAATCAAGAGCTAATTCTCTCTGTACAAATAAACCACGGTCATGAACACAAAATTCCTAATCTTGTCGCCTAAATCTGTATGTAATGTTCTACACCTCAAACTGGACTTTTACATAACTGAACACGTGTGCTGTTTCCCGCCACGCACGGACATCAAGCGGCGTGAAGTCATGCATGCATGTGCATTTCGTACTTGGAATTATGTCAGCTAACGCGGGGACAAAAAGTATGGCAGCCTAGTTGTACCATCATGTTTCTACGTTCTATTGTTTTTGCTGGTGCTTAACTTTTGCACAGGTGTATATTTACAGCATTTCTTATGTTTAGTCTGTTTAACTAATTCATCTGGCTCAGTACATTCAGCTCCCCACCCCACCCACCCCCAAACACGCACACACCACTAGACAAGAGTGGATCGAGGCATATGCCTACTCTCATTAATCAAGACAGTCAGCTTTAGTTTTCTTTATTACACCCGGACTATCCTTGCAATGGCATATGAGGGGAATAGTTTTTATCAATACATCATGACAACGTCAATGGCAATTGGTTGCATGCGTGCATGTACATACATGTAGTCACATTCTAGTTCCCCAGCACTGGGTTGCCCACTACCACGTCACATTCTGGACTCATTAAAGGTCATATCTTAATTTACAAATGTCTTTTGTGAAAACATGTCACTACCGCGACATGGTAGTCACTACCGCGACCCAGGTGGTGGTCGCGGGCGTGATGGTCGCGGTAATGATATATGCACTCCATAATGGAGATTCCCGCTATTACAATTGCATAGCTGGCCTATGTTCTGTGATCAAGCAATACCAGATCGTATGCCGTTATTGTTGGACATAATTAACAAACTAATCTTTTTTTATATGTTAGCTGTGTGTAACTTGTGGTAATGACGTCTTAATTATCATAACTTTACCATAGATCGAAGTTCCTATGTAATGTAGATATAGCTCATCGTCTGCTAACGCATATCGAGAAATGGCTTGGCGTGTGTGCCTGACAGAGGCAGCGAGAGTTGTCTCCCTTATTTAAAGTTGAAGCTCAATGCTAATTAGTGATGGTAGCGTTCCATGACATTGAGCACAGGGACGCAGATTGAAGGCTATTTTTGTCAAGATTATTCAGAGATGTGCATATCTTACTGTATTCCACTTAAAACAATATAAATCTGTAAAGAATATGTTTTGGAAGCACTCATATCTTGACAAAAAACTAAAAAATCATATCAGAAAAGTAATCCATGCATGACTTCACGCCGCTTGATGTCCGTGCGTGGCGGGAAACAGCACACGTGTTCAGTTATGTAAAAGTCCAGGTTGAGGTGTAGAACATTACATACAGATTTAGGCGACAAGATTAGGAATTTTGTGTTCATGACCGTGGTTTATTTGTACAGAGAGAATTAGCTCTTGATTGTGAACCACTATGGCAAGACGAAGGTTAAGTGATCGTGTGAAATGGCAAATCATAGGCATGCATACCACTGGTATGTCATGCAGAGAGATTGGCAGACAGCTGAACATTAACCATACTGTAATCAGTCGTTTGATTGCAAAACATGGGCAAACTAACGAGGTGAAGGACAGGCCTAGATCTGGAAGACCGAAGAAGACTACTGCCCGTGATGATCGAGCCCTAGTACGCCTTGTTAGGAGATCTCCATTCACCAACAGCAGAGTGCTCAGCCAGCAATGGGAAACGCGCAATAGAGTGTCAATGTCTACCGTCAAAAGGAGACTGTATGCTGCTGGCATGAAAGCTAGGAGACCTGTCAGACGTCCTCTCCTCACTGCACACCACAAAGAGGAGCGTCTGAGGTGGTGCAACGAAAGAAGACACTGGAACATGAGATCCTGGAGACGGGTACACTGGTCCGATGAAAGTCGGTTCCTGCTTCATGCCACAGATGGTCGAACTCGTGTATGGAGGTCCAGACGCACGGCGTACGACCAACGTAACATCATGGAAGAAGTTCCATTTGGTGGAGGTTCCGTTATGATATGGGGGTGCATCTCATTTGATTGTAAGCTGGATCTGTTGACTGTACCTGGAACACTAAATGGACAAAGATATCAAGATTCCATACTGGATAGAGTTGTGGTCCCTCATTTTGTAAATCATGCACCTGGAACCCACCCTATATTCATGGTTGACAACGCCTGACCACATCGTGCTAGAGCTGTGCATGAATACCTCCGCCAGAATGCCATCGAAACCCTACCATGGCCAGCAAGGAGCCCTGACATGAACCCTATTGAGCATATCTGGGACATTCTGGGAAACATGGTGAGAAGGAGGGATCCTCCTGTGCAGAACCTACAGGAATTAACAGACGCATTCCATCTTGAATGGCAACGAATACCACAATGGCGTATCAGTCGGTTGGTGACCAGCATGAGACGTCGTGTCCAGGCCGTCATCCAGGCACAAGGTGGATATACCCGGTATTAATAATGACAGTCTCAAACTCGTGCACAGATGTTAAACTTCGTTTTCAGACACCATTAATGACAATCTAGCCACGTGTGTCAACTGTAGGGCAATAGTTGTCAGTTGTGTCAACGTAACCATATTCAGGCCTCGTTTTCAAGTTCAAACAAAAACATACAGTGTTTCCCCACCATCATAATCAGCATTCCTCTAGTTGCATTATTACCTCTTGCACTAAGATGGATGGGTACATAAATGTTTATGCTATTGCTGTCTTCATAGCACATGAATATACCCTCGCATGTGCGTAAAAATAGGGTGGTGCTTAACTTTTGCACAGGTATATATATATATATATATATATATATATATATATATATATATATATATATATATATATATATATATATATAATCTGTAGATTTGCACTATTTCAGTTCAACCTATATCAGGTGATCATAATGGTTCTTGGATAATCTCAATTTACATGTATTAGCTTCCATTACTGAGTTCATTTTATCTCTGCTTGTGTTGTAGATATCCGAGCATGGAGAGCCACTGATACTGTTCCTCGATGCGGTTGACCAGCTGACCAGTGCACAGCATGCATTCAAACTTCTGTGGCTACCAAAAGAGCTCCGAAGGAATGTAAAGATTATTGTCTCAACAATTAACGATGCTATAGAGATTTTAGCAACATTACGGACCCATATTTCAGCTGAACACAATTTTTTAGAAGTATCATCATTGCCAGAGGAGGCTAGTTTGGAAGTAGCTTTACAATGCCTCCAGAAACGAAAGCGAACTGTAACTACCGTACAAAGAGACCTGATACAAGAACTCTTTCGAATATGCAGCTTACCGTTGTACGCAAAAGTTATGCTTGACGAATTCGCCATGTGGAAATCTTATAGCACATTGTCGTTCGATGTGCTAGCTAAAAGCGCAGAAAGTGCGGTGTCAAAGATGCTGGAGCGCTTAGAAAACCAGCATGGTAAAGTCCTAGTGTCACATACTTTAGGTTACATCACTGCCGCCAGACATGGCTTGAGTGGAGTTGAGATAGAAGATATCTTATCATTAGATGATCAGGTCTTGAATGAAGTCTTTATGTTTTGGATACCTCCAATTAGACGTGTTCCGCCATCTATAGTAACACACCTTAAGCTTGACTTGCAGAGTTATTTAGTGGAACGAGAAGCAGATGGTACCATTGTGACAAACTGGTATCATCGAAAATTTGCCGAGGTTGCCAGGCAAAGATATCTCTCTGATGCCAAACTGAAACGAAATCTGCATTCAAATTTGGCTGATTATTTTATTGGAGTGTGGGGTGGTGGGAGGGAGAAACGGTTTCAGTACAATCAACAACTACTTTCACGGTTAAGTTGCTATATAAAGGCATCTGACAGTACAGCGGATAGACACGTGCCCCTACAGCCTCTCAGTTTTACATCACATGCAGATTCCAGAGATGTACTGAGGTTCAATTTGCGCAAGCTCAGTGAATTGCCACTTCATTTAAAAGAATCTAACCGAAGTGAAGAGCTGAAAAGCCTTGTTGCATTGAGTTATAGTTGGATGTATGCCAAAATTCGAGCATTCTCTGTACAAGACCTTCTAATGGATATCAACTTAGCTGCTGATATTGATCCAGATAATATTGCAATTATTGTTATTGCAAACACACTCCGAGTTTGTGCTTCTTCTTTGAATATAAATGCAGAGATATTGCCATTTGAAATCTCTGGACGTTTGCTCATTTACTATGACACAAACAGTGACCTTCGAAGGCTGATCCAGGAAGCTGAGTCAGTAGGTCTTCAGCAGAGCTGCTTAGTGCCAATGTTTCCATCACTAGACTGTCCATCAGAGGGATTGATGTTCTGCTTAGAGGCTCACAAAGACACAGTTTCGAGTGTCATCTTAGCAAATAATGACTCTGAGTTGATCAGCATATCATGTGATAATACGATCTGTCATTGGGATTTGGTGTCTGGAGAACTGCTTAAACAGGTTGATTTGAAATACAAACAGGAAATCAGACCTAGCACAAATGCATTCTTGTCAGGAGATGAAAAGTTCCTGATTTTACCACAATATCAGGGGACAAAACAAATAGGTGTTTATGATAAAGAGAGTGGTGAACTGCTTTCCTTGGATCCATTTTCACATAATTTATGCCACAGAACTTCAATTGGTAGAAAACTCATGTGCATAGATTGTAGTATCATTGAAATAGAATCATCAACAAAAGTCTGTAGTGTTTTTGACTTTGCACATTTCACTGATTATGTTTGTCTCCGTCTGACTTTAGACGATCAACTTCTCTTCATTGGCCTACCTCGGGAAACATGCATGTACCGCATCTGTGATAAACAGAAACTGCTTTCAATACCAGCTGACAATATAGCGAGTTGTATTCTGACCAATTCTGCAAGCACACGCACCTATATAGGTTATGCGCAGACGTGCAAGATTAAATGCTATAATACTGATTCTCACAGTCACGCATTTGGAGAAAAACTACTAACCCTCAGTTTAGAAAAACTCTCTCCTTCAAGGATATTTGATCTCCCACATATTCTAGTCAATG
Source organism: Chaetoderma sp. LZ-2023a (assembly GCA_034401795.1). Taxonomy (NCBI): domain Eukaryota; kingdom Metazoa; phylum Mollusca; class Caudofoveata; order Chaetodermatida; family Chaetodermatidae; genus Chaetoderma; species Chaetoderma sp. LZ-2023a. The sequence goes on from CM067360.1 coordinate 2,182,180, forward strand.
AAGTTTCCGAAATGTTATTATCTAAGGATGAAGATCTCCTCTTGACTATAATAAAGAGGATCTATATTGTAGTGTGGAATTTGAAATCGATCTCTGAGTCTGTGTTGATGACTGTTCCATTGCGACCTGGTGAGAAGCAGTACTTCTATGGAGCGTCTTTGACAAAGAACAATGAACATGTTATGGCTATTGAACTCAACTCAAACCTCTACATCTGGAATGCTAAGAACGGGGAGTTAGTTTTATCCCATGTGGCTCACAATAATGAAATACACCGATTGTTATTCTGTCATCGGTACAATGCTGCTGTGACCATTGCAAAAGGTGATCCTGTGATTAAAGTCTGGAGTATTGACAAGTTACATAGCACTCCTGTCAAGTGTAAGCCTGCAGTGTATGAGAATCCTGTCAATGATATTCTTATTTCAAAACAATGGGAAGCAAATACTGCTATCATTAGGTACACATTTCCACAGAAAAACTCAAAAACTTATCATCATTTGGATTACTTTGGCCTTGATCTCTGGAACATCACCCATGAGGAACGATACTGTATTATACCATTTGGCCAGTATGGATCTATACATCAGATGAAGGTCTCAGATGATGGTTCCATCCTGGCTTTCAGTTTAGGCATCTTTCCTAGAAGACAACTCCGAGTTGTTGATCTGTCAAACAGTAAACTTTTGCTGACACGTTCACATCCATTCTGCCAAAATATTGAGTTATCAAATAGAGGTGATTATGTGGCCGTGGCTACCGATGATGCTGGAGATTGCTGCGTCGCATTGCATTCCATGCTTCAGAAGACAAAAAGTACACAGTACCATGACTGTTGTGACATGCGCTTCACTGCAGATGGTGAGAGACTGGTTTTGCTGACGACAAACAGAAAAATCAGGTGTCTCATCTTGAAGACTATGAAAGTTAGTGCCAAGAATCTCGATGCTGAAACAGAAGGTGGAAATATACAAGTGATTCCTTCAATAGAGAAACTTCTTGTTACGACTAAAGATAGCTGTGATAATAACACTGTGCGATGTCTGATTGTAAACACAACAAATCTTAACACCGATGGTGTATTAACGGGAATTGTAAAACCTGGCATACTTGACATTTCTCAAGATGCAGTTCACGGCGTTGATGGATCGTTGAATGTTTATAGCTTTCAAATGTTTAAGCTGGTTCGAAAATTACAGACAGGATGCACTGTAAAAGGTGGAATGGCTCGATTTATACATAATAACCGTTTTATTGTCTGGGTTGATGGACAAACTGTAGACTTGCTAAAATTATGTGAAATTTCTACGGATACTTTGTTTGCGTGTGTCAATGTCCACTGTTCGCCATTGTGCTTGGAAGTGTCACATATCTCTGGTATTGTGTGTCTTGGAGCAAATAATGGACACCTTCATTCTTTTTCTGTGCAATGCGATAAATTACCAGAAGTTGACGATGAAGTTTTGTCAAACATTGATGAACGAACAAAAGGATTGGTTAAATGCAGTGATACTAAACCAGACATTAAGCTTGTCCTCTCATGCAATTCTGGACCATCGGTGCATGAAATCACCGTCGACTTACAAGAAGAGCTGATCAGATTGACGAAAGAGGACTTAATCCATAAATTAGAGATTTCTATTAATAGCAAGCAATCAAAGAAATTATCAATTTCATGTTGCGTTATATGATCAGCACTAATATATCTATGTTTTGCTTGCTTACTTGCTTAAGTCCCGAGCCCGTCTTGAGGTGCGATGAGTCGCCATTGGTCATGGTCCAATATGCATATCTTTATTTCATCAATACTTGTAACATTGGTATCTCTCATCAGCAGTAATGAAGATTTTAGACTGGGCTACCATAATTTTGTACTCACTGGCCCAGGGGGTGACCTGAATTTTTCTATTCATATTTTAAGATTGTGAACAGAAAATCATTAAATCTGAAGGTTGAACTTGTTTTATTAAACCTTTCAATCCTTAAAAGGTAAATTTTTTACAGTGTAAAGCATATTCTGTTAAACATTTCGAAATTAATCTGACTGGAAGTCATTGCTGCCTAAGTCAGCAATGGCTTCTAGTTATATTAATTTCAAAATATTCAACAGATTTTTTGTTTGCTTGCCATGAAATTGAGATGCATGTAATTTATCGGTGAAAGGGTTAAGCTTGAAAGCAATGTATTTAGTGTGCCAATGCATCTTAATTAAAATACTGGTTCTTAAAGAATTGTCTCGACCCCTTAAATTTTGTGTTTTTATGTGGTTAAAAAGCTAAAGCTTTGTCACTGCTCATCAGTACATTGACAATCTTGTGACGTGGGTGTCTACAGCACAAGCTTTGAGGCTGCCTCTTGGCTATGGCATTGACAGTGCCCTGAAATCTGCTAAATATTTGACAAAGGTCAGTTGAATTGTGTTCAAAATAATTATGAAGATTTTGACCTTTTACTGGTTAAAACACAAAGGGAGATACCCTCTACCTGCCTCTACCTGATGAGGACCAAAAGCGTGAAACCGGTTGTGGAGTGGATGACTGTCATGGTGTGTGAATAATTCATAAGTCATACTTCCCTAGTATTACAGAATTGCCTATTATCAAGGTATTTCCTGTAACAGATGACTTGAGGTAAAAATACTGTAAAGTAGCACCTCGTTTTATACCCCCACAAAAGTGGGTGTATACAGTAATCCATGCATGTGTCCATCCCCCGACTTTTTGTCCACAGTATATTTTGAAGAGTTTTTCATATAGTCATCAAAATTTGTATATTGATGCATCATATCCTAAAGGTGTGTCATATATCAAAAGTAGGTCAGCACGACCCACTTTTCATGGTTCACTGAACATCATAGATTATTCTTGTCCGGTCTGTAGATTAAAGTGTTTAATTGTAAACGGTAACCAAACTTGGTGTATGGATGCATTGTAAGGTAATGTTTTATTGCATCTCAAAATTATGTCACCATGACCTACTTTTCATATTGCTTACTGAACATCATTAAAAATTGTGTTTTTCTGTCTGATTTTTTGTCTGAACCATGTTTTCATGCATTTTTTCATCTATGCTCAGTAAACATGTTACTAGGCATATTTGGTTAGGGTAATAATGACGTACTGAGTCTGTCCGATTTTTGTGAGCGAGTTGACCCAGGGAAGTGAGTGACCTTTACCCTGGTAGGTTGATGCCTATGGGCTCCATTGTGTGGAGCTGGTGTATCCAGTGGCACTCCTTCTGTTTCCTCCATTTGGTGTCCTCCATTTGGTGGAGGTTTCGTCCTCAGGGTCTGAGGAGAGCACCTGTGTTATTCTGAATTGCATGTTGATTCTAGAATATCCAGGTTTATTGAAGTGTCTGGATACGGGAGTGTCGTATCTCTCGTTCTTGTAGAGATTCGTGATGGAACGCAGGTGTTCTTGGATGAGTATTTTGAAGGTGCGCAGGGTTTCGCCTACGTATTGTTTTTTGCAAACTGAGCAAGTGAGTAGGTATACCACATTTCTCGTTTGGCAGTTGCCAATGATTTTAGATCTATAGGACAGACCTGTATGGGAGCTTGAGAAGAATCGTTGTTTCTGCATGGTGTGACAGATAGTGCAGTTTTTTGTTTTGCAAGGTAGAAGTGGGTTTCTGTGGGGCAGTGCCCCGTTTGTTGTGGGTGGTTTGGCTCTCACTATGGAGTTTTTGATTGTTTTGTTCCTCCTGAGAGCGACGATTCTGGGAAAGCTATTCTGCATCTGTTGCTGGCTTCCAGAATTGGCCAGTATTTTTTGATGGTGTGTTTCAAGAAGATACCCGTTCTGTTGACTTCGCAAACGAAGACTGGTTTTGTTCTGGCGGTATCCAGAGTCTGGTGTGGATAGCCCCTGTTGGTGAAATGGCCTAGTAGGGCTAGGCTGTTCCTGTCGTAATCATCCAGATTGGTGCAGATGCGCCTTAGTCTCAGGAATTGGCCATATGGGGATGAGTCCTTGCAGTTTGATGGGTGTGCTGAATCGTAGTGGAGTTATCCATGTGTGTCTGTGGGTTTTGTGTATAGATCAAATGTGATCGTGTGGCCATCACTGGTTCTGACCATGGTGTCCAGGAAAGATACTTGTTCTGTTGAAGATTCCATGGTGAATTTGATGCTGTGGTGAGCTGAATTCATGTGGTCTACAAACGTATTTAATGCTGTTGCGCCATGGTTCCATATCATGAAGATGTCATCTATGTATCTGACATAGAGTGACGGTTGGAAAAGTGCTCTTTGTAGCAGTCTTGTTTCTAGATCCGCCATAAAAATGCAGGCGTATGTGCAAGCCGCCTTGCTGCCCATGGCAGTTCCTCCTACTTGTAGATAGTGGTCGCCATTGAACTCAAAATTGTTGCATTCTAAGACTAGTTTTAGAAGGTTGAGGAGGCCTCATATTGAGAGGTCCCCTGGGAGTCCATGTTTCTGGCAGAATTTTGCTACTGCTCTGAGGCCCTCATTGTTCGTGATGTTTGTGTACAGCGAGGTGACGTCCATTGTGGCGAGGAGGGTGCTTGTAGCAGTAGGTCCATAGCCCTCTACTCTGTTAATAAATTATGTTGTGTCTCTTACATAGATTTGATTTTGGTGACACGCACTTTGATGTGCTCGCCGATGAAACTGCTTATTAGTTCTGTCGGGCATCCTATACCGCTGATGATTGGTCTCCCTGGTATAAGTCCATTAAGTTTTTTCTTATGGATTTTTGGGAGACGGTAAAACCTAGTGGTGATGGGCAGTTTAGGAATTAGAAAGCTGGCAGTGGTGGGGTTAATTTCCCCGTCTCTGACAAGCTGGTCTATGCGTTTCTTACAAGGTTAGTATGTTTCTGTGTCGGGTCTGAATCGACCTTTTTGTAAAACCTTGGGTCTGTTAGTTGGCGGTTGGCTTCAGCTATATAGTCGGTTTTGTTCTCTATTACTATCGCCTGTCCTTTGTCTGCCCTTTTGACTATGATTGTATGGTTCTGTATCAATCCGTTGAGCGCTGTGTGCTCTGTATCGGAAAGATTACTCTTTTGAGATCGGCGGTGGACATGTTTACTGAAGTCAAACTTGATTGCTTTGAAAAAAGCTTCGAATGCCACGTCCATGGAGGGAGGTGGCATTGAATTTTTTTTGGCGCCAAATTTCTTATTGATGGTGTCCTGGAAGGAGGATGGAGGCTGCATCGGTTGTGTGGCCGGGGTGGTGCTCCTTTGTAGGAGTAATGCGTGTGGTGGGTGCGGGCTTGGTGTAAAGAAGTGTTTTAGGCGCATTTGCCTGAAGAAGGCTTGGAGATCTGAGTATAGGTTACCCATGTGTGGTTCTGAAACCGTTGGGCTGAAACTCAAGCCTTTGTCCAATATACTGACGGTACCCTGGTCGAGTGGAGAGTTTGAATGGTTGAAAGCAAAAGGAGAGATATATGTTTCCTCATCATTATTAACAGAATTGTTGTTATGGTTGAGAAAACTAGAATCAAGATGCAGTGTTTGTTACAATCTTCTTCTTCTTCTTCTTTTCGTTCGCTGATCATACCGCCAGTCCTGTAAGTGACTATCGACATGATCATAAGCGTTAAGTGCGTGGGTCCATGGTTTATTAGAGTGCGCCGTGCGGCCTGGAACCTCCGTCTTCAGCACTCGAGGTTTATGTCAGGGTTACCTCACCCTTACCTCCTTTAGTCGCCTCGTACGATACGCAGAGGATACGGAAGGTGTATTCTAAGCCCCACCTACAGGGCAAAAATGAACATATATTATAGTCCATTGAGGTAAATATAACTGGTGCCTTGGTGTTGTCCAGTCATCTTCTGCTTGCTATCAGGTTTATTACTTGCTGAAGGAGATGCTCAATTGCTAGTGCGCTCCTGGTCTCCGTTAGTGGTCTTGGGCCGTTTTCTGGACGCCTGTTGCTGCCACTGCTGTAGCGGTTTGTCAGGTCTCGTCTGGAGGACTGCCCTCGGGTGTTGGCTTCGGGTCTTCTTGGCTGGCGGCAGTTCATGCCTCTGGGGCCTGGGTACTGCTGGCGATGCGTAGGCCTGGTGCGTGTTTGTCTTCTTGGACTAGGTGCGCGGCGCAAGCGGCTGTGCCTCTCCGTGGTGGTTGCGATGGCGAGCTCGGCCTCTCTGGTGGTGGTTATGTCATTGCACTGCTCGAAGGCTGCCTTTTTGTCAGCTACCACTTTGTATTGGAATTCCAGTTTTTTTGTGGTGTGGTCAAGGACGGCCTTGGTGAAAGAGTTCTCGAACGTTTTGATTCGTTCAGCCCACTTGGCCTTGAATTCTGTGTCTTCTGTATCTGGGCTCCACGTTATTCTTGTGCGGAGCATGTTTGGCGGTGAGCCGTCAGAAAGTGACCGCTCCAACCGTTCTAGTTGAAACTCTAGCTTTGTGAGTTTGCACGCCGCATTCTTCCAGAGCCCGTATAAACCCAGGTGTCATTCAGGGATCTCTGACCTCTGGTATTTGGCATTGCTGCCAGTGTCTGCAGGTGTCTGTGATTGCGCTTGGGTAGTGTCCTCTTCTATTCTTCTCCTCTTCTGGGCTCTTTCCCTGTCCTTGGCGGGAGGGTCAATGGCTGTGGAGCTTGCCTCTCCTGTAATGGTAATGGCCGCCGGTTTAGTGGATGCCTTGTTGTTGGTTAGCGGGAAGGTGAACATAGATCAGATCACGCCCATATCACCAATTTCACAAAGATCTCAGCAGTTTTTCAATCTTCATTTATCTGTTAAAACTTTCATCTGCTCTATATTCATAGCAATTTCTATTAAAAGTGACAAACAACAAAGTCAATACTCACCAGTACATATCATTCTTCTCTTCTACTTTTTATTCTTTGTTTTTATTATTTATTTTTTATTTTTCATACATTTTCATACATACATCTCCCATCCCCTAGTCTTAGCCATCCTTAAAATACATAAAAAACGTAACTTCTAAAACGACATAGGACATGGGTATGGAAAACCCCAACCCAACATGGTACCGCCATGCGCCTCTGATGAGTTCCACTCAAGGAACGAAACGCCATAAGTCTGAATCATCCAAAACGGTAATTACTACCTAGGTCTACCCCCACCATCTACAGGCCAAAATTACAACCGCCATGAAAACCTGCCACACCCAAAAACCGCCAAAAATATATTAAAAAACCGCCAAAATACCGGCAGAACAAGTATTTAAAATGCAAAATCCGCTAGAAAAAAGCGCACTTACCTCAACAGGTAAAAATTCTTTTCACCAAACCGCCAAAATGGACACAACCACCAAAAAGAGGCTAAACCGCCAAAAAATTACCCGCAACTGCCAAAAAAATTTCCCAGGCAACTTCAACATAGAACAACCGGCAAAAAATGCTTAGCTGCTTAGCTGGATTTACAAAAGTATCCAAGCGTCAAGCTTCTTCACTCGTTTTCAATTCTTCCTCATTACGTTGTTATTATCCAGCCATATTTGGTTAATCGATATTTCATCGATAGTCAATTATTTTTCCTGGCGATATAATCGAGTGTAAAATAATATAATCGAAAAATCGATTTAATCGAGCGAAAATCAATTATTTATTTCAATCAGGCATGATTTAGTACTTAGTCTTGTAATACAGCCAATGCGTCAATGATTTGATTGCACTAGCAAGGTAGTTGTATAAACCTCCATTCCTGACATTCAAGCCTGCACCTCCCTAGTCATAATCCATCCACGTGAATGTTTATATAAGTAATTGCTTTATACGCCAATGATAGCATTTGTTTGCCACTGTTTAATATCCCCCTCTGAAGGCTATATGCTGAAGTGTTGGTGGCCATTTTGCAAAAAAATGAATTACGTTTTTTAAAAGTAAATTCACAAAATTTCGATGCAAATTTTCACAAATTCTGCCAATTGTTTTTGCACTAATTTGACTTATTAAAGCTGTTGCTGCCTAAGAAAGTAACAACTTGCAGTCAAATGATTTTCAAAATATTTGACTTCTAATGCTGTGAAATAGGGAAACATGAGAAATCTATATAATTAAAAAAAAAAAATTGGTCCATTTCGCAAGAAAATGCCAAAAAATTACTTAGTAGTTTATTCACAAATTTTCGATCCAAATTTTCATAAATTCTATCAATTGACTTAAAGCTGTTGCTCCACCCGCAAACAAATGATTTTCAAAATATTCAGCTTTTCCAATGCTAGAAAATAGGGAAACATCGTAGATAGGCGCTACGGGCGAGCTCTATATAATTCAAAGTTAATCTATGTATTGTTAAAATTAAATTGCCGCCTTTTTGCTGGCTTGAAAACCTTTAAACATACGCTCCATTTTCTTAAAACCATTATCCAATGGGAACGAGTGAACAATGGATTCCAAATTGACTTCATTATACTGGGCAGGGCTGTTCCTCACGTTCAGCTAACCGGTTGATATAGCTTGTCCTATTGAGGATCTTGCGGTCTTTTCATAGGCCGACTTAGGTCACGTTCTCACTAGAGACTTAACTGTCGTAGTGAAATATATGGCGTTATACCCGATTCACTTTCCAGAGACAACACAGCTTTAGTTGAGGTAATCTAACCTATCTAGGAATCAATTTACAAAATGGCTTATTCTGTTATTATTTTTATTGAAAATCAGGCATTTTTATTTGTTTATTTATGAACTTATTTATTTATTTATTAATTTTAAGAAAGCTACTCACTCCCTCCTTCCCTCCCTTCCTCGCTCACTACGTAGGTACTCCCTCAAAAGTTTCAAGATTAAATAATCGATTATCCGATTAAATCGATTATTTTCCAGACATCATAATCGATTATTTATTTCCATAATCGAACAGCCGTACATGGTACATAGATGTATCATAGGCTAAGGTGTGTCCTGTATCAAAGGCAGGTCAACGAGACCTATTTGTCACAGTTCTCTGAACACCATAGAAAATTCTAATCTGTACTGTAATTATAAGAGTTCCGTGTATACCGTGACCAAACTGGTGTATGGATAATGGATGCATTGTAGGCTAGCAGTTTGTCAAGTATCATAAGTTGGTCAAGGTGACCTAGTTTTCATGGTTCACTGAGCATCATTGGTAATTTCATTAACCAATCTTTGTGTATGAATGCGTTATATGCAGTATCAATTCACGGCTCTCTGAACTTCAAGATTAATTGTATACTAGTTCATGGTTCGTGAGTGAGTGAGTGAGTGAGTCATGAGTGAGTGAGTGAGTGAATGAAGGAGTGAGTGACTGACTGAGTCAGTGTGCGCGTATGTGTATAAGTGCATTTATGAGTGTGTTTGTATGTATGTGTTTGCTGCTTATTTAACTGTATATAGTTTATTGTGTTTGGGAGGGCCTCAGGAAGATCAGTTTACTGATGATATACCCTCGATAAATAAAGATTATTATTATTGTTTTTATTATTATTATTATTATTATTATGATGTCTACTGTCTAACCTTTGCACTGTCATATCAGTCCAATAAATAAAATTCTTTATGATATAAGAAAATATTCTCTTGAAAATTTTGAAATTAATTTGACTGGAAGGCATTGCTGCCTAATGCAGCAATGTCTTCCAGTCAAATTAGTTTCAAAATGTTGAATCTATTGCTTTCTTGGAAATTGATATACGGCAAAGTCATCTGTGAAAGGGTTGAAGGTTGAGGCAGATTTAGCGGTATTTAAAATCTTACTGCTTTTCAGTTTTTAGCTCACCTGGCCTGAAAGGCCAAGTGAGCTTAGCCATGGCGACCGTCCGTCGTATGTCCATCGTCCGTCCATCCATCCATCAACTTTTCCTTTAAACGACTTCTCAAGAACCACTGGGCCGATTTCAATTATATTTGGCAGGAAGCATCCTTAGGGCATATGGATCCAAGTTTGTTCAAACGAAGCCAATAGGCCAATTTGGCCGGTGGCCATCTTAGATTTTGGCCGATTTTAGGAAACGTCTTTAAAAATCTTCTCCGAAACTGCTTGGGGGACTGATGCAAACCTCATGAAATATGTTCTAGGACAAGAGCTGAACCAAGTTTGTTTAAGGGAACTTGATCGATCAGATGGTTCGGCCACCATCTTGGTTGACCTAGTTTTAGTGAAAACAACTCCAGAACCGCTAAAGGGATCGGGCCGAGACTTGGCAGATATGATTAGGGACTAAGGCCCACTAAATTTTGTTCAAGGGAAGTTTATCCGTCAAAAAACATGGCCGCACCCGGCCAATCAAAATATAGCATGTTTGGCAGCCATATTGGATTTTTTTATTTAATGGATTTCGAGGCTGAAATTGGTTTTATAACTTCTCCAGAACCGCTGAAGGGATCGGGCCGAAATTTGGCAGATATGATTAGGGACTAAGGGCCATTAAAATTTGTTCACGGGAAGTTGATCCATAAAAAACATGGCCACCGTGAGCCAATCAAAATAGTGTTTGGCGGCCATATTGGATTTTTTTATTTGATGGTTTTGAGGCTGAAATTGGTTTCATATATGTTTTTCGATATTCTGATCTCAAATTTGCAATTTTCGAAACTGTCGGATAAACGGTTTAGCAGCCATCATGGATCATTTTCCCGCCAAAAGTGCCCATACTAAAGCAATGGGAAATTTAAAATGTCTTCTCGAGAACTACTGGGACGATTGCAATTATATTTGGCAGGAAGCATCCTTACGGTGTAGAGATTCAAGTTTGTTCAAACGAAGCCGTTCAGCCAATTTAGCCAGTGGCCATCTTGGATTTTGGCCTAGTTTTAGAAACGTCTTTAAAAATCTCTGAAACCGCTTGCGGAATCAGTTCAAGACTCGTGAAACATCATCTAAGGCAAAAGTCCAAATTTGTTTAATAGCCATCTCGGCTGTCCTAGTTTTCGCAAAAACAACTCCAGAACCTCTACTTATAGCCAATCGCCATTCTAGTTTAAATGCCTATATTCCAGGTTAGCGATACAGGCCTCTTGGGCCTCTTGTTACTGATTTCAGGCTTATTCTTGATTTACAGTTTTTGATAAAGGCTTTAAGAGAGAATTAGTTTGTAGAGTATGTTTTTATGTACTAAGAGGAGGTATATAGCATTTCTTCTTCCATCTGTCTGTTTGTACATTTGTCTGTAACTCAAGTTCTAGAGTTGTCATCATGAAGCATATCATCAGCAATGATCTGTTGCGCGATGATGATGGGTGTGCATAAACTTCAGCAATCTCTGATTGTCATTGTCTGAGTGTTATTCTTGTTTTGATACATGTTTTATATTAGGCTGTAAGTTGATGAGCAATTGTTTATGATCAATTGATTAAAATGATGATTAACTATTATATAGGTTTATAATCCATTGTTAATCCATGTTATTATTCGCATTGTCTCTCATTGTGTGAAGGATTCAAGCATACAGTACAGGTTATTGTCTCTCATTGTGTGAAGGATTCAAGCATACAGTACATGTTATTGTCTCTCATTGTGTGAAGGATTCAAGCATACACAGTACATGTTATTGTCTCTCATTGTGTGAAGGATTCAAGCATACAGTACATTTAATTGTCTCTCATTGTGTGAAGGATTCAAGCATACAGTACATTTAATTGTCTTTCTTACCTATTTTAACCATCTGACTGCTGAGTTTTTGCAGACGATATCAGGGTTACATCTCTGGATCTGCTAAATATTTTGAAAACAATTTCACTGAAAGTCATATTGTTTTCAAAATATGCAGTATGTCAAGAGTTTTGTCTCATTGAATTTATTGTCTGTTGGCTTGCAGCAGCGAGCCAGTTAAACAGATCTCAGCAAACAGTAGTTCCAGGCAATCTAACATTGGGAGAATAGAGGAATTAACTTCTAGCCCCACCCATTATTAGCTAAGCTCCGACCATGTTTTGCATTTTTTATGACCGATTTGTATATTTTGAACCCTGAATTCTCAGAATCCCATTTTCAAGCTAACTATACAGGTAAGCTGTTGAATATTTTGAAACTAATTTGACTGGGTGCTGTTGCATATAGCAGCAACAGCATGCAGTCAAATTAGTTTCAAAATATTCAGCTGAACGTTTGTTAAATAGTACATCCATGAATGACATACAATTCATACACTTGACAGACATTTCAATGTTCATGGGCGGTGCTAGATACTCCATTCATTATGCATTTTGATTGTGACATCATCCTACATGTGATGTAATTGATTATGGCATTGTATATTTATAAGAGCGACAGATCATATCTCTCCATTGAGAGGAGAAATAAAACATACATGTACTGTATAGTGTAACAATGGCATGAAACCTGACACTTGTTTACAAACTGTAGCTTACAATCTTTTTTTTCAGGTTAAAGATCATAATTTTCCTGACCCAGCCCGCCTAAGCCACCAATAGTGTCAAAGTACATTTTATAATAATCAGCTTGTTTCTCTATGGTCCTTTCTGGCTGTTCATACCACTACCTCATTCATTAGGACCCTATAGTAATCACTACATCCTGTCTGTCTGTCTGTCTGTCTGTCCGTCACAATATCTCGTAAAGTTCATATCATACAGAACCGCTTCAGATATTTTAATGAAAATTGGTGTATGCCTCAGTTATGATATGCAGATGTGCCTTTTGAAGAATTCACCTTTATAGGTCCAATATTTTGAGTGAAAATGGGCTTTTTAAAACTCAGGATTTTTGTCAATTTCCTCGTAAGCACCATATCATACAGAATTACTTAAAATAATTTAATGAAACTTTGCAGGAGGCTTCTTTATGATGGGTAGATGTGCCTTTTGAAGGATTCACCTTCATAGGTCCAAGATTCTTGATGAAAATGGGATTTTTAATTCAAAAACTCACAATTTTTGTCAATAATGAAAAATAGCAGGCAGCTTCTTTATGGTGGGTAGAGGTGCCTTTTGGAGGATTCAGTTTTATAGGTCCAAGATTTTGGGTGAAATGGGCTCTTTAATGCAAAGACTTACATTTTTTTTTATCAATTTCCCCGTTTTAAAATAAAATTTATTTAAAAAAATTTTATTTTTTGTTTTTTATTTCTTTATTTTTAATAATATGAAAGGCTTTGAATAAAATTGCTACCTACTACATAGAGGAAGCTATTTTCAGTGATTGCGGGGTCCCTCTTATTCAAACAACCTTTTCTAGTTCAGCTCAGAACTATCAGGTCCTACATGTATAGGTAATCCTCATCAAATGGCAAATGTTAATGGACCAGAAACCTATGGCAGCAACAACTGTCATTCAATCTAGTTTCCAAATATTCAACAGAATGTTTATTAAATTGTAAAGACACAGAAAAGATAGAATTCAAATGCTTACTCATGGACCTTTGTCCATTTTGAGTCGAACTGACATCTTTTGATTGTGATGTCAGCTGACAAGTGACATTTTGATTACGCAGTCAGATAGGTGAGTGACAAATCAGATTCCTCCATTATTAACTTACATCACTAATGTTTAAACACATATTGATATTGTTGATTTTTTGTTGTTTTATATTTAAGCTTTTACTAATTTATTTTTGATCAATTTTGTTGTCTACATTTCCATGAACATCCTTGTACTAGTTACCTCCCTTGGCTCAGGATTCTGTAAAACCTCTACTGGTTATCTCCCCTGTTGAAGCCTTATGTACAAGCTCTACTACTTATCTCTCCTGATCAATTCCGGAATTGGAATTGGAATTGATAAATCTGACGACTCCGGAATTAGAATTGATAAATCTGAGGACTCCGGAATTGAAATTGGAATTGATCAATTTTAAGACATCGGAATTGGATTTGGAATTGATATCTTGAATTGACCTGAATTGGTAAATTCCAATTCAATTCCAATCAATTCCCGTCATAATTTGTGATAGATTTAAAATGTACATGTAATATCTGTATTATACACTGCTCTTTATATGCCCTTAATGCATTTCATCCTAAATGATCTATATGATACCATTTACCACATTTCATTCTATATGCAGTTGATGATATTTATTATGCCAGCTGTTATTAGATGCTTTATAGAATATTTAAAAATTAATTTCACTGAATACCTTTGTCTCCTATGGCTGCAACAGTTTCTATTAAAATTGATTTTAACAACTTAGTTTTATGTTTGGTTTGAAGACTAGAATTTGAGATACTGATAACTCTGTGATGAGCGAGTTAGCCCTTAACCCTTTAACACCTAAGTCGGCCAAAACACCTTCTGCAATAAGTTTCAGAAATGTGCATTGGCAAGCCAATGGAAGAGTATTTTTTAACATTTACCACGAGTGGCTAACTGGATAACTGAGCCAGTAATTTCAGTGGTAAATTTTCAAAAATAATTTTTCGCTCTGAATTGACAAAATACAGATCTGATAAACGCTATGAACTTTAATACATTATAGAATTAACTCGATTCTCCCTGACTAGTGACCAATTAAGTCTTTTATCCTATGTGAGCTTTGCCCCTCCTTTATTCAATCAAAGCTGCTGATCCTGAACTTATTTCATTCTGCATTCCCAGGAAACAGGTTTTCATCTCTATGAAATCATGCCATCTTTAAAATCATACAAATTGGTTAAAATGATTTCAAATATATAAGCTAGAACCAAGATAAACATGTTAGCAGTAGTGGTCAGTAACGTAATAACTATAATCTGCATGGAATGAAATGGGTGAAGAAAGCAGTACATTACAAGATAATTGCCCTGTAATTACATAACAAAGGAATCATTGAACAACTCCCTCTGAAATGTCTCGGATTTTACAACACAGCCACCAGGACTATTATTCAAACTCTCGCTCAGTACTGTACTATATACATTGTATTCTAATGCTTTTTAATACAAACATTTAAATAACAAGGTTTACATGTATCTATACTATTTAGACATGGCATTAACCTAGTCATATTCATCAGAAAAAAACTCGGCATTAAGCTTTAATTAAGTCAAATAAACTAAAAATAAGATCTGCTGAATGTTGACTTTTTGGACAGTAATTTGACTATTGGCAACAACAATTTATATTCTAATTGTTTTAAATATGAACAGAGAAGCCAGACAGAAATGACTTATGCACTGGTCTTGAGGAAGGATCATATGTATGCTAAGAGACTATTTTTGAAAATTTACCAGTAGAATGACTGATTCCATAACTGAGCCAGTCATTGCATTGTTAGATTAAAAAAAATATTCTCTTATCCTGCAAATGGACATATGCTAATGATAAATCTAGTTTTTCTTGACTGATATTGATTATCTGCTTTGTCGAACCCTTGTTTATAATTTCTTTGCTGGTTATCTCCCTTTGTTAACTCTTATGTATTAGCACTGTTCTGGTTATCTCCCTCGGTTAAGTCTTATGTGCAAGCTCTGTACTGTTTATCTGTGCTTGTTAGCCTTATGTACTAGCTCTATATTGGTTATCTCCCCTTATTAAGCCTTATGCATAAGTATTGTACTGGTTATCTCCCCTTGGTAACTATTACGTACAAGTTCTGGCTCTGGCTATCTGTCTAGGTTAAGCCTTATGGCCAAGCTCTGTTCTGGTTATCTCTATTGGTTAAGTCTTATGTACACACTGTATTGGTTATCTCCACTTGGTTGAGCCTTATGTATAAGCATTGTACTGGTTATCTCCCCTGGTTAACCCGTATGTACAATTTCTGTACTGACTGTCTTGGTTAAGCATTATGCACAAACTTTGTATTGGCTATCTGCCTTATGCCCGATGCATACATACCTGCATTAAGAATTTAACAGACCACCTGTGATTAATGGGCCTTATTTTTAGTAGTTCCATACCACTACATTGTATCCTATTTACACATTTTTATAAATTGCTTTTAAATATACAGTCTTATTATCGATTTTGCAATAATGCTGTACTTACAGTAAATTTAATTTTACTAAAATTTATAATCATCTATGTCCATGTATTCTATATTTTTATATCTTGTGTTAATCAAACCTTTATTTAATGTGACATTTTGATATTCATGATATAGATATTCATTTTGAAAAATATATTTATTTGATGTAAATTTGTAGATTATAAATTATTATACTTAGATGTTAAGTATTTAATTAAATAAAGAAATATGTTATTTAATATTAATATTTTGTAATTGGGCGTGTGTTTGTGTGTGTGTGTGTGTGTGTGTGTGTGTGTGTGTGTGTGTGTGTGTGCGTGTGTCCGTGCGTGCGTGCGTGCGTGCGTGTGCTTTAATATGATGATGCCCGTGTATGATGATGATGGTGTTTGTGTATGATGATGATGTCTGTGTATGATGATGATGATGATGTCCGTGTATGATGATGATGATGCCTGTGTATGATGATGATGATGTCTGTGTATGATGATGATGTCTGTGTATGATGATGATGTCTGTGTATGATGATGATGATGTCTGTATGATGATGATGATGATGATGATGATGATGTCTGTGTATGATGATGGTGATGATGTCTGTGTATGATGATGATGATGTCTGTGTATGATGATGATGATGATGTCTGTGTATGATGATGATGTCTGTGTATGATAATGATGATGATGATGTCTGTGTATGATGATGATGATGTATGTGTATGATGATGTCTGTGTATGATGATGATGTCTGTGTATGATGATGATGATGATGATGCCTGTGTATGATAACGTCTGTATGAGGATGATGATGTCTATGATGATGATGATGTCTGTGTATGATGATGTCTGTGTATGATGATGATGCCTGTGTATGATGATGATGATGCCTGTGTATGATGATGTCTGTGTATGATGATGATGTCTGTGTATGATGATGTCTGTGTATGATGATGATGTCTGTGTATGATGATGATGATGATGTCTGTGTATGATGATGATGCCTGTGTATGATGATGATGTCTGTATGATGATGATGTCTGTGTATGATGATGATGATGATGTCTGTGTATGATGATGATGATGTCTGTGTATGATGATGATGATGCCTGTGTATGATGATGATGATGTCTGTATGATGATGATGATGTCTGTGTATGATGAAGATGATGTATGTGTATGATGATGTCTGTGTATGATGATGATGTCTGTGTATGATGATGATGATGATGCCTGTGTATGATAATGTCTGTGTATGAGGATGATGATGTCTGTATGATGATGATGATGTCTGTGTATGATGATGATAATGTCTGTGTATGATGATGTCTGTGTATGATGATGATGCCTGTGTATGATGATGATGATGCCTGTGTATGATGATGATGATGTCTGTGTATGATGATGATGTCTGTGTATGATGATGATGTCTGTGTATGATGATGATGATGTCTGTGTATGATGATGATGATGTCTGTGTATGATGATGATGATGCCTGTGTATGATGATGTCTGTGTATGATGATGATGATGATGATGATGTCTGTGTATGATGATGATGCCTGTGTATAATGATGATGTCTGTGTATGATGATGATGTCTGTGTATGATGATGATGTCTGTGTATGATGACGATGTCTGTGTATGATGATGATGTCTGTGTATGATGATGATGTCTGTGTATGATGATGATGATGATGTCTGTATGATGATGATGATGTCTGTGTATGATGATGTCTGTGTATGATGATGATGATGCCTGTGTATGATGATGATGTCTGTGTATGATGATGATGTGTATGATGATGATGTCTGTGTATGATGATGATGTCTGTGTATGATGATGATGTCTGTGTATGATGATGATGTCTGTGTATGATGATGATGTCTGTGTATGATGATGTCTGTGTATGATGATGATGATGTCTGTGTATGATGATGTCTGTGTATGATGATGATGATGCCTGTGTATGATGATGATGTCTGTGTATGATGATGATGATGTCTGTGTATGATGATGATGATGTATGTGTATGATGATGATGATGTCTGTATGGTGATGATGTCTCTGTATGATGATGATGATGCCTGTGTATGATGATGTCTGTGTATGAGGATGATGATGTCTGTGTATGATAATGATGATGTCTGTGTATGATGATGATGATGATGTCTGTGTATAATGATGATGATGTCTATGTATGATGATGATGCCTGTGTATGATGGTGATGATGCCTGTGTATGATGATGATAATGTCTGTGTATGATGATGATGTCTGTGTATGATGATGTCTGTGTATGATGATGATGATGTCTGTGTATGATGATGATGATGTCTGTGTATGATGATGATGTCTGTGTATGATGATGATGATGTCTGGGTATGATGATGCCTGTGTATGATGATGATGATGTCTGTGTATGATGATGCTGTCTGTATGATGATGATGTCTGTGTATGATGATGATGTCTGTGTATGATGATGATGATGATGATGTCTGTGTATGATGATGATGATGTCTGTGTATGATGATGATGATGTCTGTGTATGATGATGATGATGTATGTGTATGATGATGATGATGTCTGTATGGTGATGATGTCTCTGTATGATGATGATGATGCCTGTGTATGATGATGTCTGTGTATGAGGATGATGATGTCTGTGTATGATAATGATGATGATGATGTCTGTGTATGATGATGATGATGTCTGTGTATGATGATGATGTCTGTGTATGATGATGATGATGTCTGTGTATGATGATGATGATGTATGTGTATGATGATGATGATGTCTGTATGGTGATGATGTCTCTGTATGATGATGATGATGATGATGCCTGTGTATGATGATGTCTGTGTATGAGGATGATGATGTCTGTGTATGATAATGATGATGTCTGTGTATGATGATGATGATGATGTCTGTGTATAATGATGATGATGTCTATGTATGATGATGATGCCTGTGTATGATGATGATGATGCCTGTGTATGATGATGTCTGTGTATGATGATGTCTGTGTATGATGATGATGATGTCTGTGTATGATGATGATGATGCGTGTGTATGATGGTGTCTGTGTATGATGATGATGTCTGTGTATGATGATGATGATGTCTGTGTATGATGATGCCTGTGTATGATGATGATGATGTCTGTGTATGATGATGATGTCTGTATGATGATGATGTCTGTGTATGATGATGATGTCTGTATGATGATGATGATGATGATGTCTGTGTATGATGATGATGATGTCTGTATATGATGATGATGATGTCGTCTGTATATGATGATGATGTCTGTGTATGATGATGATGTATGTGTATGATGATGATGTCTGTGTCTGATGATGATGTCTGTATGATGATCATGTCTGTGTATGATGATGATGATGTCTGTGTATGATGATGATGATGATGATGTCTGTGTATGATGATGGTGATGATGTCTGTGTATGATGATGACGATGTCTGTGTATGATGATGATGATGTCTGTGTATGATGATGATGTCTGTGTATGATGATGATGTCTGTGTATGATGATGATGATGTCTGTGTATGATGATGATGATGATGTATGTGTATGATGATGTCTGTGTATGATGATGATGTCTGTGTATGATGATGATGATGCCTGTGTATGATAACGTCTGTATGAGGATGATGATGTCTATGATGATGATGATGTCTGTGTATGATGATGTCTGTGTATGATGATGTCTGTGTATGATGATGATGCCTGTGTATGATGATGATGATGCCTGTGTATGATGATGTCTGTGTATGATGATGATGTCTGTGTATGATGATGTCTGTGTATGATGATGATGATGTCTGTGTATGATGATGATGATGTCTGTGTATGATGATGATGTCTGTGTATGATGATGATGCCTGTGTATGATGATGATGTCTGTATGATGATGATGTCTGTGTATGATGATGATGATGATGTCTGTGTATGATGATGATGATGTCTGTGTATGATGATGATGATGTCTGTGTATGATGATGATGATGCCTGTGTATGATGATGATGATGTCTGTATGATGATGATAATGTCTGTGTATGATGATGATGTATGTGTATGATGATGTCTGTGTATGATGATGATGTCTGTGTATGATGATGATGATGATGCCTGTGTATGAGGATGATGATGTCTGTATGATGATGATGATGTATGTGTATGATGATGATAATGTCTGTGTATGATGATGTCTGTGTATGATGATGATGATGCCTGTGTATGATGATGATGTCTATGATGATGATGATGTCTGTGTATGATGATGATGATGTATGTGTATGATGATGATGATGTCTGTATGGTGATGATGTCTCTGTATGATGATGATGATGCCTGTGTATGATGATGTCTATGTATGAGGATGATGATGTCTGTGTATGATAATGATGATGTCTGTGTATGATGATGATGATGATGTATGTGTATGATGATGATGATGTCTGTATGGTGATGATGTCTCTGTATGATGATGATGATGATGATGCCTGTGTATGATGATGTCTGTGTATGAGGATGATGATGTCTGTGTATGATAATGATGATGTCTGTGTATGATGATGATGATGATGTCTGTGTATAATGATGATGATGTCTATGTATGATGATGATGCCTGTGTATGATGATGATGATGCCTGTGTATGATGATGTCTGTGTATGATGATGTCTGTGTATGATGATGATGATGTCTGTGTATGATGATGATGATGCGTGTGTATGATGGTGTCTGTGTATGATGATGATGTCTGTGTATGATGATGATGATGTCTGTGTATGATGATGCCTGTGTATGATGATGATGATGTCTGTGTATGATGATGATGTCTGTATGATGATGATGTCTGTGTATGATGATGATGTCTGTGTATGATGATGATGATGTCTGTGTATGATGATGATGATGTCTGTGTATGATGATGATGATGTCGTCTGTATATGATGATGATGTCTGTGTATGATGATGATGTATGTGTATGATGATGATGTCTGTGTCTGATGATGGTGTCTGTATGATGATGATGTCTGTGTATGATGATGATGATGTCTGTGTATGATGATGATGATGATGATGTCTGTGTATGATGATGGTGATGATGTCTGTGTATGATGATGACGATGTCTGTGTATGATGATGATGATGTCTGTGTATGATGATGATGTCTGTGTATGATGATGATGTCTGTGTATGATGATGATGATGTCTGTGTATGATGATGATGATGCCTGTATATGATGATGATGATGTCTGTATGATGATGATAATGTCTGTGTATGATGATGATGTATGTGTATGATGATGTCTGTGTATGATGATGATGTCTGTGTATGATGATGATGATGATGCCTGTGTATGATAATGTCTGTGTATGAGGATGATGATGTCTGTATGATGATGATGATGTATGTGTATGATGATGATAATGTCTGTGTATGATGATGTCTGTGTATGATGATGATGATGCCTGTGTATGATGATGATGTCTGTATGATGATGATGATGTCTGTGTATGATGATGATGATGTATGTGTATGATGATGATGTCTGTATGGTGATGATGTCTCTGTATGATGATGATGATGCCTGTGTATGATGATGTCTATGTATGAGGATGATGATGTCTGTGTATGATAATGATGATGTCTGTGTATGATGATGATGATGATGTATGTGTATGATGATGATGATGTCTGTATGGTGATGATGTCTCTGTATGATGATGATGATGATGATGCCTGTGTATGATGATGTCTGTGTATGAGGATGATGATGTCTGTGTATGATAATGATGATGTCTGTGTATGATGATGATGATGATGTCTGTGTATAATGATGATGATGTCTATGTATGATGATGATGCCTGTGTATGATGATGATGATGCCTGTGTATGATGATGTCTGTGTATGATGATGTCTGTGTATGATGATGATGATGTCTGTGTATGATGATGATGATGCGTGTGTATGATGGTGTCTGTGTATGATGATGATGTCTGTGTATGATGATGATGATGTCTGTGTATGATGATGCCTGTGTATGATGATGATGATGTCTGTGTATGATGATGATGTCTGTATGATGATGATGTCTGTGTATGATGATGATGTCTGTGTATGATGATGATGATGTCTGTGTATGATGATGATGATGTCTGTGTATGATGATGATGATGTCGTCTGTATATGATGATGATGTCTGTGTATGATGATGATGTATGTGTATGATGATGATGTCTGTGTCTGATGATGGTGTCTGTATGATGATCATGTCTGTGTATGATGATGATGATGTCTGTGTATGATGATGATGATGATGATGTCTGTGTATGATGATGGTGATGATGTCTGTGTATGATGATGACGATGTCTGTGTATGATGATGATGATGTCTGTGTATGATGATGATGTCTGTATGATGATGATGTCTGTGTATGATGATGATGATGTCTGTGTATGATGATGATGATGATGTATGTGTATGATGATGTCTGTGTATGATGATGATGTCTGTGTATGATGATGATGATGCCTGTGTATGATAACGTCTGTATGAGGATGATGATGTCTATGATGATGATGATGTCTGTGTATGATGATGTCTGTGTATGATGATGTCTGTGTATGATGATGATGCCTGTGTATGATGATGATGATGCCTGTGTATGATGATGTCTGTGTATGATGATGATGTCTGTGTATGATGATGTCTGTGTATGATGATGATGATGTCTGTGTATGATGATGATGATGTCTGTGTATGATGATGATGTCTGTGTATGATGATGATGCCTGTGTATGATGATGATGTCTGTATGATGATGATGTCTGTGTATGATGATGATAATGATGTCTGTGTATGATGATGATGATGTCTGTGTATGATGATGATGATGTCTGTGTATGATGATGATGATGCCTGTGTATGATGATGATGATGTCTGTATGATGATGATGATGTCTGTGTATGATGATGATGTATGTGTATGATGATGTCTGTGTATGATGATGATGTCTGTGTATGATGATGATGATGATGCCTGTGTATGATAATGTCTGTGTATGAGGATGATGATGTCTGTATGATGATGATGATGTATGTGTATGATGATGATGATGTCTGTGTATGATGATGTCTGTGTATGATGATGATGATGCCTGTGTATGATGATGATGTCTGTATGATGATGATGATGTCTGTGTATGATGATGATGATGTATGTGTATGATGATGATGATGTCTGTATGGTGATGATGTCTCTGTATGATGATGATGATGCCTGTGTATGATGATGTCTATGTATGAGGATGATGATGTCTGTGTATGATAATGATGATGTCTGTGTATGATGATGATGATGATGTCTGTGTATAATGATGATGATGTCTATGTATGATGATGATGCCTGTGTATGATGGTGATGATGCCTGTGTATGATGATGATAATGTCTGTGTATGATGATGATGTCTGTGTATGATGATGTCTGTGTATGATGATGATGATGTCTGTGTATGATGATGATGATGCCTGTGTATGATGATGTCTGTGTATGATGATGATGTCTGTGTATGATGATGATGATGTCTGTGTATGATGATGCCTGTGTATGATGATGATGATGTGTGTGTATGATGATGATGTCTGTATGATGATGATGTCTGTGTATGATGATGATGTCTGTGTATGATGATGATGATGATGATGTCTGTGTATGATGATGATGATGTCTGTGTATGATGATGATGTCTGTGTATGATGATGATGATGTCTGTGTATGATGATGATGATGTATGTGTATGATGATGATGATGTCTGTATGGTGATGATGTCTCTGTATGATGATGATGATGATGCCTGTGTATGATGATGTCTGTGTATGAGGATGATGATGTCTGTGTATGATAATGATGATGTCTGTGTATGATGATGATGATGATGCCTGTGTATGATGATGATGATGCCTGTGTATGATGATGATGATGATGTCTGTGTATGATGATGATGTCTGTGTATCATGATGTCTGTGTATGATGATGATGATGTCTGTGTATGATGATGATGATGCCTGTGTATGATGGTGTCTGTGTATGATGATGATGTCTGTGTATGATGATGATGATGTCTGTGTATGATGATGCCTGTGTATGATGATGATGATGTCTGTGTATGATGATGATGTCTGTATGATGATGATGTCTGTGTATGATGATGATGTCTGTGTATGATGATGATGATGATGATGTCTGTGTATGATGATGATGATGTCTGTGTATGATGATGATGATGTCGTCTGTATATGATGATGATGATGATGTCTGTGTATGATGATGATGTATGTGTATGATGATGATGTCTGTGTCTGATGATGATGTCTGTATGATGATCATGTCTGTGTATGATGATGATGATGTCTGTGTATGATGATGATGATGATGATGTCTGTGTATGATGATGGTGATGATGTCTGTGTATGATGATGACGATGTCTGTGTATGATGATGATGATGTCTGTGTATGATGATGATGTCTGTGTATGATGATGATGTCTGTGTATGATGATGATGATGTCTGTGTATGATGATGATGATGATGTATGTGTATGATGATGTCTGTGTATGATGATGATGTCTGTGTATGATGATGATGATGCCTGTGTATGATAACGTCTGTATGAGGATGATGATGTCTATGATGATGATGATGTCTGTGTATGATGATGTCTGTGTATGATGATGTCTGTGTATGATGATGATGCCTGTGTATGATGATGATGATGCCTGTGTATGATGATGTCTGTGTATGATGATGATGTCTGTGTATGATGATGTCTGTGTATGATGATGATGATGTCTGTGTATGATGATGATGATGTCTGTGTATGATGATGATGATGCCTGTGTATGATGATGATGCTGATGTCTGTGTATGATGATGAATTAGTATATCCAGAGTCAAAATGATACCACCTCAAAATGATGCCGCGTAGACCGACAATCGCCGATTATTAATCTACGTGGCGACGTAAGGCTCGGCGTAGATATGGGGCAAAAGTTATCTACGTCGCGGCCCGTCCTGGTAGAAATGTTTCGAACAAAAAGTTATCTACGTCGTGACCCGTCCCGGGAGAAAGGTTATCGAACAAAAAGTTATCGGCCCTCTACGCAAGGCAGACCCTGGGGAAGCCGATCGGCGATCCGTGGCCCCCACATCTATCTCAAGCCCTGGGGCAGCCGATCGGCGATCAATGCCCCCCCCCCCCCACAGCTATCTACGTCGCAGCGCGTCCCGGTAGATAATGTTTGCCCAAATTATTTATCGTTGCACATTCCGGTAGATAACTTTTTACCATCTACGTCGCGCCGCGTTCCGGTAGATAACTTTTTGCCAGCTACGCCGAGCCTTATATACCAGAAAGCATCTTGACTATACATGAGGAGTTAAACTGAACAGAGTGAACGCCTCGAGAAATATCTGTGCCAGATCGAGCCCTCCTCCATCCGGTTTGATAGTGTTCTTCATCCCCTCAGGGGCAGGGGCTAGCTGCTTCACTTTGCCGCCGGCTAAGAAACGTAGCTCTAGGACTATATGAGTCGTTTGTGGGCTAGGGAGTCCCACTCGCTGAAGCAGCTTAACAGCACCCTTGGCTGTGGTGGCATGTGACACCCCATCTACCCGTAGGATGCCCTCCTGGAGGTTAACAACTTCTTCTGGGCCATCGAATGGACGCTGCAGCAGGAGCTTTCCACCTGTAACCCCGATCCGGGGACCCACCCTCGTTAGGGAGACACCTTCACCTATGTAGGTGAGGAAGGATGATCCCCGATTATAGAGCTTTCGAACTTTCCCATCCCTTTTCACAACAGTAACCTCTATGTCAATGACTGCGGGAGGTCTATATAGTCTATAACCATGTTTGCCAGTTACCCCCAGGTCCAGCGCGGTACCACACTTCATTCTTCTCAAACATGAACTGCAAGTTGCCAGGGTCAATAGCAGACCCTCATGTGTCATCGTCGGGGCATTGCTCGAATAGGGTTTGACCAGATGAAAGCTGAGGTCGTCATTTAGGGTGTTGATGTCTGCCACCTCTGTATCCGAGACCTCAATCAATGGGTCGAGGATGTACTTCTTCGCAAAATCATACCGAAACACGGTCTTGTGGCCATCTATGTTGCGGCCCAGATGCCCTTTCGACACATCCTTGAGTTCTGTGAGCATCTCCACCCCATCACCACCAATGGGGTGGAGGAAGAATGCCTTTGAGCTTGCTTCGTACTGTAGGGCGAATGACTTGCCATCACTCTCTTCTACCTTGGCAGCATCAACTGCGTACACATCTGCGAGGTCAGCAAGACCAGTCGCGTGAGCAAATATGGGTTCCATAGCACGCTTATAGGAGGGGTTTAAACGAGACATATAACCATGCCGATTGTCCGACTGCTGCTCTCCGGTGGTGAGAACATAATCTCACCCTCTCTAGAGGGGAGACGGATGGTACAGTACCGTGTAGAATGGGTCCTCTTCGAGGTGCCCCAGCGGGGCACAACATACATACACGCCGATGTGCTACATCAACCTCCGGGCAGTGCACACAGCAGCTCACTGGTAGAACTCGGCCGGGACGTGATAGAGTATCTCCCAGGTGCCAACAGCAACCTATGGAAAGCTATCAGTCCTAGCCTGTTCACACTTGTAAATCACCTGTTTGACAGCCCCTCCATTAACATATACGCCAGCACAGATGGGATATCGGACGCCCATTTAGAGTTTACACTCTTATTACTCATTGACCTGACGACAACATGATATCATACCAGCAATATCTGGCCTTGGCCGAGATGATGAACGCGATAGAGGATTGCCCCTTCATAACCCCTGCACAGATAAAGGTCTTAAACGAACAGATGCCCGCACAGCAACAGATCTGTCAACAAGAAGGAGAGCGCCTACAGCGGGAGAACTGGTATCAACAGAACGCGCGCAGGGCAAGGAGGGACAGGGAAAATTTCCGATACTGGCAGGCCCTCCTGGAGGAGAGTAAGCGGGATGCAGGAGTCTTGACAGACGACGATCGGCCAGTTGTCTTCACATACGACGATGAGCCAGGTGTCTTCTCGGACGAGGATGAGCCAGAGGTCATACAGTGGGAAGAGGAGATGGCGCGGAGGTATAAGATCAAGAAAGCCATCCAGCGGTGGACCTACTATCTTGGTGATAAGGTGAAGTTCCAGATGTCACGTCTCAGAATGCTACTGGCACCCGACATAGTGCTGGATGACCACGTTCTAAGCGACAGCTGTCTCAAGACCAAAAAGCTGGCATGGTTAGCCAGGCTCTCCACAATGAACCCTTCTATGACTCATAAGCAGGTAAGGCAGGTTTAATCTCTAGGTATACTATGGCAAAGTCAGAGTGGCGGCAGCAACCAGAACTATACCCCTCCCTGACTGCTGACGAGGGCGGTACCATCCACATCTGGCGACTCCAGCAGATAGATACCATCAGGCAGAATCTCGTCCATGAGGCAGAAAAGTACGGCAGAACACGCAGTCAATATAAGACAGCCTACAACGTCCTCGCGCGTACAACCACTGCTGTGGGTGTGATTGGAGCCAGTGCTGGTGTGGCAGCTGTGTCCACTTGCTACAGGGGTGGGTGCCCTCGTCGCCATCCCGCTGGGTGGCGTGACACTAGCCGCCACTGTCTTGGCCACGGGCTTGGGGGTGGGTCAGCGGCAGATCACAAGGAGGTTGGAGAAGCATGCTAAGTACGTGATACTAGCACAGAGTATGCTACGGACTATCGATGAGTCTGTCAGCAAAGCTCTCGAGGATGGCCAGGTCACCGATGAAGAGTACCACCATATATTGAAGGGCCAAGCCGTGTACCGCACTGAGAAACCTAAAGTGCGACAGCAATACATCGAAGGCTCCAGCAGGCGGGTTGATATGGAGGAGTTAAAAAACGAGATGTTACGGCGAGGTCACCTCGCCGGTCTATGGAGTCGAGACGACTACAAATAATGTGCTGCCTGTACAGTAGCTTTAAGAACACCAGTATAGATGGCCTTCCCACTGAACCTCACGACAGTCATCCGGAGCCATCCGTCCCTCCTGGGTACACCCTTGACTGACCTGAGAGGCCTGCTGGATGATATACCAGAGCTAGCACCATTCTCTATCACAGTGGATGGACGGGCCCGAACCAGCTTCTCCGTCAACCCACGACCGCTGACGAACTGCCCCATCACCATCAAGGATGCGAAGCAAGCTCATACTTGGATGGCTGCTCCAAGCCTCTCATACTGGAATCAGCAGCTGAACTTTGCCGTGTGGTGTGCCACGGCAGGCTGTGGAGTAAGTTCCACCCTGCTTCACTCCTATTCTGGTACTCCTGAAGCTGTGCTCATCGCCAGCTGTCTCAGATTCCACGTGTACTTCACTGTGCGACGAATCCTCCATGAGCTGGGTGCAAGCCTCCCTGATACAAACTACTTCGACCCACAGCTCAACAGTCATAGCATCTCAGCGGCCAGCAGACTACAGAGAGAGTTCAGAGCTCACCCAGACTATCGGTCGTATGGCGGCGACAACAGCGGTCTAGGGGTTATGTACGGTGACCCGAGACGTGCCTACTCAGGATTCCCCTATCGAACACCCCGACGAGTAGGCCGTCGGAAGACAGCGACATTCTCGTTCGATCCAGACTCCGATCCTGGAGCGATAGTGCAAAATATGCACATCACCGGAATCAGGCAGGACTATCCAGATGTGTGGAAGTACTTTGTCCCACACACCACCTCAGGCCTCACACCAGCAGGGATCGTTCGGATCAACCAGTCCCTGGAAGCACTGTGCTACTGCCTCCTTACAGCACAGACCAAGCTGCGTCATTCCATAGATGGTGTCAGCGGAGCAGAGATTCAGGCCATGTTCATCAGTCTCATTGAGGATATGATCATCGTGGCAGATCCCAGCAGTCTTATTGCTAAGTTCCAGCAGGGGTTGCAGAAGGCCCATCGCAAACTTGACTTTGCTATTTCACCACACCTACGGTTGATTCCGAGCAACATGATCGTGAACATCGAGGACCTCCAAGTCAGGGGCTATAACAACATGATAGTCGAGGGGAGTTCTCCCGGTGTCCACTTCGGTTTCAACACGGATATCAACACACCTACACGTAGTACGGGCCATACAGTCGTTCCGACCCTGCCACTGCAGCCAGTCGACACGCCGCTTCCAATGGCAGCGCCAACCCTGCCACTGCAGACAGTCGACACGACATGGCTTCCCATGGCAGCTCTACGAGTGGTGTCAGGCCTAGCTATCGTAGTGCTCGGGATCAGCTTACTCCGCCGCTAGCAAATCAGCTATAAGATTATCCTGACTCTCGTCAGAAGCGGTGGGGACCACGGTGAGACACTGAGCCAGCTTGGCCTGCCCTACAGCCCCTATACACGCTGCCAACATGCACATCCAAGGGCTGGAGGGTTCCGCAGCGCATCCTTTTTCCAGCTTGTAGTATTGCAGAGCCTTGTTCAGCTCTGAGTCAGGTGAGGCCATGGAGGTCGGCAACTGCTGGAACACATCTGACAGATACTCCCGATCCTTGTAGAAACCTTTAGCCTGCAGGAGCTGCTCGACGATACTCCCGCCCATGATAAGGTGTTCAAGGAAGCAGATCTGCCCCGTACCAAATCCTAGATAGAGCTTCACAGCTGTCAGCTCCTCTGTCAGCTCAGCACTGGAGAGCTGAGCGAGCTCATCTGGCGTCTTCTTCTTGTAGGCCTTCAGCTCCCTCCGGAAGACCTCATAGTACTTCTCGCATAGCGTGAGCCCGGACATGTTTAAGATGTCTCAATAGAGAGATGAATATTCCTGAGTACCAACCCGGACACCTATCAGATGCAGACTGGGAAGGTCTTATTAGCTCACTCGACAGGGAACACAGGCGTTTGACTGCACGGCTTAAACAATGACGTCAACGGTACAGATCGTGAAGCAACTGCCCGAGAGCCAAGCGAGTCTTCAGAAGGTGGAGAACCTGCTGCGAACCAAGACACAGATGTTACTGACACAGGCTAAGCCTCTGGCAGTCCATGTCGCCTGTAACGTGGCGGCGAATGTGTCCGTGGTGAAGATGACAGGGGGAAATGAGGTTCTTCCTGCCATCTCTGCGGCTGTCCTCGCTACCGTGGTGAGTGGGGTGGCCGGCCACTGTCTCGGAATAACTCACCCCATCCCAAAGATCGCCCTCAGTGATGCTGTCTACACTGCCGCTGCCAAGATCATGGGTGAACGTGTTACACTAATGGAGGCCGCGGTTCTAGAGCTAGCAACGTGTGCAATGGCTGAGATCATCGTCGCCTATGTTTAGCTTCTCTGAATAGTGAGAGATGGATGACGAGACCCCTGCAGCATATGAGGAATGGCATTCCGGAGGGCAGTGTGTAGCCCATAGTCGAGCACGCGGCCTGATGATTGCCAATTCCCAGGAATGGCGGACCACCCACAAGGCGTGCCCCTGCAGAGAGGGCAAGTACCCTGAGCACTGCTACCTATTCCCTTGGCCGACTGCGTGGTCATCCTATGCCCAACTATTTCACTGGGGGTATGACTAGTGGGTTTAAGCCATCTGTATATGACTATGACTCTGTCACTCACAGACCTAGAAAGCAAAGAGCTAGGCGATCTTGCTCACTTGGGCGAGGCACGCCTTGGTTCAGAGGACACTGTTGCCCCTATCTCCTTCCTAGACTTCGATGAGAAGGGAGACCCGCGGGAGATCCGAGGTACCATCCCAGCCAGAGATCTCGTCGGGAACACTGATACAGTAGGACAATAGGCCATTAACAAGGCGAAGACTGTATACAAGGGGATGGGCATCAAAGACAGGGCAACGATGCGAGGTATGCTCGGAGTCGACGAGGCTGGTGCCATCAAGGTTATGGCTGAGTCCTATGCACAAGCCCTGGTTAAGGATCTCCTGAAACCACGGAGCTCTCCAACAAGACGGAGAGAATCTCAGGGTAGGCACCATCGGCCTGAGCAATATCACTGTCGATGGCTTAAAAGGTGCTACCACCAGCCTCCAGCTACCAGAGGTGAAGAAGTCAGGGTTCTTTGGTTTGCCGTTTAAGCTCACATAATATTCATGACTTCCCGTGCATGTATCGTACAGATACTGGATGTACTAGACACTGTGGGGGCTGACACAGGCCCTCTAGACTATCTTCTCAGCTGCTGCTGGGATTTCATGCTTGACACCTCCATCGCATCCTTCGTATCCGCCGGAGGTACAACACTACCCACACAGCAGGCTCAAATATAGACGAGGCTACCGCCAACCAAGTGTTAACCATCCTTCGTGCGCATGTCTGTACCATTCGACAGTAGGCCAGCCGATGCTGGCCAGGTGGTGCTGATCATTGCCCCGTCAGGCCACGGGAAAAACATCTTGCTGCGGACTCTCCTGGCCGAACATCTACACTCTCATTACATCCTTCTGGTGTCTGACTCCGCCGCTGAGGCGGTTGACAGTAATGATCAATGGTACAATGGTCCAATCACCAACACGCAGCACCTGCAAGCCCTGATGGAGAAGCTGCTGGCAGCCAGACTGACAGAACCACTTGTTCTAGTTATCGATGACCCTGCAATGGACAAGAAGACAGTCACCTACCTCAGCAACATCACCAGGCGCATCCGGCACACAAAGATAACTGTCTTCATCCTCTTTCAAAAGTACACCCGCAAGATCTCCCCGGACATCCGCCACAATGCCCGGTTGCTATACTTCAGCTCCAAGTGTGGACGTGCCCTGCTCGAGACCATATACGACAGCCTAACCCTCAAGGAGCCCAAAGGGGACTTTATCGCAGGTGTACAGAGGGCAGCTGAGCTGTACCACTTCATCTTCAGCAACAAGGAGACAGGTGAGCTGTCACACTTCAAGCCCTCTCTGGAAAAGGCGTAGACCTTCACCTACAAGCTGAATCCAGCCAGGAAACTAGCCTGCTCCACGCGTCATCGCTGACAGACTGTTGGCCGCAACTTTTTTCGTTCATCAGAAGGCTGAGGAACTTCGTCCGCTACTTCGTCAGAAGCTTGAGGAACTTCGTCAGAAGCTTGGAGGAACTTCGTCAGAAGCTTGAGGAACTTCGTCAGAAGCTTGAGGAACTTCGTCAGAAGCTTGAGGAACTTCGTCAGAAGCCTGAGGAACTTCGTCAGAAGCTTGAGGAACTTCGTCAGAAGCCTGGAGGAACTTCGTCAGAAGCTTGAGGAACTTCGTCAGGAGCTTGAGGAACTTCGTCAGAAGCCTGAGGAACTTCGTCAGAAGCTTCAGGAACTTCGTCAGAAGCCTGGAGGAACTTCGTCAGAAGCTTGAGGAACTTCGTTAGAAGCTTGAGGAACTTCGTCAGAAGCCTGAGGAACTTCGTCAGAAGCTTGAGGAACTTCGTCAGAAGCCTGGAGGAACTTCGTCAGAAGCCTGAGGGACTTCGTCAGAAGCCTGAGGAACTTCGTCAGAAGCTTGAGGAACTTCGTCAGAAGCTTGAGGAACTTCGTCAGAAGCTTGAGGAATTTCGTCAGAAGCTTGAGGAATTTCGTCGGTTTCGTCAGAAGCCTGTTGCTGAAACTTTATCCACTGAGGGTCAGATGGTAGGACTCTCTTCTTCTGGAACTTCTCACGGAAGACCCACTTTTTCCATGCACGACTAGCATCTGCCTTGTGAGCAGTTTTGATGAGGTAGTCCTGGTAGTTGTCTGGGAATTTCAGATCCCAGTCCAATCTCCTACGCCCTCTTTCATTGAAGATATGCTAAACAGCCTCCTTGCGGCCAACAGTGAACCCCTCCTGAGTACCTTTTGCATGACCAGTGTCATGGCTCTCTGCTACAGCGGCACTGACCTCCTCCCTGAAGTAGTTAGTTGCTCCAGACTGGAGGCTATTCAGCATCTCTCGCTCTTCCTGGCTATGGAGGCTAAATACGGCAGCCCACTTCCCGACCGTTAGTAGATCTTTGGGGTCGACCCTCGCCTTTTGGAGAGCTAGAATAACATGACTGTTGGTTTGGCCCACAGGTAGGTCGAGTGTCCTGCCCTGGGTGCTGTCAAACTTCCGGTAGAGTATCCGAGTCAGGAGTTCTTTTGTACTACGAGCTGGCGCTCCTTCCTCTATGGCGGCCAGTTTCTCCGCATCCGTCGGCGGTGTAACCTTGACTCGCTCGTGGATAATGTTGATGTCACGAAGGCCGTGGCTGTCGTGCCGACTTGTCCTGCTGCCTATAGATAATCTGCTGGAGAACTTTACCAAACATGGCAGCCGTTTAACCCCTCTATATACCCAGACCTTAAACATGCTGCAGTATGTGCAACATCCGGATGGGGCCGTTGAACCTGCGACATCGCACCGCACTGATCCTCGGAAGGACTGCCTGACGGTCATTCGACCCAGTATACACGATGAGAACCCATTGTTCGCTGCTGGGAAGTACATTGACTTTGCAATCTCGGCACAGATCCACGAGCTCAAGAGCATGACACTCGAGTTCAAGCTTAAGAGCACAATAGAACAGACGGTAGAGCTCCCGCAGGTTCTGGACAGGTGTGAACGATGAGTACCGAGTCATAGGTCCGCTGGCTCGTGAACCAACCTTCTATGCAAAGGGAAAGGGGTACTACGCTGTGGGGTGCAATGAGGGATTCATGGAATTCGAACTAGAGGCAGGTGTCGAGAAGCCTGTGGCAGTTCCACTCTTCACCCTCCTCGAGAACACACACGTGAATCCGGCTGCCATGCAGGATAGGCTGTTCCTCCGGGTGTACACTGAGCAGCTCGCAGATGCGATGATGAATGCTCCAAGACTTCATGTGTGGCATGACGAGAATGACCAGGAACTGAAGCAAACAGGTTCCAAACAGCGGATCGTGCATGTGGTGCGAGAACACCAGCAGGTCCCCGCCACAGCTAACCAACAGGTAGAGCTGACATTGCATCGTGGTGCATCGGACTGTGTCGCTGTTGCGGTCCTGGTTCAGAAGGGAGGAGTCATCCATGAGGTGGATAAACTAGACGACTTCAAGCTTGTGGTTGCTGGGACCAATGTTCTTGGTGAGGTACATGAGCTGGCTGACTGCCAACTCTACAGACAGAAAACTATGTCATATGCACTTCTGCGACTAACCAGTGGAAGCGATGACCACGAGTCGGCACTCGAGGGCCGTCACCACATCGGGGGGCAGGAGCATCCCACCTAATCAGGGCAACCGGCTTAGCTACAACATCGGAAACCTCATAGCTGGGACTCACTCATTAGGTGTGACGGTACTTTACTTTGGCTATGCTAAGGTATGCGTGTCGAACACATCAGGTATTCAGCTTGAGCGTGCATAGAGCACGACTCCTGTCGTCACAGCTGCAGCTGCCACCACTACTCTAAGCTCTGCTGTCTTCTGACCTGTCGATGCTTCATAGTCGAGCGTTGGCGGAGATATCTTTACAGCCTCGTAGTACTCATCGAGACTCTCATCTGCCTCTTTGAGGCTCTGGTTGGCCTGAGCTCGGAGTTGTCGTCGGCGTGCCTCCCTCTGCCGCATATGCTCGAGTGCTTTGCTGTACTCAAACTTCTCCTTAGACAGCTTCTCCATTGCCTGGTTATGACGCTCACGCTCGACCTCTGCCGCCTTCTTGTCAGCGAAGCTGAGTCCCCAGTTCGCTAAGGCAAACACGCCTGCATTCAAGATTGCGGAGGCCATGCTATAGACTACAGTTTAAAGCTACTGTTATAGCTGTCCCAAGCGACGGATATGTATGAACCAGAGGCGTATGAAGATCCAGTCGAGGATATAGATGAGGAGGATTATGATGCAGACGACTACGATGTAGCTGAGACCGCGGGTGATGATGTAGAGCCTGAATCCCGCAAGCTAATACACAGAGCGAAAGGAATCTATCGCACTTACGTAAAAGGTTCTATCGGTCCACTGGAAGCAGTTGGGGCTCTGATCGCTCTGTTCACAACGAAGGCGGGCGAGACGGTCCGCAAGATCGCCAACAATGCTCTCCATGGCGTAGAGAAGATTTCTGACGCCATACCAGCCATCGCCTCAGGAGTAGGTACGTTCTTCGGAGTCGCAGGCCCTTGGCTACCGTATGTTGCCATAGCACTTGCGGCCATCTGGGCCGCCGAACATTTAAGCCATACCCAGGCTGTGCGTGACAGGATGGGAGTGGATGTCAGTGATACCCTCAGAACTTCACATTGGAGACAGTTAGCCAGTGGCTCAGCCGCCAGGCGATGTGGCGGATATACAGACCTCGTCCACGGCACATCAGGCATGCCCATTTCGATGAAACTGTCCCGAATAGAGTTCACCAGGCAGATGTTCTATTCCTTCCACACGACTCGGTTGGTCGTAAGACCTACAAGTATGCCCTCACCATCGTCGATGTCGCCAGCAGGTACAAGGCTGCAGCACCGCTCACAGACAAGTCAGCTGGCCAGGTGGCCCAGGCATTCCAGGGTGTCTATGAGGATCCGGAAAATCCCCTCCAGTGGCCAGAATTGTTGCAGGTGGATGAGGGTAAGGAGTTCAGAGGCGAGACTGCGGCCCTCATGAGGAAACATCGTGTGGTGATTAGACGAGGTGAAGTTGGTCACCACCGTGCCCAGGCAATTGTCGAGCGGTGGAATCGGACACTAGCAGAAAGACTGTTTGCACACCAATATGCCCAGGAGATGGCACAGGCTGGAGAGCGGTCCAGGGTGTGGGTGAAAGGTTTGCCCATGGTGGTAGAGCGATCCAATACTGAGGTAACTCGGTTAACTGGTAAGAAGCCAGTAGAGGCTATCCAACAATCCTCTGATGCCCAACCTTCCGGAGGAGCAGACAAGGAACAGATGTGCCTTCCATCTTATGCTCTGGTTCGGTACCTGTATGAACCTGGTGAGTTGGAAGGTGGGCGACGACGTGCAACAGATCCTAACTGGTCGCTAGATGTCCACAAACTTGACAGGTATGTCGAGATGGAGGGGCAGCCTACGCTCTACTATCTGGCACGCTCAGAGAGCTGTCCCAAACGTCCGTGTGTTTGGGAGGAGCTTCAGGTGGTCCCTCCAGACACACAGCCGTCACCGTCGCCAGGTGTCTAAGCCTGAGGGATATGGTACTCGATTGGCTCGGTATGGACACCATCTGGCAACACATGCCGCTTATCGTAGTAGGCTGAGAGACCGAGTTTTTCCTGTTCATACGTCACCATTGCCTGGTTGTGCATGCGTAGGCCTCAGTTTGCAGCTCTGTCCGCGCTACTGTTTAGGGCACTGAAGAACCTCTGCCAAGAGACATCGTTCTGACGCTTAGACATACCTTTGGCTGAGCATTTCACCTTCCCAGCGAGGCTCTCCACATAGTAGCACTTGGAACAGAGAGCGATACCATGGTTGCCTTCGAACTCGAGCTTGAACAGTCCCGGTGTCCGTCCAGACCACTTGTCCCAAGCTAGCCACTCCCGCTTATGAGCCTCATACTCTGCTCGCATCTCAGGGCGAATGACTTCGTCGAGGCTGGAGGCAGCTATTGCGATGTACGCAGAGTCTGTGTCCATCTGGAGGTACTCGAAGCTGTCATGAGGAACATAGTGATCCAGGAAGTCGTAGTAGAACTCCAGCATCCTCAGATTCGCGAGCTCGTATACGGCTATCCCCACCTGGAAGGGGCGACGAATGGTGATTTTGGCCTTGCGACTCTAAAGCTCGTAGGACTCGCCGATCTCGAGATCCTCGAACCATGCACTGCGGAGGGCTCTATCCACCGCTCGTTCATCCTTGGTGAAGGTCGTGTTGCTGTGACGCTCTAGAGCCTCGATGAGCTTGCCGTAAGCACTGTTGCCTAGTAGCTTGAACAGATCTGCCAAGAGCACTTTGCTCTTATCAACATCTCCTGTATGACGAGCATCGGTAACATTGTTCACAAACCATTCAAAGGGTCTCTGCGGCTTGTAGTCTATTGTCCGGTAGACAGCTGTAATCTCTAGCCCATGGGCGAGGTACCACTTGAGTGACGGTGCATACAAGAGCTTCCTCTTGGCTGAGAGTGTGCCGACTAGTTTACTGGTTGTGGGACATTTCCTACCTGTTTTCTCTAGGTATGTGAGCATCTGAACAGATACTGCCTCAGCTGGAATCTTCTCTGGTGTAGAAGAGAGGTGGCATTTCCTCGAACTTCGCCCACAGTGCCTTAGGAACCTCTATGTCTATATGGTTTTGGACCATATGCTTTTCAAATACACTGTTTCTGAGTTTGTTGAATCATAGCGAGCGGTACTTCTGATAATAGCTTCTCTGCTGCTGTATCCTTTTATTAGGTGGCCAGGCGTATCATCGTTCCTCATAGATACATCCTGTGAATGCATACAAGGCTGGTAGTGGTGCGCACAACTGTCCACTTGTAGTTTCTGCAATATCAGTCGGGCAGACAAAGTAATGATGTACAGTCATATCCGTACCAGATCCTGTAATTCTGATGTCTGTGGATTTAGTGTCGGTGTCGATTGCCTTTGCGGGAAGGCAACTTCTGATGTCGGCTTCATTATAATATGCAGCTGTCACATAGAAATGATGCAGTCACCTTGATTTCCAAGCTAGAAATGGCATCCACCAATCACAAACACATACATAGGCTTTTTCTATTCATTCACCTGAACTGATAGCATGTTGGGCTTTGGCGATCTCGATTTTAATGCTTCTTGTTGTCTTCCTGGACATATGTGCTCTGTCCCGTTTATCACATATTCTTTGGTTTAAGTATGGCGAGTGTATTCATCATTTTTACCACAGGTGAACATTTCGGTTCATGATGTCGTAGATGGATCTGCGTATCACTCAAAGCTGACAAGTGGAGACATGTCGCCTGTTTACATGGAATGGGAAAATGTGACATGCTGAGTTTGTGAATGGTTGCAAAATGGACCCAATCAGATTTTAGGTACTAATGATCAGAGTGAAACGTCTGACACTAAAAATGAGTGTGTGTAGCAAAGAAACGTACAATAAGAAATAAGATGTACAATGGATGCGAAGGGAAGACTTCCAGCTACGGTCTCACAAAAGCTGCTAGACTTAGAACCATCATTCTGATATGCACTGATTACCGTGGCACTGTGCATGTATTCAGGAGAACCATGTCTACCACAGGGGAAAATATACTCATCCGAGGTTTGGAGAGGAAAATCGAGCAATCATTTCCATCTTCTGATAATGTATGCATTATTGATGGAAACTCAAAAGACATAGAACTTTATCACATGTTCACTTGTGGTATGCAAGGTGCCAAGAGTACAAAACCAAATCAAAATACTATTAATATGACTGGAATAGAGCTGGCTGTAGTACTCTCTGCCAACCAGAATTGAAACAGCATATCAAGGAAACATCATTTGTTGGCAGGATATGGGCACGTGCTATTAAACAGATGGCACATCAAAATACACAGTCATATAAGAGATGCGTGGGATCTTGTTGACTGTATTACGATATGGTGGTGTTCTCGTGATTACTGGTTCCAGAGGTTATGGCACTGTGGATAATATCGGACGTTTACCTGACAGTGAAGATAGTGATTCTGAAGTCAGTAATTTCGAGAAGGCTTTATCACAACGATCAATCGCCAGGTGAAGTACAAAGCTATGTCTTATTGCCAGCTTGATATGTCTTATTGTCAGCTTGATATGTCTTATTGTCAGCTAGATATGTTTTATTGTCAGCTTGATATGTCTTATTGCCAGCTTGATATGCCTTATTGTCAGCTTGATATGTTTTATTGTCAGCTTAATATGTCTTATTGCCAGCTTGATATGCCTTATTGTCAGCTTGCTATGTCTTATTTGCCAGCTTGTTATGTCTTGTTGTCAGCTTGATATGTCTTATTGTCAGCTTGATATGTCTTATTGTCAGCTTGATATGTCTTATTGCCAGCTTGATATGTCTTGTTGTCAGCTTGATATGTTTTATTGTCAGCTTGATATGTCTTATTGTCAGCTTGATATGTCTTATTGTCAGCTTGATATGTCTTATTGTCAGCTGGATATGTTTTATTGTCAGCTTGATATGTCTTATTGTCAGCTTGATATGCCTTATTGTCAGCTTGATATGTCTTATTGTCAGCTTGATATGTCTTATTGTCAGCTGGATATGTTTTATTGTCAGCTTGATATGTCTTATTGTCAGCTTGATATGCCTTATTGTCAGCTTGATATGCCTTATTGTCAGCTTGATATGTCTTATTGTCAGGTGGATATGTTTTATTGTTAGCTTAATATGTCTTATTTGTCAGCTTGATATGTCTTATTGTCAGCTTAATATGTCTTATTTGTCATCTTAATATGTCATATTTGTCCGCTTGTTATGTCTTGTTGTCAGCTTGATATGTCTTATTGTCAGCTTGATATGTCTTATTTGTCAGCTTGATATGTCTTATTTGTCAGTTTGGTATGTATTATTGTCAGCTTGATATGTCTTATTTGTCAGCTTGATATGTCTTATTTGTCAGTTTGATATGTCTTATTGCCAGCTTAATATGTCTTTGTCAGCTTAATGTTTTATTGTCAGCTTGATATGTCTTATTTGCCAGCTTGTTATGTCTTATTGTCAGCTTGATATGTCTTATTGTCAGCTTGATATGTCGTATTGCCAGCTTGATATGTCTTATTGCCTGCTTGATATGTCTTATTGTCAGCTTGATATGTCTTATTGCCTGCTTGATATGTCTTATTGTCAGCTTGATATGTCTTATTGTCACCTTGATATGTCTTATTGCCAGCTTGATATCTTATTGTCAGCTTGATATGTCTTATTTGCCAGCTTGTTATGTCTTATTGTCAGCTTGATATGTCTTATTGTCAGCTTGATATGTCTTATTGCCAGCTTGATATGTTTTATTGCCAGCTTGATATGTCTTATTGTAAGCTTGATATGTCTTATTGCCTGCTTGAAATGTCTTATTGTCAGCTTGATATGTCTTATTGTCAGCTTGATATGTCTTATTGCCAGCTTGATATGTCTTATTGCCAGCTTGATATGTCTTATTGCCTGCTTGATATGTCTTATTGTCAGCTTGATATGTCTTGTTGCCAGCTTGATATGTCTTATTGCCAGCTTGATATGTCTTATTGTCAGCTTGATATGTCTTATTGCCTGCTTGATATGTCTTATTGTCAGCTTGATATGTCTTATTGCCAGCTTGATATGTCTTATTGCCAGCTTGATATGTCTTATTGTCAGCGTGATATGTCTTATTGTCAGCTTGATATGTCTTATTGTCAGCTTGATATGTCTTATTGCCTGCTTGATATGTCTTATTGCCCGCTTGATATGTCTTATTGTCAGCTTGATATGTCTTATTGCCTGCTTGATATGTCTTATTGTCAGCTTGATATGTCTTATTGCCTGCTTGATATGTCTTATTGTCAGCTTGATATGTCTTATTGCCAGCTTGATATGTCTTATTGCCAGCTTGATATGTCTTATTGTCAGCGTGATATGTCTTATTGTCAGCTTGATATGTCTTATTGTCAGCTTGATATGTCTTATTGCCTGCTTGATATGTCTTATTGCCTGCTTGATATGTCTTATTGTCAGCGTGATATGTCTTATTGTCAGCTTGATATGTCTTATTGTCAGCTTGATATGTCTTATTGCCTGCTTGATATGTCTTATTGCCCGCTTGATATGTCTTATTGTCAGCTTGATATGTCTTATTGCCTGCTTGATATGTCTTATTGTCAGCTTGATATGTCTTATTGCCTGCTTGATATGTCTTATTGTCAGCTTGATATTTCTTATTGCCTGCTTGATATGTCTTATTGCCAGCTTGATATGTCTTATTGTCAGCGTGATATGTCTTATTGTCAGCTTGATATGTCTTATTGTCAGCTTGATATGTCTTATTGCCTGCTTGATATGTCTTATTGCCCGCTTGATATGTCTTATTGTCAGCTTGATATGTCTTATTGCCTGCTTGATATGTCTTATTGTCAGCTTGATATGTCTTATTGCCTGCTTGATATGTCTTATTGTCAGCTTGATATGTCTTATTGTCACCTTGATATGTCTTATTGCCAGCTTGATATCTTATTGTCAGCTTGATATGTCTTATTTACCATTACTACTAGGGAATTATGAAATTATTATGCGTTTTGTAACTCGAGTATTAGATACCTTTTTTATTACTGTCACCTGCTTAGTGGCATGGTCTTGGGAATAGAATGAATCGGTTGTTCTTAACCTAATAATTCTGGGGTGTTGTTTTTTGATAATTTATGCTATTCTGGTATTTTAAACTGAAATATTTACGAAGCATTTGACCAGATTCTATTCTGAAAGGAAATTAGCTTGTACACCACATTTTAAATTATACATGTTTAGGGAGATTTTCTATTCGGGGGTGGGGGGGGGGGTGGGGGCTACCCTAAGCACTAATTCTGACACTTAAGAATGATCATTTCTATCCGTACATTGATCCCGAGCTATATTGCTGCCATTAAACCTTTTATACTCAAATGTCTAATTAAATTCCGGTGAGCTCACAGATTATACCCGTATACCAGCGGTATGCCAATCCATGGTGTCACGTGACTCCACAAGACCTGACCAGAGTGACGTAGTCTACACTCAAACAAAGTCGATATCCGGGAGAGGTGACTAATACTAAAAACTTTCATTGGTGTAACTAGACGCTCAGGATTGGCCAGAAACTCATGTCTGTAGCATTTAAGTCAATCTTGTTTACATAGCACGCCTCATGTAGGATCACAGCCTTCATCCTGATGCAAGGACTCCATCTATAAGTAAGATTGTTGCACAGACACGTGTGCCCAACAAGCGTACGCCATAATCAGGCATAGGGCCAACTCAATTACAAATACTACTGATCTTAAATTAAGAAAACAATATGCTTTAACAGGGCGAAGACTGACCATAGATTTTTCCTCTTTTTTTAAAATCAGTGTGTACCTTATGAATCTGGTGCAAAAGCACTAGAGACAAAACCCGCAGCCATATATGTGGTGCCTGGAAAAGCCCCAGACTAGCGACCAAAAATGGTGTCCAAAAGTTACACACATAATGGCTGACTACATGACCTGTTCCCCTATTGCGTCATGGTGACCACCACCTTTATACGTAAAACAGCTCACCACAAATAGTCACTCTCGACCCAAGCTGAAAAGGTAGCCACACCAACTCTTGACTGTACTTAGTGAAACGTGAAGATCGACCGATGCTTCTATCCTGTACACTATTTGATTGTCTCTTGTTCGGAAGCCTCGGTATCAGATATATGTTGTTCCCTTGGATCGAGAAAGTTAATTTAGCAAAATGATTGATAAGACATCCATATGCTTTCAGAAGCTTGGTCGCTAATCACTGCGCTATGAAATGAAACATAGTAATGTGTTGATTCGATTTGCTTCGCATTGCTGCTATAGACATCAGTTATTGCGTATTGACAGACACGAAGCGAATTTATTTCGTTATAAATACCTTCCAAAACACAGATCCTTTGTAGATAGGGAGCGTAAACAGGTAACATGTCAGCCAGTTGAAAGGCGTAAACGACAAGAAAGTGTTTCTCCGTCTATAAGCGCGGCGGATAATGGCTAAAAGGTAAGCGAATTGTTGAGTGACGAGCGACGATTGCAACAAGCATTTAGCGGCGTGTTTTCCAGGTAGGAAATAACACATGTTGGTGAGATGTTGCTTGTTCAACGGCAATTCGCACTCATGATCGTTTATTCAAGATAGTCCAGATAACATCGACAAACAACTAAAAACCAATCCCCGGCTTATCGAGGCTGGTAATAAAGACCGTGTCCATCATCTTGGGAGATGAGGTGGTTTATCACAGGTTCAAGCATTGAGGACAATATTCACAGTATATTATCTGTATTGATCATTTATCTTCATTGCACGCACATGAAATGGATGAATCTTGTTTTCATTACGACGCAATATTATGCTTTTTAAAAATTTAAATAAAATAAGATATTATTTGCATATTTTCGAAATCCTGAATTGTAAATTTCGCCACTGAATGCGATTTTCATCAATTTCTCATGAGAAATACGGAGTAACGTCATCGTGTGATTGATTGTTATGGTATAGCGTTATCGCGTGAATAATAGTTTGTTATTGATGATTCATA
Source organism: Chaetoderma sp. LZ-2023a (assembly GCA_034401795.1). NCBI lineage: Eukaryota > Metazoa > Mollusca > Caudofoveata > Chaetodermatida > Chaetodermatidae > Chaetoderma > Chaetoderma sp. LZ-2023a. Next base: position 2,225,239 of record CM067360.1, read on the forward strand.
GCTCACAATAGCTCATTCAGACACCATATTAAAGAGATGCCAAAAGAACACGAGTGTTTGTTAAACTAGAACTTGGATCGGAGCTGATGTCCCGTTTGGTAACAGTATTAGATGCTTGGTAACTGTATTATCCGCTTGGTATATGTATTAGACGGTTTGGTAACAGTATTAGATGCTTGGTAACTGTATTCCACGCTTGGTAATTGTATTAGACGGTTTGGTAACAGTATTAGATGCTTGGTAACTGCAGTCCACGCTTGGTAACTGTATTAGACGCTTAGTAACTATTAAACGCTTTGGTAACTGTATTAGACGCTTTGTAACTGTATTAGACGCTTGGTAACTGTATTAGATGTTTGGTAAATGTATTAGACGCTTTGTAACTGTATTAGACGCTTGGTAACTGTATTAGATGCTTGGTAACTGTATTAGACGCTTGGTAACTGTATTAGACGCTTTGTAACTGTATTAGACACTTGGTAACTGTATTAGATGCATGGTAACTGTATTAGACACTTGGTAACTGTATTAGATGCTTGGTAACTGCATTATACGCTTGGTAACTGTATTAGATGCATGGTAACTGTATTAGATGCTTGGTAACTATTAGATGCATGGTAACTGTATTAGATGCTTGGTAACTGTATTAGACGCTTGATAACTGTATTAGATGCTTGGTAACTGTATTAGATGCTTGGTAACTGTATTAGACGCTTGGTAACTGTATTAGACGCGTTGGTAACTGTATTAGATGCTTGGTAACTGTATTAGACGCTTGGTAACTGTATTAGACGCTTGGTAACTGTATTAGACGCTTGGTAGCTGTATTAGACGCTTGGTAACTGTATTAGACGCTTGGTAACTGTATTAGACGCTTGGTAACTGTATTAGACGCTTTGTAACTGTATTAGACGCTTGGTAACTGTATTAGACACTTGGTAACTGTATTAGATGCATGGTAACTGTATTAGACGCTTGGTAACTGTATTAGATGTTTGGTAACTGTATTAGACGCTTGGTAACTGTATTAGATGCATGGTAACTGTATTAGATGCTTGGTAACTATTAGATGCATGGTAACTGGATTAGATGCTTGGTAACTGTATTAGACGCTTGATAACTGTATTAGATGCATGGTAACTGTATTAGATGCTTGGTAACTGTATTAGATGCTTGGTAACTGTATTAGACGCTTGATAACTGTATTAGATGCATGGTAACTGTATTAGATGCTTGGTAACTATTAGATGCATGGTAACTGTATTAGACGCTTTGTAACTGTATTAGATGCTTGGTAACTGTATTAGACGCTTGATAACTGTATTAGATGCTTGGTAACTGTATTAGATGCATGGTAACTATTAGATGCCTGGTAACTGTATTAGACGCTTTGGTAACTATTAGACGATTGGTAACTGTACTAGAGGCATGGTAACTATTAGGCGCTTTGGTAACTATTAGACGCTTGGTAACTGTATTAGACGCTTGGTAACTGTATTTGATGCTTGGTAACTGTATTAGATGCTTGGTAACTGTATTAGATGCATGGTAACTGTATTAGATGCTTGGTAACTGTATTTGATGCTTGGTAACTGTATTAAATGCTTGGTAACTGTATTAGATGCATGGTAACTGTATTAGATGCTTGGTAACTGTAATAGATGCTTGGTAACTGTATTAGACGCTTGATAACTGTATTAGACGCTTTGGTAACGGTTAGACGCTTGGTAACTGTATTAGACACTTGGTAACTGTATTATATGCTTGGTAACTGTATTAGACGCTTGGTAACTGTATTAGACGCTTTGGTAACTATTAGACGCTTGGTAACTGTATTAGACGCTTGGTAACTGTATTAGACGCTTTGGTAACTGTATTAGATGCTTGGTAACTGTATTAGATGCTTGGTAACTGTATTAGACGCTTGGTAACTGTATTAGACGCTTGGTAACTGTATTAGACGCTTGGTAACTGTATTAGACGCTTGGTAACTGTATTAGACGCTTGGTAACTGTATTAGATGCATGGTAACTGTATTAGATGCTTGGTAACTGTATTAGATGCATGGTATCTATATTAGATGCTTGGTAACTATATTAGATGCTTGGTAACTGTACTAGATGCATGGTAACTGTATTAGACGCTTTGGTAACTATTAGACGCTTGGTAACTGGATTAGACGCTTTGGTAACTGTATTAGACGCTTGGTAACTGTATTAGATGCTTGGTTACTGTATTAAACGCTAGGTAACTGTATTAGACGCTTGGTAACTATATTAGATGCATGGTAACTGTATTAGACGCTTGTTAACTGTATTAGACGCTTGGTAACTGTATTAGACACTTGGTAACTGTATTAGATGCTTGGTAACTGTATTAGACGCTTGGTAACTGTATTAGATGTATGGTAACTGTATTAGACGCTTGGTAACTGTATTAGACGCTTGGTAACTGTATTAGACACTTGGTAACTGTATTAGATGCTTGGTAACTGTATTAGACGCTTGGTAACTGTATTAGATGCTTGGTAACTGTATTAGACGCTTGGTAACTGTATTAGACGCTTGGTAACTGTATTAGATGCTTGGTAACTGTATTAGACGCTTGGTAACTGTATTAGATGCTTGGTAACTGTATTAGATGCTTGGTAACTGTATTAGACGCTTGATAACTGGATTAGATGCATGGTAACTGTATTAGATGCTTGGTAACTATTAGATGCATGGTAACTGTATTAGACGCTTTGTAACTGTATTAGATGCTTGGTAACTGTATTAAACGCTTGATAACTGTATTAGATGCTTGGTAACTGTATTAGATGCATGGTAACTATTAGATGCTTGGTAACTGTATTAGACGCTTTGGTAACTATTAGACGATTGGTAACTGTACTAGATGCATGGTAACTATTAGACGCTTTGGTCACTATTAGACGCTTGGTAACTGTATTAGACGCTTGGTAACTGTATTTGACGCTTGGTAACTGTATTAAATGCTTGGTAACTGTATTAGATGCATGGTAACTGTATTAGATGCTTGGTAACTGTAATAGATGCTTGGTAACTGTATTAGACGCTTGATAACTGTATTAGACGCTTTGGTAACGATTAGACGCTTGGTAACTGTATTAGACGCTTGGTAACTGTATTAGATGCTTGGTAACTGTATTAGACGCTTGGTAACTGTATTAGACGCTTTGGTAACTATTAGACGCTTGGTAACTGTATTAGACGCTTGGTAACTGTATTAGACGCTTTGGTAACTGTATTAGATGCTTGGTAACTGTATTAGATGCTTGGTAACTGTATTAGACGCTTGGTAACTGTATTAGACGCTTGGTAACTGTATTAGACGCTTGGTAACTGTATTAGACGCTTGGTAACTGTATTAGATGCATGGTAACTGTATTAGATGCTTGGTAACTGTATTAGATGCTTTGGTAACTATTAGACGCTTGGTAACTGTATTAGACGCTTTGGTAACTGTATTAGATGCTTGGTAACTGTATTAGATGCTTGGTTACTGTATTAAACGCTTGGTAACTGTATTAGACGCTTGGTAACTATATTAGATGCATGGTAACTGTATTAGACGCTTGGTAACTGTATTAGACGCTTGGTAACTGTATTAGACACTTGGTAACTATATTAGATGCTTGGTAACTGTATTAGACGCTTGGTAACTGTATTAGATGTATGGTAACTGTATTAGACGCTTGGTAACTGTATTAGACGCTTGGTAACTGTATTAGACACTTGGTAACTGTATTAGATGCTTGGTAACTGTATTAGACGCTTGGTAACTGTATTAGACGCTTGGTAACTGTATTAGATGCATGGTAACTGCATTAGATGCTTGGTAACTGTATTAGATGCTTGGTAACTGTACTAGATGCATGGTAACTGTATTAGACGCTTGGTAACTGTATTAGACGCTTTGGTAACTATTAGACGCTTGGTAACTGTATTAGACGATTGGTAACTGTATTAGACGCTTGATAACTGTATTAGACGCTTGGTAACTGTATTAGACGCTTTGGTAACTGTATTAGACGATTGGTAACTGTATTAGACGATTGGTAACTGTATTAGACGATTGGGAACTGTATTAGATGCTTGGTAACTGTATTAGACGCTTTGGTAACTGTATTAGATGCTTGGTAACTGTATTAGACGCTTGGCTAACTGTATTAGATGCTTGGTAACTGTATTAGACGCTTGGTAACTGTATTAGACGCTTGGTAATTGTATTAGACGCCATTTTCTTCTAATCTGAAAACACGTATGGCGTAATCTGTATCGACATGGGTGACAATTTACGCGATGACGTCATACCGTGAATTTTATGTCGTGTCAAAATTCATAACTTTAATCCATATTTTAACACTGAAAATCTGTCGACGTTTTTTAATTTATAAATTATGATTAAAATATTTATTTTTTGCGGTTTTCATCTGAATCTAATTCTCGTTTGTGATCTTTAAACATTTAAGACGGACTAAATCAAGTCATTCCTGACATAATTGATTATGATGTCAGCATATATGTCACGTAGTTGATTATGACGTCATATGAAACTGGAATCCTTTATTGAATGACACAAAACAACTATTTCATACGTGCATGCCTTTCTGATACAAATGAGATGAATTGTGATTGTACCTTACTTCGGGTGGGTGGGGAGGGGTGGTTGGGTGGGGTGGGGGTTGGAAGAAGAGCAGAATCCTAGGCTCACTTATCTGCATTGAAAATCTCTGTGTAAAAGGAAACATATTGCTTTCCAACCCTTCTTGGAGGTTGTTTATTATAAAAGGATGCGGCTATAAAATTCCCATGAAAGTCCAGATGCGGCATGTGCCCCAATACTGCTATACACCTGTGAGGGCTGCATGAGGAGTTCCAACGCTACTCCAGAATAAACTCAACGCGTGCCATCGCAATGAAGGAATCCAGTTTTAGCTATGCCCCTCCCATACCTAGCTAAGCTCCGCTCACGCGCCTCCCGTGTTGGGATCGATCGATCGATCCCTGAACTCACTGACTATCTATTTCCAGAAAACTCCCAGTCAAATTGGTTTCAAAATATTCAACAGCATGTTGATTAAATAGTAAAGACATACAATTCGTACAACAAGCTTAGTCCGTCATCAATTAAGCGTTCGTGACGAACTTATCTACGTCATTCATGACGTAGTTTATTATGACTTCATCCTCCTACACGCCATGTAGTTGATTTAACGTTATGTGATTGGCTTTGAAACTGGAATCCTCCATTACTGGCAAGCCATCACGAATCACAGCTGGTCACACAGCCTAATATCACTCTGCACTTCACAGCCTGTGCAGCACGGCTGCACTTTCTGTGAGGATTGCGCAACTTTGATGATCAATGCTGGGAAATATCTTTCGAATTCCGGAGAATACACCCACTCAGAAAACATTAACGATTTCAGTACTGGGTGCCAACAAGTAGGCCTATATGGCACGCACTGGAGTCGACAGGACGACGCAACACCAGCTGGTTTTGTGGTCAGACCTAAAAAAAAGTATAATCTAAGAACACTAATAAATACGAAAGACAACATAAAGGAGCTTAGGCACAATGGGCAAAGTTGACGAAAACTAACATTGAATGAAGTTTCCGCTCCCTCCAGACGGGAAGAACAGCTACTCACCATCATTTGAGAAAATGTACGTGTGTGAACTTATAAACGTATTAACATCAATTTATCACCGTGCTTGTGTTGTCAGAGATTGACCGTAGCGTTTTAATTTAATTTTTATAGGTAGTAGCTGCGCATAGGCGGTAATTTCTCCTGGTCAAGTCTAAATAGGTGGGTCTCTTGTCCATCTTGGATATGTAGAACGCCTAATGGGGGAGCAAGTTTTGGCTATGCCCTACCCATCTTTAGGTAAGCTCCAACCACACTTCATCCGTGTTGGGATCGGTCAATTCAGGGATGAACCATACAGGTAAGCTTTTGAATATATTGAAACTAATTTGACTGGGTGCTGTTGCTGACTATGAACCAGATAGACAATGTGTGCAATAGCGGGATCTATTTCTAGTTATGTCCCGCCCATTGCTAGCTAACCTCCGCCCAGTTTGTACGTGTGTTGGAATCGATTTAAAACTATGAATCCTCAACTGTTGAATATTTTGATGTAACAATTCCCAATCAAACTAATTAAAAAATATATAATAAAATGTGTATGAAATTCTAACTTCATCAAAGATATTCATACACTTCGTGACGGAGTTACCTCAGTTTGATTGTGACTTCAACTAACCAGTGGCGTAAATGACGTCAGATACTTGATTGACAGATCCAATCTCTCCATTACTCTTGAATTCGCTACATATGTCTGATTACACAGTGGTCGTATACAGGCGAAGAAATATGTGAACACAACTGCAATACAACACAATATATATTTTATATTATATATTGTTAGTTGAATTCGCAATCAAACTATATATGTCTGGAGGTATGCTAAAATACTAGTAAATACTTGCCACTAATTCAATCGCATAGCAGATGACGTGCCAGATTTAAAAAAAACGAATGTTGAAGTTGTGTGTATAAATTATTTCACGATATCCGGCCATCTAGAGCGCGCTGACTACAAATTGAATAATGCACAGGCTGTATTACAGGTGTCACGGGTCTATTGTCCACCTATTTCAGAATACGACGGATTAGCTGCGTGGAAATAACTCCGCTACACTTCAGGATGAGACGATGGTTGAAGACACCCTAATAAATAAACCCGCAAGATCGTTCTTCAAATGTTACTGATATTTAAACTTTTAATGATTCAAAACTTTGCTTCAAAATATATACGGGTGATATTAAACTGTACAAACTCTATTTTCCTATGCTTAATTCTCTCTATCTATCTATCTTTAGCTCTGTCTCTAGCTCTAGTTTCTTTCACTCATTCTGTCTCGCTCGGTCTCTCACTGGTTGTGTCTCACTGTTTCTATCTGTCATTCTCCACATTCATGCTCATTTTATAACTAGGAGTATCTAGGTAAACAAACAAAACAAGTTCTAAATATTCAAAGTTTGTCAAAAACAATTTCTAAAGAACAATTCTAAAAACGTGCTATTACTTACTATACATATATTTATGCATTAAAATTAAATACAAATCATTACTGATTTCATTCTCTATACATGGTGATAATAGTAGGGCAGATATGTGAAAAAAATGTTCCATTCAGGCAGAAAGCATGAAATTTGGCATATAGGTGGTTTAAGGTATCCTGATCATAATTAGATGCGGTGCCACGTGATTCTACTAAGGGAACCCATTCAAAATGGCGGATTCAAAATGGCCGCCTTCCCAGTGGAAAATTCGCATTACTCAAGCTCTAGACGCGGTAGAGAGATGGGATTAATGTTAAATTATGGGTTTCATGGGGCAATCGTTATAATTCTACTCACTACAATAGTCTAAATATGTAAATATCAATCCCTCCATAGCGACCACCTGTGTTTGATGTCAAAAGACGGTGGCTCTTTAAGATGTGTTATCTAAAAGATCCATCTCTTGAGAACAAAAGCAATATAGCATCTAGAAATAGTTTAAATTACTTGATTTCTTAATATCGAACCAAGTAATGGTCGTTATAGATATTAGAGTATGCAAGGCTATACATGATGCTGTTGATTGTTGAATCAGGATTCACAGACGTCACACGCACTGTGCACCGCATGAGCACAACTGTGTACAAGGTAAGTTGGATTTATAGCATTTACATCTGCCAGTGCAATTACTTTTGCAAGCACATTTCACGAGTTCCCGGCATGCCTTAGATGCGTCTGCAAGCAAACTCCTTTGCGGTGACCAAGTGTCTCCATCTCTGACCCAAACCCAGTCAGCTGGCAATGGCGTTTTTGCATTTGCGTGGAGTGATTGGCCCCAAAGATGACCTGCCTGGAACGCAGCACGTTTGGTGTGTTGCAGCAGAGCTGCACTGGTCGAAGGAATGTTTTCTAGTTGCCTGTTGCCAAAAGCGAAAAGCCTTTGACAATGGTGATGTGCGTTTGTACAGTAGTACGACAAACCTCTCCAGCGTACCCATGTCATTGTCACACAGAGACGACGGGGCATCAGACAGTCTCCTAAATAGTGACTTGAATAGATCTGAAGTCCTCCAAACCTCCCATGCTGTCTTCTTGCCAATCCCATAAAATGCAGACACAGTGTTACACCCAGGGAAAGCATGCATAAATAGCAGTCCTTGTGACGCTTCTGCACCCAAAACTGTTGCAATGCCATGAGCTGATACATAGCGGAAGGTCTTCCCATGGCCAAATGCGACCCAGAGATCACACACATGAAGAACGTTTGCTGTCCGTATGGCTAGGACTACGACGACGTCTGTATCTGTAGCATGAATCATTATTGTTCGATAACCTTGGTGATATGCATGGAAGGCGTGGAGCAACATTCTACCATCTGCTTCATCTTGCATGCATGGCGCGAGTTGTGAGACGTCATGCTCTGGCCTCATCAGCACGTTTTCCTCACATGTTGTGACGAGTATCTTTCCTTCTGGTAGCTCGAATGACTCCAATGTATGTGCGAGAAAGGTGAAGAGGCCTGTTTTGTTTGCATCAACTCGTAGGAAAGTTTTCCAATTTTGAGGGAGTCTTGTACTCGATGCAACACGAAGAGCTTCACCATGTCCCCGTAATTCTCTAGCGTGTGTCTTCAAGCTTCCCGCCTTATACACGTCCTATACAACATCCAATCTTTTAAGCGTCTGTAGTTGTCTAGCAATGTGTGGGAGGAAGACGTGCTCTGCAAAATCTCCAAATGTATTCACAACCACGTTTGATTTCTTGGGATCTAGATTATGCATCATAGTTGCTCCGTCAATGATCTTCACTTCAACCTCTGGACAATCAGCTGCACGAGCTACCAATGCTTCCAAACATCCCATCAGATCTGATTTGCTGCTTTGGCGCATTGCGTTGCTCTCAGCATGTGATGGGGCCATGGATGATTATCATGCTCAAAGAATGAATCAAGGTCTCCGTCTCTGGATTGGCAGGAAATGTGCAGTCTAGAGAATAACTGTACATCTCTCTTCATTGCAATAAGCTTCTTGTTGGTTCTGGTACTCTTCCTCAGTTTTGATTTGAACAAAGCCAAATTGTTCTTTTGGATTGGGTCATATACAGATTTTGATGATACAGATAGTCGATCTGCGACGAATGCGTGGTACTGTCTGATGCCTAGTTCTTCTGCTGTTCGGATCGCATTCACTACAGACTCGGACATAATGACCTTGGTATCTAGAGTCACTAAGTCAAAACTGTCATCTAAAAATGGGTTTCCCATTTCCTCGATTGCATCAATAAGACAAATTGTGTTTAAAGCAAACAATTTCTGTTTACTCGGAATCTGCTCAAGGTGACAGTTATCATTGATATTTCTGTGTGTATGTTTCACTTCGTACTCGCTGATCATCCTATTTCTGGGCCTGACACCATCCATCGTTTCAAAGCAGCTTCATTTTCTGTGATTCCGATAATTTCACCATCGCCCTTCAGAATAGCACTTTGTTGCTCGTGGATTTGATCATGTGCCAAGGCTGAGAACTTGTGAGCCATTTTCTAAGTAACGAAGTTTCCTTCAACGAATTTCCTATGTACAAGTTTGCATCGGCTCTCAAGTTGCAACAGATCAGCCGCATGGATGCTGAGCATCGTGCATAGTGTAGACCAATTGTTTTGAGTAGCGAAAACTTGTTTCTAAAATGTTCCGCCCGGAACATGTGTGTACAAACGTTTAGCAATAATACTACTAATTTACAAATGTTACAACAACAACGAGGACGACGACGACGACGACGACAACAACAACAACAACAACAACAATATATTTTTCAGCATGTTTATCTATTTAGAGTATTGTAATGGATAAAATCATAACCAGTGACCCAAGAAACCCTTAATTTGACATCAATTCCAGCCCTCTACTCCATCTAGAACTTGAGTAATGCAGATTTTCCGTTGGAAAGGCGGCCATTTTGAATCCGCCATTTTGAATGGGTTCCCTTGGTAGAATCACGTGGCACCGCATCTAATTATGTTCAGCATACCTTAAACCACCTATATGCCAAATTTCATGCTTTCTGCCAGAATGGAACAACTTACCTCAAATTTGTTACATATCCGCCCGACTATAACATGGTTATTGAAATAAAATGAAAGAAAACATGATGATTATTTTGAAAACAACCGGAATGAAAGTTGTTATGCCATAGGCAGCAGCAACTTTCAGTCAAATGAGTTTTAAAATACTCAACAGGCCTCATGCCATAATCACGTGGAACCTGTTTGTGTCACTTCAGAATGAAAACTGTTTAGCCGGCTTAAAATCAATTTCTGGTACAGTACAGTACAGTACAGCACAGTAGTAATCTGACGTGTTGAGAAACCAGAATAAAACGTACTGTCGAATATTTTTACTCCAATTGGATTTTGACGACCTTGCTGCACAAGGCAGCAACTGCCCTTCATTCGAATTATGCCCGAAATACCCAACGGAACATTTCTTACTTACATGTTTCTGTTTACGTTTTTTGATACATTTTGTCTTACTCCTGAGCTGCACTGTATATAGGCAATATTATGAAAAGTTTATGAACTAAAAAATGTCCACAAACATGATATTTCCAACAAGCTGGGCACTGGTAATTACGTGCCTATTGTGAATGCGGCTATTGTTCTCCTTGTGTACAGTCAGGAACAATCACGCTTGACCGCACATGGTTTTCGCTGGTCTGACAGGGGGCACTGTATACTGTCGAATGGGCGGAGTTGGTGATAAATATAGAATTCTACACATTTTTATATATCCATATGAATGATTGATATGCTTTGACTTGTAGACCCGTCACACGGGCATGGTGTATGAGAACCCAGTCTGCCACCTAATCTGCAGATAGGGGTATACCCAGTAGTCCACCATTGAATTTGCTATGGCAATTATAGGTCTGTAGCTACATACATTATTGTCTGTACGTTCTTCTTCATTCAAACAACATATCTGAGCCTAATATTATTCATGTCTGCTTTTCTGATGATTGCTACCGTTGACTTTATGTTTACTGTCTTAATCATATTGCGCGTGCATGCGTGCCTGCGTGCGCGCGTGCGTCTGCGCTGTGTCACCTCTACGACCACGGCACGAGTTACGCTGCGGCTGTCAAAAATATTCACGTCATAATGGACATTTCCGGTTTTAGCTATGCCCGGCCCATCTCTATCTAACCTTTACCCACACCTCGTCCATATTGGGATAGATCGATCTCTGAACTCTGACTGAATATCCAGAAAACTATACAGGTAAGCTGTTAATATTCTAAAACTAATTTGACTGTGGCAGCAACAACGTCCAGTCAAATTGGTTTCAAAATATTCAACAGAATATTTATTAAATGATAAAGACATACAATTCGTACAGCGTGTCAGACTATTTAGCGTTAAAGACGGACTGTATCGAGTCATTCATGACATCATGATTATGACGTCATCCTACGCGGCATACCCTGTATTGATACTAGGGATTTGGTCTTGTGGAACTTTCCCGCACAGATTTCAATCGTCCAGTAAGGTAGCAGGTGCAAAGCTCCCTGTAGGGGAGTCGATTGATGTCTTAAACTCTACAGACTTCACTGTCTTGACTCATATTCAGCTTGGTCTCTGCAGGTAGTAGTCTCACTAGTCGCAGCTCCTCTTCATTGCATCTGGCCTGGTGTAGTACATGCAGGAGCTCTCTGAGCATTTCATCGTGTTGAAGGCGTGTGACATGTCAATACCCATTTTGTGGATATCCCGGTGTTTGGACATGACTACCAACATAAGCATGCGCTGAGCCCATACAATATCTGCACAGCTGTGTCCACGTTTAAAGCCACCCTGACTTTATCAGTGAAGTTATCGATCTTATAACGGATGCGGCATATATAGCAACTTTGAATAGGATTTTCTGTGTGCTGTTCAGGAGCACGATGGGCCACAACTTGGCTGGAGGGCCGGTGACTTCTTAAACTTCAGTATGGCGATAAGGGTGCCTACAACGTCGATGGGAAGATGGCGCATTATTATACAGACGTCTGAACTCTCACACATTCAGAGTGAGACTCACACATTTGACATCATTCTTATTCTCTCACGCAACTACACGCAAATCTCACGCATCTGGAATTTTCATTAAGGGTATAATCCTTATAATGCAGTATCTACTGTAAAATGACGACTTTCATACATCGAACTTCAGATTACCTGATAAAAAATTGTTGCTAGATAAACATGACCTCAATAGTGTCATCTTGGAGCCCAGATATATGAGAGAAATTGACGTTTTTGCGTATCAGAGCACTTCTCATAGCATATAGTTTTTAATATTGGGGTGGGGGGGGATGACCCCAGAGCACGCCACGTTAGGGAGTGGAAGACACCCTCGCGGACCCGCCCCTAAATCTCACTCTGTTTTTAAAAGTTGCGAGAGCTCTGCATAAATGATAAATTGATTAGGTACCTGATCGGTTTTGAGATACTGTCACTTACATATTTCAATACTTCATTACTCATGCCATCAGGTCCGGATACACCTCCATGTTCAGGGCTTTTAGTGCCTTCACAACTTCTGCTGATTCAATTCACCTTTCCAGCGTATCCGTCTATCAGCTGACGTCATATGACGCCATAATCAGCTAACCGATGTGTAGGATGACGTCATAATCATTATGTCAAAAATGATTCTATTTGGTCCGTCTTTAACTCTTAATAGTCCAATACGTTGTACATCGTATATCTCTACTACTTAATAAACATGCTGTTGAATATTTTGAAACTAATTTGACTGGATGATATTGCTGCCATAGTCCAGTCAAATTAGTTTCACAATATTCAATAACTTACCTGTATAGTTTTTTGGAAATTGATAGTCAGGGAGTTCAGAGATTGATCGATCCCAACACGAGGTGTGGTGGAACCTAGCTAGAGATGGACAGGGCATAGTTAAAATGGAAGGTCCATTGGTGTTAGCCCAGCAGGCACATGACATTGTTTCAACGTTGAATCTACGTTGAAATCACGTCATGACGTGATTGCAACGTGGATTCAACGTTGAAACAACGTCATGTGTCTTCTGGGAGAAATATCCTGGGGCCACCTGATAACGAATGAAAGGGCTCATCATCGTGGTCTGTAAACTGCTCCCTGAACTATTATCGATTTGCATCCGCATTTGCCGTGGTCAGTCTCGATAAAATGTCCTTCAGAGTTGTGTACAAGGAGTGGTGGCCAGTAGTCAGCAACTCCCAGGGCTCGGCCTGCTCGAAATATTTTGTGAAAGTCGTCTGTGGCAGTGATTCACTCTGCTAGTGCGTCTGCTTTATGAAGACAAAGATCTTTTAAGCGTTCACTGATGTGGCACAGAAAGTTATTCCATTCCCTGAGAAGTTTGGTGCGGTCTTCAGTTTGGCCACTTATGGTTCATCTGAAGGCGTGTAATGACTAGTGACTAGTCATTACACGCCATCAGATGAACCAATATGGTCAGAATTTAGGTCCACACCTCCATAGAAACGAGTATCCTGAAGTAGGGACGTTGCTTCTGTTTTGCACGGTATGAAGTCGAGCCTATTTGCTTTAAGACTGTTGTTGCAACCTATGAGCCCGTTGGGATTTTGCTGTAAGCTATGTGTCCTGTCCATATTGTCTGGTGATGGCATGTGTGTTTGTAAGTCGTATTTGTAGCAAGTATGCCATTAGACCCAATGAATGCTACCAGTGAATCAAAATTATTGTTGCGTGTTAACTTTCCATATGACACCACGCACAAGCCAAGTCCTGTATTCCTGTCCGTCTTGCTGAGTTTACTCAGTTCGAAGTTGAAATCACGCACGAGCAGTTACCGTCAGGCTGGAATAGTAATGTCGGAGCTCAGTTTTGCATAAAAGGAATCTAATAGTGATGGATTGAAAGCATCGGGTGGCTCAGGCGGCAACGCATCGAACTGTGAAACCGGCGATCCCAGGATGATGTCTTCGGTCGGCCGATTGCCGATCGCCGGAGACATAGGCAATCTCCTTCACTCCACATTGCCTCTCTCACTACATGAGTATAAATGGTTACCACCGTACATCTGGGAACGTTGCTAACAATAGACTGAATTAAATCCAGCCTCGATATAGCAGCACATCATTAACGTCAACCAAACCGAAAACTTCTTGGATTCTCTTTGGCTTTTCAGTAGTTGGGCCAAAGATATGCATTGGGTATGAGACACTTAATAGTAGTACGTTTTCAGGTTTCATTATGCTATAGTATCTGATCCAGACGATGTAGCTTTCTTAGATTTTAAACAAAAATTCTATAATTAACTTATCACAATGAGAAGGCATCTTAGTTTAATCACTAAGTAATGGTTATTTTGACGCGGTGCTAAATGACATTATGTCTTGACATGTGAGGATCTAGATGTATAAGTGGCTGTTAATGTATTACAACATGCGCTTCCTGCATGTTAATATAATTGAGACTAGATTTCTCGCTCGATGGCATAGTATCGTGAACCACCACGTTCATCGCTTTGACCGCACCCCACCTCACCCCCCCCCCCCCCCCCCCTCCCCTTCACACGCACGCACGTATGCATGAACACACGCAACACCCGCACCCCACCCACCCCAACGCAATCATATGGGTAACCCGCATACCAAATGGCATAGCGTGATGGATGCGTGGGCAGACGAACGGACAGACGATTATAATATCCCGACGTTTCTAAAATGTGAGGTCATGCACTTTCTCATTCAGCATACCCTAAATGACCGGACATCATCGCAAAATATTGTATATAGCAGACTTCGTGACATAGTCCTTCTGTAAACTCGGCTGCATGGGTCTTCCGCCTGATGCTGGGACATATTACCCGTGAATCATCTGATACCAGCAAGCGGAGATCATGGTGAACTCATGGCTAGATGTTTATTTACCGACCACACTTTCTTATCTCTCGCTTATTTCTGCCATGTTATCATAACTCGCGTTATCACACCTATAGCTACTTAGAACTCCCGCGCCATTCACTTTACAACACTCCATTAGATTTGTTTTCATAACACATTATCCAACGTCAATGCTCTCGCCTGAAGCAGACTTCGCCAGCACCACCAGCTGGTCTGAAGTGCTGTGTTTTTGGTGCACGTTTATGTAAAAACTTTAGAAAACCACGCACGAAACGCCTACCCGTTATTTTTACACATGTTTCGGTAGTATAGCAGTGTCGTGAGCGAAAGTAAAATAGTAACGTACGATATTACAAAGTAGTCGGCCATGCGTGTTTCACTTCAGCTTTTCCATTTAGGCTAACTTTGTCAAACAACGTCATTAATGTAGATCTGCTACTATCTGTTCGAATTGATATTAGCCTCCTTATTGCAACGCAAGGCTTTCCTTTCAGACACATTAACCAAACTCGACAAGTTATTAAAAACTTAAGTATTTATGGTCAATATTGTAAAATAATTTGAGAGTAAGTTGATAGTGTGTCCTTACGATCATAAGATCAGCAATGCCTTTCTCCCATTGTGTACATGATCTGATCCGATCTGGCCCTTGCTAGTTCAAATATATGTAAACTACTACAAAATGATTCGAGTCGTTGCTAAGTTATCATGGCACGTTTAGCATATGAGTTCATCAATCTACATATTATGGACGATTTAATATAGCAAAGTTGTTGTATCTTTATTTTGAGCGCGTTGCACCATACTGAAAGAGGGGTTTCAAATAACACCAGCCGGCTTACACCCATCTGCCTGTTGTAATGAACGCCAAGACTATCTCTGCTTAGCCTTTCACCACAAAGGTTTCTTGTCCCTGAACTTGACAGTACATCAGGACTAAAGGTTAATTCCCAATATCCTAACAGCTTCGACAAAGCTTATGCTCAGTTCATTGAATTCTGACTGGTCAATATCAGACAGTTCGATCGCGTGTGTTAATGGGCATTCGTAAATATGACAACATGGTGGACCACACAGCTTCGCTGGCTATCCTGAGGGCACATCGGATTCTCGCGAGACAGAGTTCGCCATATGCTATCAGTACAGAGTCAATTAAAAACGGCTAACTTAGCGTGAATCTGCCCCTTTTTCAATCAACCGTAGTTCTGGTATACATTCAAGGACAACAAAAGTTTCCCTGGATCACCCAACAATGGGAGTAATTTAGCAATCAAATGCTCTATAGTAATGAAATCTTGCGGAACCGCTTAAAGTGAAATGTCTAGGGGCCGACTGTCGCCCACTGGCACACGCCCCACCACCCCAAATAGAATCCAGGTCTTAGAAAGCATTGGATAAAGAACTGCATACCAGTAGGTACATGTAGTTTGCTAGATTTTATTTTATTTTGATGTTAGACGAAAATTTATGAATAGGTGTTAATATTTTTTATATCATTGACCTTCCATAAAAATACAAAAGACTAACACTTGTGTGATTTTGACATTTTCAATCTGAACCCACAGAAATCATGTTCAATCAAAATAGATAGACATACCCTCTGAAAAAGTTGAAGACGATTTCTGTGAAAATCGTTGCTCGATCACACATTCATTTCAAATTTAATATCGCATAGGATATTCTAAATAAATTATGTACTATACAGGCCGATAATAATTATTCTAGGGGACCTTGCAATGGACCTTTCCATTTTTAGCTATGCCCCGCCCATCACTAGCTACGCTCCACCCACACCTCGCCGTGTTGGGATTGATCGATCCCCAAATGCCCTAACTATCAATTTCCTAAAAATCTATACAGGGAAGCTGTTGAATATTTTGTAACTAATTTGACTGGGCGCTGTTGCTGCCTATGGCAGCAACAGCGCCCAGTCAAATTAGTTTCAAAATATTCAACAGAATATGTATTATATAGTAAAAGCAAAGAATTTGTACAACAACGCATAGACCGTCTTCAAATATGCGTTCGTGACGTACTTATCGACGTCATTCATGACGTCATTCATTATGATGTTATTGTACACATCACGCAGTTCATTATGACGTCATATGGTGGGTGGGTACTCTGGAAAGGTTTGAAGGAAGACTAACCATGTAATCAAACGGTTAATAGTTGCAGTCGTATCCTTTCGCGTCCAGATACTGCCATAGATAAGTTCTCTGGATCTCAATTATCGTAGAAGGTTGTTGAATAGTTTGAGAATAATATTAATGGAAACAATGGCTGCATTATGCAGTAATGTCTTCCAGCCATATTAATTAAAAAAATAATCAGTAAAATAAATTTTATTTTGGGAACAAACATTTTTTGTCCGTGATTTGTCATTTAATTTTATCATTGAAAGTGTTAAGACGGGCGGTTGTATGGCATGAGCAATTACAATCTTTGGTCTTCTAAGGATAGCTGACATTGCTAATGAGTTGCATTAACCGACCACCTGTCTTTTGAGACCACCTGTCTTTTGAGACCACGTGTTAACGACCCAGTACAGTGGCCGTTATAGAGAGGTGTTTCTGTAGACTTACATTCATTTAACCCTTTAGTGGCTAAATGTTGTCAAGAAAAATTAAAATATTTGCTTATCGAATGTCTACTTGCAAGCCAAGTGAAGACTGTTTTTGAAAATTGACCACTGGGATGACTGGCTCGGTTACCAAAAAATAGTCTTCACTTGGCCTGCCAATGGACATTTCTGAAGACTGCTGCAGAGGCCGGTTTTGGCCGGTTTCGTCATAAAAGGGTTAAATGCGAAATCGGCCAAATCCGGCGGTGGCCTTGAAACATATCCATTTGCAGACCAAGAGAATAGTATTTCTGAAAATCTATAACTGGAATGACTGGCTCGATCACTGAGCCAGTTATTCCAGTGGTAAACTTTCAAAAATAGTATTTTCTTGACCTTCAAATGAACACTCAATAAATAAATATTTTTTTATTCGTGTCCAAATTTGGACATTAAACTGTTAAACGTGACGTGTCACGGGTGTTATTCAGACGTCCATTCCAATGGTATGAAAATAATGATCTACATTCATTCTGCAAATGAGTGCAGTCACGTGACAGCAGGCAAACAGTTCGATCTACCTCTGGATTTCAAACGATTCAAAGCTTGACAAATACTGATTGATAGTGTTTGAGATGTTAAATGGGCCGATGAGGAGTTTAAAAAACCGATTCACGTCAGTTATTCACCTGAAGTTAATGTCCGAAATAATCAGATTCTTACTCGTGACATTAATACGGTGTAATAAGGGCCTATACTAGACAGGGATATCTCCGTACACGACCTAAATTTAGGAATTGTCGTGGTGGTGGTGCGTGGTGGTGTGTGGATGGAAGATGTGTGTGCGTGTGTGTGCGTGCGTGCGTGCGTTCGTGCGTGCGTGCGTTCGTGCGTTCGTGCGTGCGGCGGGCGGGCGGGCGTGGGTGCGTGGCAACACAGAGACATATAAATACACAAATAATAATAAGGCATGATACGTGGGAAAATTGAATAAGAATCAATAAAATTCATGTTACATTATCTTCTTTTGTATGCTTATGATTACAATATGCAATATTATAACGTGTAAAAGCTGTCTATTAAGACCACCTCATGATTAACAGCTATATGGTCATTATTTAATGCCCGCTGTATGCTTTCTAGATACAGGTAAAGTGGTCATGCATTTTGTCTTTCAGCCACATGTTTATATGTTTGTGCCCATGGGCAGGTGGTTTTAACGCTCTTTGGGTCAATGGCGCTTCAAAGCGCTCCAAATTATACTCAAAGCATTTGATGAATACAGTTGCTCAGTCAATCATATGACGTCATAATCAACTCCGTCACACGTAGGCTGACGCCATAACCAATTACATCATGAATGGCGCGATGTACTCCGTTACAAACGCTTAATAGTCCGTCGAGTTGTACGAATTGTATATCTTTACTCTTTAGTAAACATTCTGTTGAATATTTTGAAACTAATTTGACCGGGCGCTGGTGCTGGAATGCTGCCATAGGCAGCAATAACACCCAGTCAAATTGGTTTCAAATTATTAATTATAGCTTACCTGTTTGCTTGAAATTGAGATTCAGAGAGTGACGGGATCGATCGATCCCAACACGGGCAAAGCCGAACTTTAGCTTAGCTAGAGATGGGTGGGGGCATAGCTAAAACTGGCAAGAGAATCAAGAGATTTTTGTTTGTACATTTACCACTGAAATTTAGGTGATTTCTGGTGATCTGCGTATATGAAACCGTATATGTGTTCATTTCCAGGCCAAGAAAAGACTTCATTTTTTAAAAACTTACCACTGGAATGACTGTCATAGCCTGCAAATGGACGTTCCTCAAGGTTAGTGCATATGCAGTGTTACATTACATAGTTAAGATGACGGGAGAGGTCCTAATAGGCTACGTGAGCCACAAAGCTGTCGCGTAACCCTTTAACTCTCATATCACCCAAAACGGATTCTGCTTGGTCATGCGGAATGTCCATTTGCAGACCAAGAGAATCTGACTATTTTTGAACATTTACCACTGGAATGACTGGCTCGATAACCGAGCCAGTCATTCCAGTGGTAATTATTCAAAAATAGTATTCTCTTGGTCTCAAAATGGACAGTTTCTATGAAAAAATTGAAAATTTTAAAAACAAAATTCGCGGGTTAAAGGGTTAATCGACAATAAGTCAATGCGCAGGTTTTAGCATCGTTAGAAGGTTGCGACGAGCAACTAGTAAGCCATTCTGTGTCTTATTTGACATTTCCGACGAAAGCATCTACGTCTCAACTATAGGCTAGTACATGTATATAACTGTTAATTGATCACTTGCTGTTGATTCGCTCGACCATTCAAATCTTGACTTACTATCAGGATTTATCCATGCTGGCACGTGGAAAAGACCGGACGTTCGTTAATGTGTTGCCGGATGTGGCTTCTAGAGCGAGACTCGGTCGATAAAATGGTTGCCTTGCATCGTGACCCAGTGTCTGAATCTTCAGACTGAATCATTGCCCATTGCTGAATACGATCACCATTCGGGACAGCGATGGGCTCACCCAGTCTGTGATACAAGGAAACAGCCTTCGTATATAGGCCTACAGGGTATAGCAATGTTCGTGCTTTAAATGAGCACGATTTGTCCATATAAATTGAACATTGTCCGGAAATCCGGAGGCCTGTTTAAAAGTCCGCATTTTAAGGATAAATCCGGAGAGATGGTCGCCCTGGAACAACAGCAGAAACAAGACGAATTAAGAGTATATAGACCCTTGTCTTCCCGTTTTTGTCCGGATTTTTGGGATCAAGACCAACGCTATGCATTCATAGTGCACGGCCACGCCCTATCTTGTGTTAAAGTTGGAGTCAAACTGGACCAAAAGTTTCCGACATATCCGCGTGTCAAAAGTTTGATTAGATCCGAATCCCGTTTTTAATCGCGATGACGACCACCATCAGCGAACCCTCTTTCGCGATAATATCTTCTGTTGTGTTAAACTTTGTGTGTCGAATCGGATTGGTAACTTGTTAGATCTATACAACAACCAGCACACACGCACGCACGGACGCACGCACGCACGCGCACACACACGCGCACACGCACGCACGCAGCCAGACGGTCAGGCAGCAAGACACGCATGCACGCACTCACGAAAGCACGCACACGCACGCGCACATACCAAAGCACGAATACACGCTTCGCGTTCTTGCAGGGCTATAATAACAATGAAGACAATGATGTCGCCGCCACCGCAGCAGCGACAACGACGACGATGCTGACGATGAACAAGTCATTATATATAAGTTCACGGGAGGGCATTGCGTCAATGCCCAAATAGCACGCTATGAATTGAGTTATACTTATACTGTAGACAGAGATACGTTTGTCTGTTTTCTAAGCCTTTAATAGGGTGCACTATGTATTTTCGTTAAAAAAATATTTTGGTATTTGGAAGTATTTAGTGCGCCAATTCCAAAAACCAATGTTTACATTTTCAGCAAAAGCTTGGATTTCAAGGTCGCCGACGGCCAAATTCTCCGAAACCCGATATATCTGCTACCAAGATTCATAATTGTGATGTCCAAATCTGTATTTTCTGGGTCAATGAATATGTTGTTCACATTTAGAATGAACCTCAAATAACATAAATACTATTTTCTCCGATGATTTTCGATTTAATATGTAAATCAGACATAATCTGCAAATTTGGCACCTTTTGTGATACTATTGGCATGTTGAAATTTTCTTTGGCATCTAATACAGTTATAGGGTGGCAGTAGCCTAATGTATAAACGCATCAATGTACCAACGAACTAATGCACTAACTCATAAACGCAGCAACCAAAATTCTCATGTGTTGACATTGAAGTCAGAACTCCTCATAGCCCAGTCGTAGGAGCTAGTTTTGGTGGGTCAACATGGACACAATTCCCACAATTCTCACATACTAAAAGTCCGCATCGATCTCTTTTGGGCGCAATTTTTTGCGATGGTTTGAAGTCAAGGACTGTTTTTGGCTTTTTACTGTGACATATGATGGGATGTGGGCTGTATAAAATTGGGGGCTTTAGTTATTTTTTTCAATCCGAACGTACAACGCAGATAATCTTCCACCGCTTGACAGAAAATATGTTTGCAACTGGTTAACAAGGATTTAAGGTTATCCTGAGGTAATAACATTTGGAAAGACTTAGGAAAATTCTGTGACGATCGTCCTCTTTGGAACCGCCATTTTAGCATAATATTTGCAGCTGCCAATATTTGGGACTCTACTGTTCTCGCGGCAGGGCAATGCTTAGCAGGCCCTCAAGGTGAGGAAGGCTACATCGACAGCGCGTAATAAGTGTAAAGTGGTTCGCTTCTGATTGTGTATTTTCTAGCATAGATTTGAAACACGTTAGGCCTGATATTTTTTAATACAGCAACACATTTCCTTCAAACATTTTTGCAAAGCAATTTGCAGAAAACGCAAGACTCAATGGTTAAAGTTTTCAACACTATTTTACTGAAAATTACTATTGCAACAGTTTTCAATCCAACTGTTCCCAAAATAATCAGTACGGCATTCAACGTAGTAACCCTTTCAGAAGGCACTTCTAGCAAATTGAATGCACTAAGGCAGCAACAACTCTGTCAAACTCTGTCTCGTGGGAAGTAACACCTTAAGAGCGACCAGCATGTGGAAAAGTGGTGGGGTGGTGAGCTAGACGTGAGCATGATTCGAGAGACATGAGAAAGATCATGAACTGGTTTCAAGTGCACGACCCCCTTCGATTTGATGCCAATGTTCCGCAAGTGCGATCTCTGGCCGGTGGTCTGACTGCATGCGAAGAGAATGGTATTAACTGTGGCGAAGCCGAGAAAGTTGGTGAAAAGGTATAACAGAGCATTGATGGTAAATCTGTAAGTGACACAACCATGAAGAGGTCTCAGATGGTACGGGTATCAAGGGTCAATAAACAAACTGTGTGAATTGATCCATCGGGTTTGTTCATGCGATGTACATGTACTGCACTAGCGCAAGAAGAAGATGAATATATTCTTCCTTACTTTGGACACGAAATGACCGCAGTCCCAACATCCTTTTTAAAAGATTTCTCCACGAGGAAGGTAGATAAATTGGAATTTGCCAGAACAATACAGAAAGATCTGACATACAGACGAAGCTAAGTCTCTGCTACCCGAGCATAACATGTCTTGGATAGATGGTGGGCGGCTGTTACACTATATAAGATGGCAAAAAGTGCACCATATGTTCAGGTGCTTGACCAGTACAGTTCTTCTTGGATGGACCATGAGCATGGTCGATGGCAAATAGGCAAAATCTCTGCTGATGTAGCGTTACAGGTACATGCAAGGCTCATGCTGACCAGGAGGCATTTCCCTCGAATGAACGAAACATGACTCAGGTCATATTCATCTTGAGTCATGTTACGAAGATAAGATAAGCAATGGACAATGCTAGTGATGGTCAGTCAGTTGTAGTTGTTGCTGAGGACACTGGGACGATAGATTGACATTTTCTTGAAGAAGGAAGCGAAACGATCGAAGCGAGTGCAACTAGACAGTCACAAAGAAGCTGCTTGATTTAGTACCGGCAGAGATACGGAAGCGCATTCTGATAATTCATGCCTGGAGTGGGTGTGCCACGGTTGGACATGGCAACGTAAGTCTTCTGAAGGCCAATGCTAAGTCCAACGAGTTACAGGACCTGTCTGACATGGTCAGACGTTTGCCGTTTTGATAAATTGTATGAAGAGGTTGACATCGCTGAAATTAGCCTATTCTATTGCCTGTAATGTGTACCTGAGAAAGACATGCTTACTCCTCTGTGATATGGTTGCAAAGATGAGTGAGATAGAGACGCAGCAAGTGCCACCAACTGAGCACATAGCCTATTTCCACAGCCTATGCCTTCACCTCCACGTTGTCAGATGGTTAAGTCTTAGCAACGATGAATTCGACCGCAATGATTGGGGATGGCAATAGGAAAATGGTTTTTTATGTCCTATAATTACTGATCTTGATTCTGCACCATCGAAGATGCTCAACTTCATTTGTTGCAAATGTAAAGCAACAACAATGAATCCGTGTATCACCAAGCAATGCTTATGCAACACAACTGATTGAAATGTCTGATGGCATGTGCATGGTTCCAAGGTCAAATTTGCAGCAATATTTACCATATGATAAATATTGGATGAAGAAACGGATGGTTTAGACTTATAAATGCATGCCATCGCAAGGTACATCCCGACGGGGTCCCCCGTGTTAATGAGTATCTCTATGCTATCCTTGGTGATGAACGTTTTGTATTCTCCTTGACATCTATGAAGTTCAGCTGCTGAGTGACAATGATTAGACTTAAATAATGTCAATGGATCTTTCATTTTATCACACTTGTTAGCAGTTATAAGATATATGTAGAATAGTCTTCTTTCCCTTTTGCTATTGCCGATGTCAGTAAGTAGGCCACGCACCTACCGGGTACGATTAATTATTTCAGGTTGTTGAGCATTGAATTTGGTTGAAAATAGCAGACGACGACGTTTTATGCTACCCCACCACCGTATCATATTTCAAATTCAAACCCCTGTGTAAAAATTCCGCCCAAATGGGATCGATGGGGATTTTTATTATGTGATTTTGGGTATTGTTACACGTCATATGGCACCAAAAAACCGTGTGTTTTAAGTGTGTCCGGGTTCAGCCCCCGCAATGACTAGGCTATCATTGTTCTGCATCAGCATTAGTTGGGGAAAGCTCACTTACCACTTTATGATTCTCTGACATTATCATTTGCAACCATCTTTTCTGTTCGAGAGATCCATTTCTACCTAGGCCAACTCCATTTTAGCTAACCTCCGCCCACCTTTTCGCGCGCGTTGTAATCGATTTGAAACTGTTAAACCTGAATTTCCAGAATCTAAATTCCAAGGTTACTATATAGGTAAGCGGTTGAATATCTTGAAACTAATTGGACTGGGGTATCTCGCTGTCTATCAACAAAATGTTTATTAAATTGCAAATTAAAGGCTAAGTTGGCTACAAAATCGGCGGGTCTCCCAAAGCAATCATCATTTTATCTGGAAGGATACCCACCAGGACAATATATTAGCCATTATTCTACCTATCCAATCTTAAATACCATACCTATGACCGAGGCTATACCATATGACTAAATCTTATCAATGAGGCAACTTTGTTGAATAACATTCTATCTGTTTAGCATTAACTAAATATGATGTGCATAGATGCACATCATAACCCATCAAATATTCATTCATAGTCCACTTCTTGATCAGAGGATCTTAGATTCGACTTGTCAGGAAATCTCATAAACACCACGAAGATTCTTATAAGTTGGACTCAATAGCCGTGACTAACACAGCCTCTCATTCATATGACCATACCTGCCATATCAATAGCCGTGACTAACACAGCCTCTCATCCATATGACCATACCTGCTATATCAATAGCCGTGACTAACACAGCCTCTCATCCATATGACCATGCGTGCTATATCAATAGCCGTGACTAACACAGCCTCTCCTCCATATGACCATACATGCTATATCAATAGCCACGACTAACACAGCCTTTCATCCATATGATCATACCTGCTATATCAATAGCCGTGACTAACACAGCCTCTCCTCCATATGACCATGCGTGCTATATCAATAGCCGCGACTAACACAGCCTCTCCTCCATATGACCATGCATGCTATATCAATAGCCACGACTAACACAGCCTTTCATCCATATGATCATACCTGCTATATCAATAGCCGTGACTAACACAGCCTCTCATCCACATGATCATACCTGCTATATCAATAGCCGTGACTAACACAGCCTCTCATCCATATGACCATGCGTGCTATATCAATAGCCGTGACTAACACAGCCTCTCATCCATATGACCATACCTGCTATATCAATAGCCGCGACTAACATAGCCTCTCATCCATATGGCAATGCATGCTATATCAATTACCGTGACTAACACAGCCTCTCATCCATATGGCAATGCATGCTATATCAGTAGCCGCGACTAACTCAGCCTCTCATCCATATGACCATACCTGCTATATCAATAGCCGCGACTAACATAGCCTCTCATCCATATGGCAATGCATGCTATATCAGTAGCCGCGACTAACACAGCCTCTCATCCATATGGCAATGCCTGCTGTATCAATAGCCGTGACTAAAACAGCCTCTCATCCATATGGTCATGCCAGCTATATCAATAGCCACGACTAACACAGCCTCTCATCCATATGACCATACCTGCTATATCAATAGCCACGACTAACACAGTCTCTCATCCATATGCCCATGCATGCTATATCAATAGCAGCGACTAACACAGCCTCTCATCCATATGACCATGCGTGCTATATCAATAGCCACGGCTAACACGGCCTCTCCTCCATACGACCATGCATGCTATATTAATAGCCACGGCTAACACGGCCTCTCCTCCATACGACCATGCATGCTACATCAATAGCCGTGACTAACACAGCCTCTCATCCATATGGCCATACCTGCTATATCAATAGCCGCTACTAACACAGCCTCTCATCCATATGACCCTGCGTGCTATATCAATAGCCGCGACTAACACAGCCTCTCCTCCATATGACCATGCATGCTATATCAATAGCCACGACTAACACAGCCTCTCATCCATATGGCAATGCATGCTATATCAATAACCGTGACTAACACAGCCTCTCATCCATATTGCAATGCATGCTATAGCAATAGCCGCGACTAACACAGCCTCTCATCCATAGGACCATGCCTGCTATATCAATAGCCGCGACTAACACAGCCTCTCATCCATATGGCAATGCATGCTATATCAATAACCACGACTAATACAGCCTCTCATCCATATAACCATGCATGCTATATCAATAGCCACGACTAACTCAGCCTCTCATCCATATGACCATACCTGCTATATCAATAGTCACGACTAACACAGCCTCTCATCCATATGACCCTGCGTGCTATATCAATAGCCGCGACTAACACAACCTCTCCTCCATATGACCATGCATGCTATATCAATAGCCACGACAAACACAGCCTCTCATCCATATGATCATACCTGCTATATCAATAGCCGTGACTAACACAGCCTCTCATCCATATGACCATGCGTGCTATATCAATAGCCGCGAATAACACAGGCTCTCCTCCATATGACCATGCATGCTATATCAATAGCCACGACTAACACAGCCTCTCATCCATATGATCATACCTGCTACATCAATAGCCGTGACTAACACAGCCTCTCATCCATATGACCATGCGTGCTATATCAATAGCCGTGACCAACACAGCCTCTCATCCATATGACCATACCTGCTATATCAATAGCCACGACTAACACAGCCTCTCCTCCATATGACCATGCATGCTATATCAATAGCCACGACTAACACAGCCTCTCATCCATATGGCAATGCATGCTATATCAATAACCACGACTAATACAGCCTCTCATCCATATGACCATGCATGCTATATCAATAGCCACGACTAACACAGCCTCTCATCCATATGACCATACCTGCTATATCAATGGCCACGACTAACACAGCCTCTCATCCATATGACCATGGTTGCTATATCAATAGCCACGACTAACACAGCCTCTCATCCATATGGCAATGCATGCTATATCAATAACCGTGACTAACACAGCCTCTCATCCATATTGCAATGCATGCTATAGCAATAGCCGCGACTAACACAGCCTCTCATCCATAGGACCATGCCTGCTATATCAATAGCCGCGACTAACACAGCCTCTCATCCATATGGCAATGCATGCTATATCAATAACCACGACTAATACAGCCTCTCATCCATATGACCATGCATGCTATATCAATAGCCACGACTAACTCAGCCTCTCATCCATATGACCATACCTGCTATATCAATAGTCACGACTAACACAGCCTCTCATCCATATGACCCTGCGTGCTATATTTATAGCCGCGACTAACACAACCTCTCCTCCATATGACCATGCATGCTATATCAATAGCCACGACAAACACAGCCTCTCATCCATATGATCATACCTGCTATATCAATAGCCGTGACTAACACAGCCTCTCATCCATATGACCATGCGTGCTATATCAATAGCCGCGACTAACACAGGCTCTCCTCCATATGACCATGCATGCTATATCAATAGCCACGACTAACACAGCCTCTCATCCATATGATCATACCTGCTACATCAATAGCCGTGACTAACACAGCCTCTCATCCATATGACCATACCTGCTATATCAATAGCCACGACTAACACAGCCTCTCATCCATATGACCATGTGTGCTATATCAATAGCCGCGACTAACACAGTCTCTCATCAATATGCCTATGCCTGCTATATCAATAGCCGTGACTAACACAGCCTCTCATCCATATGACCATACCTGCTATATCAATAGCCGTGACTAACACAGCCTCTCATCCATATGACCATACCTGCTATATCAATGGCCACGACTAACACAGCCTCTCATCCATATGACCATGGTTGCTATATCAATAGCCACGACTAACACAGCCTCTCATCCATATGGCAATGCACGCTATATCAATAACCGTGACTAACACAGCCTCTCATCCATATGACAATGCCTGCTATAGCAATAGCCACGACTAACACAGCCTCTCATCCATATGGCCATGTGTGCTTTATCAATAGCCGCGACTAACACAGTCTCTCATCCATATGACCATACCTGCTATATCAATAGCCGTGACTAACACAGCCTCTCATCCATATGGCAATGCATGCTATATCAATAGCCGTGACTAACACAGCCTCTCATCCATATGAATATACCTGCTATATCAATAGACACGACTAACACGGTCTCTCATCCATATGAACATGCCTGCTCTATCAATAGCCACGACTAACAGAGCCTCTCATCCATATGACCATGCCTACTCTATCAATAGCCACGACTAACACAGCCTCTCATCCATATGGCAATGCACGCTATATCAATAGCCACGACTAACACAGCCTCTCATCCATATGGCAATGCATGCTATATCAATAGCCGTGACTAACACAGCCTCGAATCGATATTGCCATGCCTGCTATATCAAAAGCCACGACTAACACAGCCTCTCATCCATATGACCATACCTGCTATATCAATAGCCACGACTAACACAGCCTCTCATCCATATGACCATGCGTGCTATATCAATAGCCACGACTAACACAGCCTCTCATCCATATGACCATACCTGCTATACCAATAGCCACGACTAACACAGCCTCTCATCCATATGGCAATGCACGCTATATCAATAACCGTGACTAACACAGCCTCTCATCCATATTGCAATTCCTGCTCTATCAATAGCCACGACTAACACAGCCTCTCATCCATATGACCATGCGTGCTATATCAATAGCCGCGACTAACACAGTCTCTCATCAATATGGCTATGCCTGCTATATCAATAGCCGTGACTAACACAGCCTCTCATCCATATGACCATACCTGCTATATCAATAGCCGTGACTAACACAGCCTCTCATCCATATGACCATACCTGCTATATCAATGGCCACGACTAACACAGCTTCTCATCCATATGACCATGGTTGCTATAGCAATAGCCACGACTAACACAGCCTCTCATCCATATGGCAACGCACGCTTTATCAATAACCGTGACTAACACAGCCTCTCATCCATATGGCAATGCCTGCTATATCAATAGCCGCGACTAACACAGCCTCTCATCCATATAGCAACGCATGCTATATCAATAGCCACGACTAACACAGCCTCTCATCCATATGGCCATGTGTGCTTTATCAATAGCCGCGACTAACACAGTCTCTCATCCATATGACCATACCTGCTATATCAATAGCCGTGACTAACACAGCCTCTCATCCATATGGCAATGCATGCTATATCAATAGCCGTGACTAACACAGCCTCTCATCCATATGACCATACCTGCTATATCAATAGCCACGACTAACACGGCCTCTCATCCATATGAACATGCCTGCTCTATCAATAGCCACGACTAACACAGCCTCTCATCCATATGACCATGCCTGCTCTATCAATAGCCACGACTAACACAGCCTCTCATCCATATGGCAATGCACGCTATATCAATAACCACGACCAACACAGCCTCTCATCCATATGGCAATGCATGCTATATCAATAGCCGTGACTATCACAGCCTCCCATCGATATGGCCATGCCTGCTATATCAATAGCCACGACTAACACAGCCTCTCATCCATATGACCATACCTGCTATATCAATAGCCACGACTACCACAGCCTCTCATCCATATGACCATGCCTGCTCTATCAATAGCTACGACTAACACAGCCTCTCATCCATATGACCATGCGTGCTATATCAATAGCCACGACTAACACAGCCTCTCATCCATATCGCCATGCCTGCTATACCAATAGCCACGACTAACACAGCCTCTCATCCATATGGCAATGCACGCTATATCAATAACCGTGACTAAGACAGCCTCTCATCCATATTGCAATGCATGCTATATCAATAGCCGCGACTAACACAGCCTCTCATCCATAGGACCATGCCTGCTATATCAATAGCCGCGACTAACACAGCCTCTCATCCATATGGCAATGCACGCTATATCAATGACCACGACTAATACAGCCTCTCATCCATATGGCAATGCATGCTATATTAATAGCCACGACTAATACAGCCTCTCATCCATATGACCATACCTGCTATATCAATAGCCGCGACTAACACAGCCTCTCATCCATAGGACCATGGCTGCTATATCAATAGCCGCGACTAACACAGCCTCTCATCCATATCGCCATGCCTGCTATACCAATAGCCACGACTAACACAGCCTCTCATCCATATGGCAATGCACGCTATATCAATAACCGTGACTAACACAGCCTCTCATCCATATTGCAATGCATGCTATATCAATAGCCGCGACTAACACAGCCTCTCATCCATAGGACCATGCCTGCTATATCAATAGCCACGACTAACAGAGTCTCTCATCCATATGGCCATGCCTGCTATATTAATAGCCACGACTAACACGGCCTCTCATCCATATCGCCATGCCTGCTATATCAATAGCCGTGACTAACACGGCCTCCCATCCATATCGCCATGCCTGCTATACCAATAGCCGTGACTAACACAGCCTCTCATCCATATCGCCATGCCTGCTATATCAATAGCCACGACTAACACAGCTTCTCATCCATATGGCCATGTGTGCTTTATCAATAGCCGCGACTAACACAGTCTCTCATCCATATGACCATACCTGCTATTTCAATAGCCGTGACTAACACAGCCTCTCATCCATATGGCAATGCATGCTATATCAATAGCCGTGACTAACACAGCCTCTCATCCATATGACCATACCTGCTATATCAATAGCCACGACTAACACAGCCTCTCATCCATATGGCCATGCCTGCTATATTAATAGCCGTGACTAACACAGCCTCTCATCCATATAGCAATGCCTGCTATACCAATAGCCGTGACTAACACAGCCTCTCATCCATATCGCCATGCCTGCTATATCAATAGCCGTGACTAATACAGCCTCTCATCCATATCGCCATGCCTGCTATATCAATAGCCGTGACTAACACGGCCTCCCATCCATATGACCATGCCTGCTATACCAATAGCCGCGACTAACTCAGCCTCTCATCCATATGACCATGCCTGCTATACCAATAGCCGCGACTAACACAGCCTCTCATCCATATGACCATACCGGATATACCAATAGCCACGACTAACAGAGCCTCTCATCCATACGACCATGCCTGCTATATCAATAGCCACGACTAACGCAGCCTCTCATCCATATGGCAATGCCTGCTATATCAATAGCAGTGACTAACACAGCCTCTCATCCATATGACCATGCGTGCTATATCAATAGCCACGGATAACACGGCCTCTCCTCCATATGCCCATGCATGCTATATCAATGGCCGTGACTAACACAGCCTCTCATCCAGATGACCATACCTGCTATATCAATAGCCACGACTAACAGGCCTCTCATCCATATGAACATGCCTGCTCTATCAATAGCCACGACTAACACAGCCTCTCATCCATATGACCATGCCTGCTCTATCAATAGCCACGACTAACACAGCCTCTCACCCATATGGCAATGCACGCTATATCAATAGCCACGACTAACACAGCCTCTCATCCATATGGCAATGCATGCTATATCAATAGCCGTGACTAACACAGCCTCCCATCGATATGGCCATGCCTGCTATATCAATAGCCACGACTAACACAGCCTCTCATCCATATGACCATGCGTGCTATATCAATAGCCACGACTAACACAGCCTCTCATCCATATCGCCATGCCTGCTATACCAATAGCCACGACTAACACAGCCTCTCATCCATATGGCAATGCACGCTATATCAATAACCGTGACTAACACAGCCTCTCATCCATATTGCAATGCATGCTATATCAATAGCCGCGACTAACACAGCCTCTCATCCATAGGACCATGCCTGCTATATCAATAGCCGCGACTAACACAGCCTATCATCCATATGGCAATGCATGCTATATCAATAACCACGATTAATACAGCCTCTCATCCATATGGCAATGCATGCTATATTAATAGCCACGACTAATACAGCCTCTCATCCATATGACCATACCTGCTATATCAATAGCCGCGACTAACACAGCCTCTCATCCATAGGACCATGCCTGCTATATCAATAGCCGCGACTAACACAGCCTCTCATCCATATCGCCATGCCTGCTATACCAATAGCCACGACTAACACAGCCTCTCATCCATATGGCAATGCACGCTATATCAATAACCGTGACTAACACAGCCTCTCATCCATATGGCAATGCATGCTATATCAATTACCGTGACTAACACAGCCTCTCATCCATATGGCAATGCATGCTATATCAGTAGCCGCGACTAACTCAGCCTCTCATCCATATGACCATACCTGCTATATCAATAGCCGCGACTAACATAGCCTCTCATCCATATGGCAATGCATGCTATATCAGTAGCCGCGACTAACACAGCCTCTCATCCATATGGCAATGCCTGCTGTATCAATAGCCGTGACTAAAACAGCCTCTCATCCATATGGTCATGCCAGCTATATCAATAGCCACGACTAACACAGCCTCTCATCCATATGACCATACCTGCTATATCAATAGCCACGACTAACACAGCCTCTCATCCATATGCCCATGCATGCTATATCAATAGCAGCGACTAACACAGCCTCTCATCCATATGACCATGCGTGCTATATCAATAGCCACGGCTAACACGGCCTCTCCTCCATACGACCATGCATGCTATATTAATAGCCACGGCTAACACGGCCTCTCCTCCATACGACCATGCATGCTACATCAATAGCCGTGACTAACACAGCCTCTCATCCATATGGCCATACCTGCTATATCAATAGCCGCGACTAACACAGCCTCTCATCCATATGACCCTGCGTGCTATATCAATAGCCGCGACTAACACAGCCTCTCCTCCATATGACCATGCATGCTATATCAATAGCCACGACTAACACAGCCTCTCATCCATATGGCAATGCATGCTATATCAATAACCGTGACTAACACAGCCTCTCATCCATATTGCAATGCATGCTATAGCAATAGCCGCGACTAACACAGCCTCTCATCCATAGGACCATGCCTGCTATATCAATAGCCGCGACTAACACAGCCTCTCATCCATATGGCAATGCATGCTATATCAATAACCACGACTAATACAGCCTCTCATCCATATAACCATGCATGCTATATCAATAGCCACGACTAACTCAGCCTCTCATCCATATGACCATACCTGCTATATCAATAGTCACGACTAACACAGCCTCTCATCCATATGACCCTGCGTGCTATATCAATAGCCGCGACTAACACAACCTCTCCTCCATATGACCATGCATGCTATATCAATAGCCACGACAAACACAGCCTCTCATCCATATGATCATACCTGCTATATCAATAGCCGTGACTAACACAGCCTCTCATCCATATGACCATGCGTGCTATATCAATAGCCGTGAATAACACAGGCTCTCCTCCATATGACCATGCATGCTATATCAATAGCCACGACTAACACAGCCTCTCATCCATATGATCATACCTGCTACATCAATAGCCGTGACTAACACAGCCTCTCATCCATATGACCATGCGTGCTATATCAATAGCCGTGACCAACACAGCCTCTCATCCATATGACCATACCTGCTATATCAATAGCCACGACTAACACAGCCTCTCCTCCATATGACCATGCATGCTATATCAATAGCCACGACTAACACAGCCTCTCATCCATATGGCAATGCATGCTATATCAATAACCACGACTAATACAGCCTCTCATCCATATGACCATGCATGCTATATCAATAGCCACGACTAACACAGCCTCTCATCCATATGACCATACCTGCTATATCAATGGCCACGACTAACACAGCCTCTCATCCATATGACCATGGTTGCTATATCAATAGCCACGACTAACACAGCCTCTCATCCATATGGCAATGCATGCTATATCAATAACCGTGACTAACACAGCCTCTCATCCATATTGCAATGCATGCTATAGCAATAGCCGCGACTAACACAGCCTCTCATCCATAGGACCATGCCTGCTATATCAATAGCCGCGACTAACACAGCCTCTCATCCATATGGCAATGCATGCTATATCAATAACCACGACTAATACAGCCTCTCATCCATATGACCATGCATGCTATATCAATAGCCACGACTAACTCAGCCTCTCATCCATATGACCATACCTGCTATATCAATAGTCACGACTAACACAGCCTCTCATCCATATGACCCTGCGTGCTATATTTATAGCCGCGACTAACACAACCTCTCCTCCATATGACCATGCATGCTATATCAATAGCCACGACAAACACAGCCTCTCATCCATATGATCATACCTGCTATATCAATAGCCGTGACTAACACAGCCTCTCATCCATATGACCATGCGTGCTATATCAATAGCCGCGACTAACACAGGCTCTCCTCCATATGACCATGCATGCTATATCAATAGCCACGACTAACACAGCCTCTCATCCATATGATCATACCTGCTACATCAATAGCCGTGACTAACACAGCCTCTCATCCATATGACCATACCTGCTATATCAATAGCCACGACTAACACAGCCTCTCATCCATATGACCATGTGTGCTATATCAATAGCCGCGACTAACACAGTCTCTCATCAATATGCCTATGCCTGCTATATCAATAGCCGTGACTAACACAGCCTCTCATCCATATGACCATACCTGCTATATCAATAGCCGTGACTAACACAGCCTCTCATCCATATGACCATACCTGCTATATCAATGGCCACGACTAACACAGCCTCTCATCCATATGACCATGGTTGCTATATCAATAGCCACGACTAACACAGCCTCTCATCCATATGGCAATGCACGCTATATCAATAACCGTGACTAACACAGCCTCTCATCCATATGACAATGCCTGCTATAGCAATAGCCACGACTAACACAGCCTCTCATCCATATGGCCATGTGTGCTTTATCAATAGCCGCGACTAACACAGTCTCTCATCCATATGACCATACCTGCTATATCAATAGCCGTGACTAACACAGCCTCTCATCCATATGGCAATGCATGCTATATCAATAGCCGTGACTAACACAGCCTCTCATCCATATGAATATACCTGCTATATCAATAGACACGACTAACACGGTCTCTCATCCATATGAACATGCCTGCTCTATCAATAGCCACGACTAACAGAGCCTCTCATCCATATGACCATGCCTACTCTATCAATAGCCACGACTAACACAGCCTCTCATCCATATGGCAATGCACGCTATATCAATAGCCACGACTAACACAGCCTCTCATCCATATGGCAATGCATGCTATATCAATAGCCGTGACTAACACAGCCTCGAATCGATATTGCCATGCCTGCTATATCAAAAGCCACGACTAACACAGCCTCTCATCCATATGACCATACCTGCTATATCAATAGCCACGACTAACACAGCCTCTCATCCATATGACCATGCGTGCTATATCAATAGCCACGACTAACACAGCCTCTCATCCATATGACCATACCTGCTATACCAATAGCCACGACTAACACAGCCTCTCATCCATATGGCAATGCACGCTATATCAATAACCGTGACTAACACAGCCTCTCATCCATATTGCAATTCCTGCTCTATCAATAGCCACGATTAACACAGCCTCTCATCCATATGACCATGCGTGCTATATCAATAGCCGCGACTAACACAGTCTCTCATCAATATGGCTATGCCTGCTATATCAATAGCCGTGACTAACACAGCCTCTCATCCATATGACCATACCTGCTATATCAATAGCCGTGACTAACACAGCCTCTCATCCATATGACCATACCTGCTATATCAATGGCCACGACTAACACAGCTTCTCATCCATATGACCATGGTTGCTATATCAATAGCCACGACTAACACAGCCTCTCATCCATATGGCAACGCACGCTTTATCAATAACCGTGACTAACACAGCCTCTCATCCATATGGCAATGCCTGCTATATCAATAGCCGCGACTAACACAGCCTCTCATCCATATAGCAACGCATGCTATATCAATAGCCACGACTAACACAGCCTCTCATCCATATGGCCATGTGTGCTTTATCAATAGCCGCGACTAACACAGTCTCTCATCCATATGACCATACCTGCTATATCAATAGCCGTGACTAACACAGCCTCTCATCCATATGGCAATGCATGCTATATCAATAGCCGTGACTAACACAGCCTCTCATCCATATGACCATACCTGCTATATCAATAGCCACGACTAACACGGCCTCTCATCCATATGAACATGCCTGCTCTATCAATAGCCACGACTAACACAGCCTCTCATCCATATGACCATGCCTGCTCTATCAATAGCCACGACTAACACAGCCTCTCATCCATATGGCAATGCACGCTATATCAATAACCACGACCAACACAGCCTCTCATCCATATGGCAATGCATGCTATATCAATAGCCGTGACTAACACAGCCTCCCATCGATATGGCCATGCCTGCTATATCAATAGCCACGACTAACACAGCCTCTCATCCATATGACCATACCTGCTATATCAATAGCCACGACTACCACAGCCTCTCATCCATATGACCATGCCTGCTCTATCAATAGCTACGACTAACACAGCCTCTCATCCATATGACCATGCGTGCTATATCAATAGCCACGACTAACACAGCCTCTCATCCATATCGCCATGCCTGCTATACCAATAGCCACGACTAACACAGCCTCTCATCCATATGGCAATGCACGCTATATCAATAACCGTGACTAAGACAGCCTCTCATCCATATTGCAATGCATGCTATATCAATAGCCGCGACTAACACAGCCTCTCATCCATAGGACCATGCCTGCTATATCAATAGCCGCGACTAACACAGCCTCTCATCCATATGGCAATGCACGCTATATCAATGACCACGACTAATACAGCCTCTCATCCATATGGCAATGCATGCTATATTAATAGCCACGACTAATACAGCCTCTCATCCATATGACCATACCTGCTATATCAATAGCCGCGACTAACACAGCCTCTCATCCATAGGACCATGGCTGCTATATCAATAGCCGCGACTAACACAGCCTCTCATCCATATCGCCATGCCTGCTATACCAATAGCCACGACTAACACAGCCTCTCATCCATATGGCAATGCACGCTATATCAATAACCGTGACTAACACAGCCTCTCATCCATATTGCAATGCATGCTATATCAATAGCCGCGACTAACACAGCCTCTCATCCATAGGACCATGCCTGCTATATCAATAGCCACGACTAACAGAGTCTCTCATCCATATGGCCATGCCTGCTATATTAATAGCCACGACTAACACGGCCTCTCATCCATATCGCCATGCCTGCTATATCAATAGCCGTGACTAACACGGCCTCCCATCCATATCGCCATGCCTGCTATACCAATAGCCGTGACTAACACAGCCTCTCATCCATATCGCCATGCCTGCTATATCAATAGCCACGACTAACACAGCTTCTCATCCATATGGCCATGTGTGCTTTATCAATAGCCGCGACTAACACAGTCTCTCATCCATATGACCATACCTGCTATTTCAATAGCCGTGACTAACACAGCCTCTCATCCATATGGCAATGCATGCTATATCAATAGCCGTGACTAACACAGCCTCTCATCCATATGACCATACCTGCTATATCAATAGCCACGACTAACACAGCCTCTCATCCATATGGCCATGCCTGCTATATTAATAGCCGTGACTAACACAGCCTCTCATCCATATAGCAATGCCTGCTATACCAATAGCCGTGACTAACACAGCCTCTCATCCATATCGCCATGCCTGCTATATCAATAGCCGTGACTAATACAGCCTCTCATCCATATCGCCATGCCTGCTATATCAATAGCCGTGACTAACACGGCCTCCCATCCATATGACCATGCCTGCTATACCAATAGCCGCGACTAACTCAGCCTGTCATCCATATGACCATGCCTGCTATACCAATAGCCGCGACTAACACAGCCTCTCATCCATATGACCATACCGGATATACCAATAGCCACGACTAACAGAGCCTCTCATCCATACGACCATGCCTGCTATATCAATAGCCACGACTAACGCAGCCTCTCATCCATATGGCAATGCCTGCTATATCAATAGCAGTGACTAACACAGCCTCTCATCCATATGACCATGCGTGCTATATCAATAGCCACGGATAACACGGCCTCTCCTCCATATGCCCATGCATGCTATATCAATGGCCGTGACTAACACAGCCTCTCATCCAGATGACCATACCTGCTATATCAATAGCCACGACTAACAGGCCTCTCATCCATATGAACATGCCTGCTCTATCAATAGCCACGACTAACACAGCCTCTCATCCATATGACCATGCCTGCTCTATCAATAGCCACGACTAACACAGCCTCTCACCCATATGGCAATGCACGCTATATCAATAGCCACGACTAACACAGCCTCTCATCCATATGGCAATGCATGCTATATCAATAGCCGTGACTAACACAGCCTCCCATCGATATGGCCATGCCTGCTATATCAATAGCCACGACTAACACAGCCTCTCATCCATATGACCATGCGTGCTATATCAATAGCCACGACTAACACAGCCTCTCATCCATATCGCCATGCCTGCTATACCAATAGCCACGACTAACACAGCCTCTCATCCATATGGCAATGCACGCTATATCAATAACCGTGACTAACACAGCCTCTCATCCATATTGCAATGCATGCTATATCAATAGCCGCGACTAACACAGCCTCTCATCCATAGGACCATGCCTGCTATATCAATAGCCGCGACTAACACAGCCTATCATCCATATGGCAATGCATGCTATATCAATAACCACGATTAATACAGCCTCTCATCCATATGGCAATGCATGCTATATTAATAGCCACGACTAATACAGCCTCTCATCCATATGACCATACCTGCTATATCAATAGCCGCGACTAACACAGCCTCTCATCCATAGGACCATGCCTGCTATATCAATAGCCGCGACTAACACAGCCTCTCATCCATATCGCCATGCCTGCTATACCAATAGCCACGACTAACACAGCCTCTCATCCATATGGCAATGCACGCTATATCAATAACCGTGACTAACACAGCCTCTCATCCATATTGCAATGCATGCTATATCAATAGCCGCGACTAACACAGCCTCTCATCCATAGGACCATGCCTGCTATATCAATAGCCACGACTAACACAGTCTCTCATCCATATGGCCATGCTTGCTATATTAATAGCCACGACTAACACGGCCTCTAATCCATATCGCCATGCCTGCTATATCAATAGCCGTGACTAACACGGCCTCCCATCCATATCGCCATGCCTGCTATACCAATAGCCGTGACTAACACAGCCTCTCATCCATATCGCCATGCCTGCTATATCAATAGCCGTGACTAACACAGCCTCTCATTGATATGGCAATGCATGCTATATCAATAGCCGTGACTAACACAGCCTCTCATCCATATGACCATACCTGCTATATCAATAGCCACGACTAACACAGCCTCTCATCCATTTGGCCATGCCTGCTATATTAATAGCTGTGACTAACACAGCCTCTCATCCATATAGCAATGCCTGCTATACCAATAGCCGTGACTAACACAGCCTCTCATCCATATCGCCATGCCTGCTATATCAATAGCCGTGACTAACACAGCCTCTCATCCATATCGCCATGCCTGCTAAATTAATAGCCGTGACTAACACGGCCTCCCATCCATATGACCATGCCTGCTATACCAATAGCCGCGACTAACACGGCCTCTCATCCATATGACCATGCGTGCTATACCAATAGTCACGACTAACACAGCCTCTCATCCATATGACCATGCCTGCTATATCAATAGCCACGACTAACACAGCCTCTCATCCATATTGCAATGCCTGCTATATTAATAGCCACGACTAACACGGCCTCTCATCCATATCGCCATGCCTGCTATATCAATAGCCGTGACTAACACGGCCTCCCATCCATATCGCCATGCCTGCTATACCAATAGCCGTGACTAACACAGCCTCTCATCCATAGGACCATGCCTGCTATATCAATAGCCACGACTAACACAGTCTCTCATCCATATGGCCATGCCTGCTATATTAATAGCCACGACTAACACGGCCTCTCATCCATATCGCCATGCATGCTATATCAATAGCCGTGACTAACACGGCCTCCCATCCATATCGCCATGCCTGCTATACCAATAGCCGTGACTAACACAGCCTCTCATCCATATGGCCATGTGTGCTTTATCAATAGCCGCGACTAACACAGTCTCTCATCCATATGACCATACCTGCTATATCAATAGCCGTGACTAACACAACCTCTCATCCATATGGCAATGCATGCTATAGCAATAGCCGTGACTAACACAGCCTCTCATCCATAGGACCATGCCTGCTATATCAATAGCCGCGACTAACACAGCCTATCATCCATATGGCAATGCATGCTATATCAATAACCACGATTAATACAGCCTCTCATCCATATGGCAATGCATGCTATATTAATAGCCACGACTAATACAGCCTCTCATCCATATGACCATACCTGCTATATCAATAGCCGCGACTAACACAGCCTCTCATCCATAGGACCATGCCTGCTATATCAATAGCCGCGACTAACACAGCCTCTCATCCATATCGCCATGCCTGCTATACCAATAGCC
The DNA here is from genome assembly GCA_034401795.1 of Chaetoderma sp. LZ-2023a. Classification (NCBI taxonomy): domain Eukaryota; kingdom Metazoa; phylum Mollusca; class Caudofoveata; order Chaetodermatida; family Chaetodermatidae; genus Chaetoderma; species Chaetoderma sp. LZ-2023a. The sequence continues at coordinate 2,266,385 of CM067360.1, forward strand.
ACGACTAACACAGCCTCTCATCCATATGGCAATGCACGCTATATCAATAACCGTGACTAACACAGCCTCTCATCCATATTGCAATGCATGCTATATCAATAGCCGCGACTAACACAGCCTCTCATCCATAGGACCATGCCTGCTATATCAATAGCCACGACTAACACAGTCTCTCATCCATATGGCCATGCCTGCTATATTAATAGCCACGACTAACACGGCCTCTAATCCATATCGCCATGCCTGCTATATCAATAGCCGTGACTAACACGGCCTCTCATCCATATTGCAATGCATGCTATATCAATAGCCGCGACTAACACAGCCTCTCATCCATAGGACCATGCCTGCTATATCAATAGCCGCGACTAACACAGCCTATCATCCATATGGCAATGCATGCTATATCAATAACCACGATTAATACAGCCTCTCATCCATATGGCAATGCATGCTATATTAATAGCCACGACTAATACAGCCTCTCATCCATATGACCATACCTGCTATATCAATAGCCGCGACTAACACAGCCTCTCATCCATAGGACCATGCCTGCTATATCAATAGCCGCGACTAACACAGCCTCTCATCCATATCGCCATGCCTGCTATACCAATAGCCACGACTAACACAGCCTCTCATCCATATGGCAATGCACGCTATATCAATAACCGTGACTAACACAGCCTCTCATCCATATTGCAATGCATGCTATATCAATAGCCGCGACTAACACAGCCTCTCATCCATAGGACCATGCCTGCTATATCAATAGCCACGACTAACACAGTCTCTCATCCATATGGCCATGCTTGCTATATTAATAGCCACGACTAACACGGCCTCTAATCCATATCGCCATGCCTGCTATATCAATAGCCGTGACTAACACGGCCTCCCATCCATATCGCCATGCCTGCTATACCAATAGCCGTGACTAACACAGCCTCTCATCCATATCGCCATGCCTGCTATATCAATAGCCGTGACTAACACAGCCTCTCATTGATATGGCAATGCATGCTATATCAATAGCCGTGACTAACACAGCCTCTCATCCATATGACCATACCTGCTATATCAATAGCCACGACTAACACAGCCTCTCATCCATTTGGCCATGCCTGCTATATTAATAGCTGTGACTAACACAGCCTCTCATCCATATAGCAATGCCTGCTATACCAATAGCCGTGACTAACACAGCCTCTCATCCATATCGCCATGCCTGCTATATCAATAGCCGTGACTAACACAGCCTCTCATCCATATCGCCATGCCTGCTAAATTAATAGCCGTGACTAACACGGCCTCCCATCCATATGACCATGCCTGCTATACCAATAGCCGCGACTAACACGGCCTCTCATCCATATGACCATGCGTGCTATACCAATAGTCACGACTAACACAGCCTCTCATCCATATGACCATGCCTGCTATATCAATAGCCACGACTAACACAGCCTCTCATCCATATTGCAATGCCTGCTATATTAATAGCCACGACTAACACGGCCTCTCATCCATATCGCCATGCCTGCTATATCAATAGCCGTGACTAACACGGCCTCCCATCCATATCGCCATGCCTGCTATACCAATAGCCGTGACTAACACAGCCTCTCATCCATAGGACCATGCCTGCTATATCAATAGCCACGACTAACACAGTCTCTCATCCATATGGCCATGCCTGCTATATTAATAGCCACGACTAACACGGCCTCTCATCCATATCGCCATGCATGCTATATCAATAGCCGTGACTAACACGGCCTCCCATCCATATCGCCATGCCTGCTATACCAATAGCCGTGACTAACACAGCCTCTCATCCATATGGCCATGTGTGCTTTATCAATAGCCGCGACTAACACAGTCTCTCATCCATATGACCATACCTGCTATATCAATAGCCGTGACTAACACAACCTCTCATCCATATGGCAATGCATGCTATAGCAATAGCCGTGACTAACACAGCCTCTCATCCATAGGACCATGCCTGCTATATCAATAGCCGCGACTAACACAGCCTATCATCCATATGGCAATGCATGCTATATCAATAACCACGATTAATACAGCCTCTCATCCATATGGCAATGCATGCTATATTAATAGCCACGACTAATACAGCCTCTCATCCATATGACCATACCTGCTATATCAATAGCCGCGACTAACACAGCCTCTCATCCATAGGACCATGCCTGCTATATCAATAGCCGCGACTAACACAGCCTCTCATCCATATCGCCATGCCTGCTATACCAATAGCCACGACTAACACAGCCTCTCATCCATATGGCAATGCACGCTATATCAATAACCGTGACTAACACAGCCTCTCATCCATATTGCAATGCATGCTATATCAATAGCCGCGACTAACACAGCCTCTCATCCATAGGACCATGCCTGCTATATCAATAGCCACGACTAACACAGTCTCTCATCCATATGGCCATGCCTGCTATATTAATAGCCACGACTAACACGGCCTCTAATCCATATCGCCATGCCTGCTATATCAATAGCCGTGACTAACACGGCCTCCCATCCATATCGCCATGCCTGATATACCAATAGCCGTGACTAACACAGCCTCTCATCCATATCGCCATGCCTGCTATATCAATAGCCGTGACTAACACAGCCTCTCATCGATATGGCAATGCATGCTATATCAATAGCCGTGACTAACACAGCCTCTCATCCATATGACCATACCTGCTATATCAATAGCCACGACTAACACAGCCTCTCATCCATTTGGCCATGCCTGCTATATTAATAGCTGTGACTAACACAGCCTCACATCCATATAGCAATGCCTGCTATACCAATAGCCGTGACTAACACAGCCTCTCATCCATATCGCCATGCCTGCTATATCAATAGCCGTGACTAACACAGCCTCTCATCCATATCGCCATGCCTGCTAAATTAATAGCCGTGACTAACACGGCCTCCCATCCATATGACCATGCCTGCTATACCAATAGCCGCGACTAACACGGCCTCTCATCCATATGACCATGCCTGCTATACCAATAGTCACGACTAACACAGCCTCTCATCCATATGACCATGCCTGCTATATCAATAGCCACGACTAACACAGCCTCTCATCCATATTGCAATGCCTGCTATATTAATAGCCACGACTAACACAGCCTCTCATCCATATCGCCATGCCTGCTATATCAATAGCCGTGACTAACACGGCCTCGCATCCATATCGCCATGCCTGCTATACCAATAGCCGTGACTAACACAGCCTCTCATCCATAGGACCATGCCTGCTATATCAATAGCCACGACTAACACAGTCTCTCATCCATATGGCCATGCCTGCTATATTAATAGCCACGACTAACACGGCCTCTCATCCATATCGCCATGCCTGCTATATCAATAGCCGTGACTAACACGGCCTCCCATCCATATCGCCATGCCTGCTATACCAATAGCCGTGACTAACACAGCCTCTCATCCATATGGCCATGTGTGCTTTATCAATAGCCGCGACTAACACAGTCTCTCATCCATATGACCATACCTGCTATATCAATAGCCGTGACTAACACAACCTCTCATCCATATGGCAATGCATGCTATAGCAATAGCCGTGACTAACACAGCCTCTCATCCATATGACCATACCTGCTATATCAATAGCCACGACTAACACAGCCTCTCATCCATATGGCCATGCCTGCTATATTAATAGCCGTGACTAACACAGCCTCTCATCCATATAGCAATGCCTGCTATACCAATAGCCGTGACTAACACAGCCTCTCATCCATATTGCCATGCCTGCTATATCAATAGCCGTGACTAACACAGCCTCTCATCCATATCGCCATGCCTGCTATATCAATAGCCGTGACTAACACGGCCTCCCATCCATATGACCATGCCTGCTATACCAATAGCCGCGACTAACACGGCCTCTCATCCATATGACCATGCCTGCTATACCAATAGCCACGACTAGCACAGCCTCTCATCCATATGACCATGCCTGCTATATCAATAGCCACGAGTAACACAGCCTCTCATCCATATTGCAATGCATGCTATATCAATAGCCGCGACTAACACAGCCTCTCATCCATAGGACCATGCCTGCTATATCAATAGCCACGACTAACACAGTCTCTCATCCATTTGGCCATGCCTGCTATATTAATAGCAACGACTAACACGGCCTCCCATCCATATCGCCATGCCTGCTATACCAATAGCCGTGACTAACACAGCCTCTCATCCATATCGCCATGCCTGCTATATCAATAGCCACGACTAACACAGCCTCTCATCCATATGGCCATGTGTGCTTTATCAATAGCCGCGACTAACACAGTCTCTCATCCATATGACCATACCTGCTATATCAATAGCCGTGACTAACACACCCTCTCATCCATATGGCAATGCATGCTATATCAATAGCCGTGACTAACACAGCCTCTCATCCATATGACAATACCTGCTATATCAATAGCCACGACTAACACAGCCTCTCATCCATATGGCCATGCCTGGTATATTAATAGCCGTGACTAACACAGCCTCTCATCCATATAGCAATGCCTGCTATACCAATAGCCGTGACTAACACAGCCTCTCATCCATGTCGCCATGCCTGCTATATCAATAGCCGTGACTAACACGGCCTCCCATCCATATGACCGTGCCTGCTATACCAATAGCCGTGACTAACTCAGCCTCTCATCCATATGACCATGCCTGCTATACCAATAGCCGCGACTAACACGGCCTCTCATCCATATAGCAATGCCTGCTATACCAATAGCCATGACTAATACAGCCTCTCATCCATATCGCCATGCCTGCTATATCAATAGCCGTGACTAACACGGCCTCCCATCCATATGACCGTGCCTGCTATACCAATAGCCACGACTAACCCAGCCTCTCATCCATATGACCATGCCTGCTATATCAATAGCCGCGACTAACACAGCCTCTCATCCATATGGCAATGCCTGCTATATCAATAGCCACGACTAACACAGCCTATCATCCATATGACCATACCGGCTATATCAATAGCCACGACTAACACAGCCTTTCATCCAAGTGACCATACCGGCTATATCAATGGCCACGACTAACACAGCCTCTCATCCATATGACCATGCATGCTATATCAATAGCAGTGACTAACACAGCCTCTCATCCATATGACCATGCGTGCTATATCAATAGCCACGGATAACACGGCCTCTCCTCCATATGGCCATGCATGCTATATCAATGGCCGTGACTAACACAGCCTCTCATCCAGATGACCATACCTGCTATATCAATAGGTGCGGCTAACACAGCCTCTCATCCATATGACCATGCATGTTATATCAATAGGCGTGACTATCACAGCCTCTCATCCATATGGCAATGTATGCTATATCAATAGCCGTAACTAACACAGCCTCTCATCCATATGACCATGCGTGCTATATCAATAGCCACGGCTAACACGGCCTCTCCTCCATATGACCATGCATGCTATATCAATAGCCACGGCTAACACGGCCTCTCCTCCATATGACCATGCATGCTATATCAATAGCCGTGACTAACACAGCCTCTCATCCATATGACCATGCATGCTATATCAATAGCCACGGATAACACGACCTCTCCTCCATATGACCATACATGCTATATCAATAGCCACGGCTAACACGGCCTCTCCTCCATATGGCCATGCATGCTATATCAATAGCCGTGACTAACACAGCCTCTCATCCAGATGACAATGCCTGCTATATCAATAGCCACGACTAACACAGCCTCTCATCCATATGACAATACATGCTATATCAATAGCCGTCACTAACACAGCCTCTCATCCATATGACCATGGCTGCTATATCAATAGCCGTGACTAACACAGCCTCTCATCCATATGACCATGGCTGCTATATCAATAGCCACGACTAACACGGCCTCTCCTCCATATGACCATGCATGCTATATCAATAGCCGTGACTAACACAGCCTCTCATCCATATGACCATGCGTGCTATATCAATAGAAGTGACTAACACAGCCTCTCATCCATATGGCCATGCCTGCTATATCAATAGCCACGACTAACACAGTCTCTCATCCATATGACCATGCGTGCTATATCAATAGCCACGGATAACACGGCCTCTCCTCCATATGACCATGCATGCTATATCAATAGCCACGGCTAACACGGCCTCTCCTCCATATGGCCATGCATGCTATATCAATAGCCGTGACTAACACAGCCTCTCATCCAGATGACAATGCCTGCTATATCAATAGCCACGACTAACACAGCCTCTCATCCATATGACCATGCATGCTATATCAATAGCCGTGACTAACACAGCCTCTCATCCATATGACCATGCGTGCTATATCTATAGCAGTGACTAACACAGCCTCTCATCCATATGACCATGCGTGCTATATCAATAGCAGTGACTAACACAGCCTCTCATCCATATGACCATGCGTGCTATATCAGTAGCCACGACTAACACAGCCTCTCATCCATATGACCATACCTGCTATATCAATAGCCGCGACTAACACAGCCTCTCATCCATATGGCCATGCCTGCTATATCAATAGCCACGACTAACACAGTCTCTCATCCATATGACCATGCGTGCTATATCAATAGCCACGGATAACACGGCCTCTCCTCCATATGACCATGCATGCTATATCAATCGCCACGGCTAACACGGCCTCTCCTCCATATGGCCATGCATGCTATATCAATGGCCGTGACTAACACAGCCTCTCATCCATATGACCATACCTGCTATATCAATAGCCACGACTAACACAGCCTCTCATCCATATAGCAATGCATGCTATATCAATAGCCACGACAAACACAGCCTCTCATCCATATGACCATGCCTGCTATATCAATAGCCGCGACTAACACAGCCTCTCATCCATATGGCCATGCCTGCTATATCAATAGCCACGGCTAACACGGCCTCTCCTCCATATGACCATGCCTGCTATATCAATAGCCACGACTAACACAGCCTCTCATCCATATGGCCATGCCTGCTATATCAATAGCCACGACTAACACAGCCTCTCATCCATATGACCATGCGTGCTCTATCAATAGCCGTGACTAACACAGCCTCTCATCCAGATGACCATGCCTGCTATATCAATAGCCACGACTAACACAGCCTCTCATCCATATGGCAATGCACGCTATATCAATAACCGTGACTAACACAGCCTCTCATCCATATTGCAATGCATGCTATATCAATAGCCGCGACTAACACAGCCTCTCATCCATAGGACCATGCATGCTATATCAATGACCGTGACTAACACAGCCTCTCATCCATATGGCAATGCATGCTATATCAATAGCCACGACTAACACAGCCTCTCATCCATATGACCATGCATGCTATATCAATAGCCACGACTAACTCAGCCTCTCATCCATATGACCATACCTGCTATATCAATAGCCACGACTAACACAGCCTCTCATCCATATAGCAATGCATGCTATATCAATAGCCACGACTAACACAGCCTCTCATCCATATGACCATACCTGCTATATCAATAGCCGCGACTAACACAGCCTCTCATCCATATGACCATGCATGCTATATCAATAGCCACGACTAACACAGCCTCTCATCCATATGACCATGCCTGCTATATCAATAGCCGCGACTAACACAGCCTCTCATCCATATGACCATGCATGCTATATCAATAGCCACGACTAACACAGCCTCTCATCCATATGGCAATGCATGCTATATCAATAGCCGTGACTAACACAGCCTCTCATCCATATGGCCATGCCTGCTATATCAATAGCCGTGACTAACACAGCCTCTCATCCATATGACCATGCCTGCTATATCAATAGCCTAGGCTAACACAGCCTCTCATCCATATGGCCATGCCTGCTATATCAATAGCCGTGACTAACACAGCCTCTCATCCATATGACCATGCCTGCTATATCAATAGCCACGACTAACACAGTCTCTCATCCATATGACCATGCCTGCTATATCAATAGCCGGGACTCTCATCCATATGACCATGCACGCTATATCAATATCCGCGACTGGGTGCTGTCTCGTGATAATGGAGGAGACCAGTCTTAGCTATGCCACGTCCATCTCTAGCTAAGCTCCAACCACACTTCGCCCTTGACTATGTCTCAATTTCCAGAAGACTATACAGGTAAGTTGTTGGATATTTTGAAACTAATTTGACTGGGTGCTATGGCAGCAACAGCACAAAGACTTATTAGTTTTCAAAATATTCAACAGAATGCTTATTAAATGGTAAAGACATACAATTCGTACAACAACGCTTAGTCCGTCATCAATTAAACGTTCGTGAAGAACTTATCAACACCATTCATGACGTTATTGATTATGCAGTCAGTCTCCACGTCACATAGTTAATTAAGACGGCATATGATTGCTGGATAAGCTGGAAAGATCCGTTGGATTCCTTACCATGACAATATTACGTCACCATTAATATTGCAATGTGACGTCATACTACTTTTATGATGTCACATTCGATTTCTCAGGCCCAAATGTCAATCAAGATGTCAATTTTTTGACACAAAGATGGTGGGCGTTTACAATCCCACTACGGAGTTAGACTGGGTTCCAACCCATCTTGTCTACGAGGTGGAGTCTGCATAACTGTCTAGGTGGTACAATCTCTGGTTGATCTCTACTAATTAAAGCATTCATTCAAAATATGAACATGCTCGTACTATATCATCGAGAGATGCAACTCATCAAGAGATGTAACTTGTCATTATACCGGTCCATCGGTGATCTCTTAACGGTATGAAGAAGGATTCACCGCCAACATGACTCAGTCACCGGCCACGTGTGTTGACCAACCTACCATACTGACGGTCGAATATCCATGCGCCGTGAATGAATGAATGAATGAATGAATGAATGAATGAATGAATGAATGAATGAAAGAAATTATTTACATGACAACGTGACAACATACTATTGATGTATATTTAAATTGTTTTGAAATTCAGAATGAGAATCGTTCTGATTCCAATGTGACACAGACGACAAAACCTGGCAATGCATAATAGAAAAATTGGTATTGTAACTCTAAATTGGTCAATGTTGTAAAATTGCTCGATATCTGTCGATGTCAGTTGACGTTGGCCGATTTCGGCTGATCATTAGTAGTTAAAATTACTGCGGAAACAACATGTCTGTCCTATGTACAATTCTTACGCTGTGTACCGAGGTAACTAGAGGCGACAGCAATAGCGCAACGATGGTTGTTGTCGTCGTCGTCGTCGGCGGCGGCGGCGGCGGCGGCGGCGACGACGACGACCTCACTGTCTAGAGCTGTATAGATCTAAATAACTGCTGATTTGGCTGAGAGTTGAATACAACAAAGTACTGTAACATGTCGTGTAGGAGGATTTCCTAGACTTTGGCCCTCATCCGGATGAAATAACTCGGATCCGGATCGGATCAAGGATCTATAGCTATCTCGGAAACCTCTCATCCGATTTGGTTCGCATTTTAACACAGGAAATGATGTGACCATACACTACTTCTACAACGTTGGGTGTGATTCTAAAAGAATGTGGAAACGTTTCAAATGTGACAGAAACTAGAGGGTCTGCAATCTCTGATTGCTCTCGTCGTCGTCGTCGTCGTCGTCGTCGTCGTCGTCGTCGTCGTCGTCGCCGTCGTCATCGTCGTAAAATTATCTAAAGTTGATCTTTTCCTCTCATTCAATCGCTAATGAAATTTATTATTTAAAGATCTGAATCAACGATAAAAAATACGTTATTATTAATTCACAATGCGTCACGAATTCGTTTAATTGATGGAAAATCAGTCATCGGTTATGCCTATTGAGAAAATATGAGTCAAACTGACAGGGCCTCAGATGGCATGGTATTACCGCGCAGCCAATCAATGAGCAGCTTGTATAGCGGGCATAAGCCCCTCGTGACTTCACATATCCAACCAACGCGGTATCTTGACGGATTGTCGCGAACAAACTTTCATCGCGGGGCAGAATGCGATGGCTATTGGTTTCTGATCTAGCTATTGGTTTTCCTAATCTATTGCGCGTTTGTGAGTTCAGGACGACCGTGACATCTTTAAAATTCGTTTTTAAAATGTAATTGTCGACAATAAATCTTTCTGTAAAATACATAAACTCAGTTTACTAAGTTTCTACTTGTCTTTTTTATGTTGTTTCTAAAGATTTAATTTTTCTTCACTTATAGAACTAAATTAATTCAGGTGTTTTCGTAGTGTGAATAAAGTTTCGCGCCAAGGTGTAAGTAATGCTCCTTGCGATCAAAAATTGTATGCGCCCAAGAATCATAAATATATTATAATCCTCTGGTGACCGATTGGATTTTAACTAAAAGCTACACAAAACCGAAACTAGTTTGGGCTCTACCGTAAAATACACCCACAAATTTGTTTGTTTTGCGACTTATGGCAAAGTATTTACGGGCTACTGGATTGTATTTGGCGAATTGGTGAACATACCTACGCCAGCTAACTTTCTAGCCTGGAGGCACACGCGATTGTAAACTTACTAGCGCGAGTATAGCGGCGTGGAACTTTGAACGCGGAGAGAGATTGAGAAAGCTGTGGTGGTTAGGCTATCAATGACAAGTTTCCGGGACCGGTAGCCAAAACACACGTGCGAAGTGCGAGAGAAACACACGCAAAGGCAGTGCTGTTTTCATTGGGGTCTTCATTAACCGTACGTTTTAAGTCTAAATTCAAGAAATTTTGCTTTTAGACTTTTAGTCAAACTACTCGTTTAACTTTGCTAATTATTTTACAAACAGCTTGATGGAAAATTGCTGCCGAGAGCAATAATTTTCAGTCAAATTGCTTTCAAAATTATAAATAGCATTCAGATCTTAAGTGCAAGAATTATGTCTCCGCTATTTAGACATATGGACTTAAACGCATTTAGTCTGTAGTTGTTTTCAGTGCCAATGCCCAAAGGGACTGGTCGAAGAGGAATCGTCTAGCAGCGGTACAATATCCTTCACAGTTCGCATATGTATATGGCTGGGTAGTACTGCGATAATCTCTACCAAAATACTGTCATCACTTCCGGAATGTTTTAGGCAGCAATCCCGTCGACAAATGGTTCTGCGATAAAACAACAGAAACAACAACCTGACAAATATTTCTGGTCAGATCTAACGAGTGATTGGAACGGTGGCGCCTTCACAAACGAAAGCGCATTCTAGTAGTTGGTGTGGTGATTTTTATAATCAAGCTGGGCATCTACCTATGTAGGGCTTATATTTATTAACGTGGTTTTAGCAATTAATCGATCAAAAGTGCTTTGTAATTAAGACATTCGCCATTCATAGCTTAGTGTTTTTCTTGTACAAATATTAAACAGTGAACAAATTGGAGTAAACGATAATATTTGTGGCGTGTGTTGTGTTAAAACAAGCAGATGTAGTAATTTACGCAATTAATACGCGTGGATAATACTTTGTAATTATTGTCTTTGCGTCGCGTATTTGGATCGTTATGGAGATTAAGTGACCGGCCAGTGTAGTTCACCACTTGGACGCCTACACCCAGATGTGTTGTGTACTAGCACTTCTTTCAGGAATCCTCACTATGGATCATAACTGTGATGTACTAGTTCTACTCGTCCTCTCGTGTGTTCTACAAAACGTACACGCATCTTGGTGGTAAGTCTGAATACCCAATTAGTAATTAACTACCCATTATATTTTTTAATTAATTGCAATATTAATTAATTAATTATTCAATTTCAGGCAGTACTCAAATAATAATAATAATAATAATAATAATAATAATAATAATAATAATAATAATAATAAAAATAAAAATAATAATAAAAATAATAATAAAAATAATAATAAAAATAATAATAAAAATAATAATAATAATAATAATAATAATTATTATTATTATTATTATTATTATTATTATTATTATTATTATTATTATTATTATTATTATTGCCCATCATTTACATCCAAGAAGTAACCGCATGTGGATATTGGATAAAAACCTACAGCCGGACGTCAAATCAATCAGTTTGAATTGTCGCTTGACCAATACATAAACAGATTAGATGTATTTGTTAATCTGGACTTTTAATAAACGTCATTGAATTAGGCATACACACGCCAGTGATTCATTTCCAACCAGCCTAACAATTGATGTCCTATCTAAAACATGTGTTGTTGTCAGATGTCGCTTTCTAGAAAAATAAGAGATTACAGCAACACCATTCTCAAAATATAGTCCTGTCTTTCTCTTATGTGTCTGATAAAGGTCATGTATTCATTTATTTAACTAAAATATACACACAAGCTTACTGATTCTGCCAAACATCCCCGCTGAGCTTGTATTGAAAGGTGCGAAACAAGCTTTATTAGTAACATTTTGTCGCAGGTTATACAACGCTCTATTCTAGTAATTGATTCCGATTTACGTCCATTGACAAGGATTTTGAACAATGCGTCCGTGTCTCCCAGCATGCATTATTCATAGAGGTTTTGGTTAACGTGTCCGTCCACTGACCACGGGTCATTAATTTGGTCATGTTTGTCGTATTGTCCGTCTGATCGTTTGGTCATTTCACGGACAATCTGTCACTTTGCTCACACGTGCGCATTCTTACTTTAAACTAACTTTCTATTACCAAACTCACGAAACGTACACTTACTCAAGACGTAGAAGAAACCAGCTCAAAATCTTGATACTGATTTGACTGAATGTTCTTGAATTTCCGGTTTCATTGTTTCCAGATGCTAAAGCAAAATTTCAATATGACAACAATAATAATAATATCAGTTGGTGCCTTTTATTGGTAAAAAGGGTGTTGTTACTAGAAATCGTACTGAGTGTCGGTGCTTGTCTGACAGGTGTATGTTAACTGATAGCACGTGATACATGCACGGTCCTGCATAGACAGGTGTCATTATAGCATGAGAGCTTTCATGGAAAAATGGATAAAGCAAATATATAGGCATTTATTGGCCTGTATAAAGTCGGTGCTGAGATCTACCATTACATAATGAGTCGACGTGGTCAACACTTAGGAAGTTATGACTACTTAACCGAGGTTCGTGCCCGAGTGGTGGACTACCTCTCTGTCGTGGGAAGCATGGGCAATCTCCTTCACGCCCTGCTTCTCTCCACATAACTGGAGAAGGTAGCCGTAATGGCGTAATGGATTAAACAGGTAGCCTCGATATGACGTGTGTGTGTGACGTAATATTAGGGAGTCGATATTGTATACCGTACCAATATATATATGAGAGACCCATTATATTACACCCAAAATACAAATAATTCAAAATTTATCTATAACTCGGTGCTCTCACCCGAGTGTAAATAAATAAAATATATTTGAATGACCCGAGTTCATAATTTAAACGAGCTTACCAGTGAGGAGCTTTGTACCACGGCTAAGCCTAGACCAAAGTGCTAAGCTCAAGTTTATCTCACCCCACAACTCTCAAAACAAATTGGTGGCGTCGAATTCAGTATCATACAAATATCGTATCTAATTGACAAGTTGGGAAATAATTTGACTGACAGTTGTTGATGGCAGCAGCATCTGGCAGACACATTTTTCTCATATTATTGTTCACTCATATATCGGGTCCCTACTGATATGTCCCATTTATGGCATGCCAATACTTTTTTGGTAATGCTATCCAGCAGCTACCTTAGATGAATTATGTTTGGCACATACTTTTCGCCGTAGAATGAATGAGACGATAGTGTATTTTACTCAATATGCTACTGCAGATATATAAGGCTATGATAATGTTAATACGGTAATCGGATATATTTAGTGGTTTACATAATGATTGACAGATTTTCCGAACATTCTATGGCTAATAGTAATATGCTTATCTTCAGGTGAACATAGCTCGAAAACATACCAGTCAATACTGAACGGATTACTAAGTTAATCCAAAATGGTTTATCATAATATGGCGTAATACGGTATGCAGCGACTTCATGTATACGATCTAACTTGATATGCCGATTGAAATTGACCTTTCCAGTTTTAGCTATGGCCCGCCCATCACTAGCTAAGCCCCACCCACACTTCGCCGTGTTGGGATTGATCGATTCCCGAATGTCATAACTATCAATTTCTTGAAAACTATACAGGTACGTTGTTGAATATTTTATACCTAATTTAATTGGGTGCCGTTGCTGCCTCTAGCAGCAACAGCGCTCAGTCAAATTAGTTTCAAAATAGTCAACAGAATATTTATTAAATAGTAAAGCCATACAATTCATACAACAACGCATAGTCCGGCGTCAACTATGCGTTCGTGACGTACTTATGACGTTATTGATTGTGATGTTATTCTATACGTCACGTAGTTGATTATGACGTCAGATTGATAGATGGGTACAGTGGAAAGGCCCATTGACTATCGCCGATCGTAGCACAGTTGTTTGATCGTCTTAATAAGATCGGGTGCTATAGAGCATATGCATATGGCACTGTCAATTTCTGATACATGTACAAGTCAAAGATCATTTTAAGGCGAACTTTTGACAAAATTTATCATATACATTTGTAGACTTAATCTGTTAATCCCGTTATGATAGTTGTCCGACTAACATGGCTAGGTCTAGTCACAATGACGACTGAGTTGCTAAAAGCTGATACAGGGGTCAGAGGAGATTCGCTGTAAGATTTGCTCAGAGAGGTATGGGAGAATGAGCAAGTGCCAACTGATTGGAGAAAGGGGTTGATTGGCAAAAAAAGAACCGGACTCAGTGCAGAAGTACCACACTGCTGTCAATAGTAGCAAAAGTTATGGATAGAGTGCTATGAATTGCATCAGTGAGGAGTTAGAAGGAAGGTTGAGAATTGACGAATCAAGCTTCAAGAAGCAAAGAAGCACAACCGGACAAATATTTGGAGTACTACATGACATGATTGAACAGGTAATGGAATGGAATTCGAGTGTTGCGTGTATTTCTGACTTTGAGAAGACATTCGACAACTTACACAGAGCGACACATGACGGATCAAGATGGCTCAGGCTGCATACCAATATTGTTGCTTGCTGGAGCATATATACATGTATGATCTGAGTTACTCTCTGGAGTGAGACAAGGTTGTGTGATGTCAGGATTACGGGTCCGGTTTGCGATCGACTGAGTCATGAGTGGTGAGAGCTAGACCAACCAAGATCAGATAGATGATGATGACCAGCACGGATCTTAACCTTTTGCCAAACACACGAGGCCATGTGCTAGTGAAAGTAGACCAATTTCAAATATTTGTCAGCCATGATAAGCATAACTGGAAGAAGTAGTCAATCTAGGAGAATAAGCATTAAAAGAGGTAAACGACAGGACCATTTTCTGTGATAGACCATATTACTTTTGTTAGGATGCTGTAAATACGACACCTATATATGCCCATTAAATGGCTTATTAATTAATTTTTTTTATAGCAATTCTCAATAAAATGTTACAAAGCAAAACACAAGATTCTACGTACATGATATCATCGTAGGAACTAAACGCTGTTGTAATGTTTGCAAGCATTTAGTATAATAGCTATTCAATCATGTTGGTATATTATAGATGGATATGCTTACAATAAGAAATGTTTCTAGACATTGCGTAACTTGATGTGCGCTGACCATACGTTTCTCTAGCATGGCTAATATATGCGTCTCCGACTCTCCGTACACAGTCAAACAGGGTTGGGTGTGTGTGGTTGGGGTGGGGTGGGTGGGTGGAGGGCGTGGTTGGGTGGTGGGGGTGGAGGGGGGTGGAGGGCGGGGTGGGTGTGTGGTATGAATTTTAATGGCGTATATTGGGTCCGATGGACATCGATGGCCAGAGAGCATAATTTCCAACGATGCCCTATACAAGATGTGTAATACGCCGCTGTAAAAGTCGCCCAGCAAAGATGGTCCATGTTTGGCCAAGTGGCAAGGATGCCAGAAGACACACCAGCACAGAGAGCCTTGGAATTCGCCCTACTCGGAGCCAGCAAATACAGAGCCAGGAGAGGACGTCATTGCATAAATCTGCTAAGCGTGCTATGAGGTGACCTCAAGAAAGCAGGACTCGGTACACTCAAGTCAAGAACGGACCTGAGGAAGCTAAGGATTTTGGCTGAGGACAAGACATAGTGGGCAAAAGCGAATAAGGACTGATTGCAGCTGTAGGATGTTTCTGCTACTACAGCCGCAGAATACAGTAATCATACATACATATCGGGTCCCTCTCTAGCAGGTCCCATTCACGCCACGACAGTGCGTATTTATATATCTAGGGGGTAATTTTCAATGTTAACAAGCGTGAATGTGCCATCTATGCGCATTTTTTTCCCATTGGAATCATCCAGTTGGCTTCAGTGGCAATATTCGGCGGTTAAGCAATTTAGTTTCGACAGGCAAAGGGCCTAGTGTCGCAATGGACATGGGTAGCGTCCTAGACTGTAGCTTAACGAAGCTTGAAAGCAGCAGTTCTTTAAACCTTATGGGCAAGCATTTCCTAGGCCACTTGGGCCAATTTTTGTTGTTTGTTTTTCTTGCAGTATAGTGTCGCCATTTTGGCACTGGTTTTTTTACTATGCGATATTAACAGCTGATATAAGAGTGAGAAAAGATAGAAGAGGAGATATGTGTGAAAGTGGGCGTTTTCTGGTTTGTACTACGTCAAACCGGACGCTGTGCCGTGAACGCGACCCATGCCTTCAACGACCACGCCTTCATAGCGTTCGATATAGGCAGAGAGTACTGTATATTGTATGTATGTGACGTATTGCGTATTTAGACAGCAAATAAGGAACCAGTCTTGATAGCTTATTATGTCTGACACTTCGCATGACAGCTCTTGTACACATACCTCAGAACACGAGTATTAGGTAGAGTGATTGTACCGCATTACCAAAAATATTACAACAATGTGGGAGCTCTTATCCTTGAACGGGAAAATAAACAGCCGTGAAGGAGCAGCGTTAGGCAACAATGAATCGAGCATGACAAAAGTGTGTACCCGGGTATTTATCGGTGACATGAGCTTGTTTACAAAGTTTAACGCGGCTAGAGTTTCAAGCAAACAACTAAAACGTCAGTTAAGAGGGATGGCTCATGCGCGAGCTGCTGTCGTGTATTGTCCTCGAATGTTGTGACGACTTGAGGCGATACTGATATTGCCCAATTTGAAGCTGATACTTCAGATTGCCGCTCAATGGCCAGGGTTCGCGGCTATTTGGAATGGTCATCGGGGCGTTGTGTCTATGTCCGGTTGTTTGTCATTTCTTGACCCATGTGTTTACATTTTGGCCTTAGCTGAAAGAGATACGCCAGGCATGCATAAACGCATTTCATGCCCGATAGACCTCGTGCGCATAGAATCGTTTATATACGTCTGTTCAACTATGTCCTCTGCTTATGCCCCAGGCATCCTTTTGGAAGCACATGTCCTGGAGAAGACATGGGTATTCCGAAAGCGCTTCACAATTTAGCCATATGTAAGTGGACAGGGTAAGCATGTATATATAGATAGCATTTATAGTTGGCAATTGGCATATGATATTTATATTTGCGGGGTTTCCACACCAAGACTAGTGATATGAGAATCTATCACAAAGAAAGGCTAACCCTTTGAACCCTGAATTCCCAGAATCTAGATTTTCTGATGAATATTTTGAAGCTGCTATGACAGGCATGCTGCGACAGCTCTCGGTCAAATTATCCGCAACAGATTCAACCGAATAGCTCTTGCATTGTAAATGACTTTGTATTTGACCTTTTGTGTACAAAACCTTAACAGTTTTAACGCGATTGACAAGGCTTCACCAATGCAAAGATACTTGACTATGCAGCTGTAATCTCTCACGGATTTATATGATATTATAAAACCCAGTTGTTTCATTGGTTTATATATTTGTTAATGATCAATTCCATTTTCTCAGGAGTTAAGAACTTGTTAAATGCTATCAGGGGTGTATTCTGCAGCTAAACGTATTGTTATGGATTCCATCAATGGATACCAAGACTACATTGTGTGCAAGACAAAAATATAGTCAGAATACAGGTATGTGACCCTGGCCAGAATGGTCAGCAATTATAATCTAATCACCCCGTCCACAAAATGCCAATTTGCCGACAAAGACAAACCTATTGGAGAAAAATTATTGTAAGCTTAGGCAAAGTGAATTTTGTCAAATATTGCACTTCGTCTCTGTAAATACAATGCAGATATTTCTGAAGACCAATTCAGAAGCAATTTTGGCTGGTTTGATCATTAAAAGTATCGTCAATGAGCACGGAGATTGAGGTTAACACAGCATACTGCCTTTGTTTGCCATGTGCTTTATTGAATTTCATGAATAACAAATCCAAAGGAAAAACTTCTGAGCTCAGGTTACCCCACTCTGAAAACTGCATCCACCTTTCGAGTGAGAGCATTTGCCAGTCTATGTAATGTTACAACAATGGTTCCAACACGAGCAAGGTGTGGGTGGAGCTTAGCTAGTGATAGACGGGGCATAGCTAAATCTGGAAAGGTCCATTCTGCAACACGGCCTTGTGAATTAGACATTAGTTCTAACGTATTCACCCCACATACATATGTATGTACCAACTTAATCCCCATTTGTCTATCAGCTGATGCCAAGCAGAAAACGGTATGACTGCTTATCATAAATGCATTACATATCTCCTCTAATGGCATCCAGAACATCAAAGCGGATACATTCACATAATTAACTGGTGGGAAAGTATTAGTGAACAATGAATAATATTCAATATTCAGTCGATCCCCTGTACAGTCTTGATATGTCATATAGTGTAGTCAACGTGCCTGAACACGTGTATCCTTTATCCTCGCATCTCCATGTAAGAAGGTAAGATACCTGAGACTCAACCCATCACCCAGTCCAATGCGAATCCACAAGGCTGGGCCATTACTGCCACGTGATCACGCTTTAAGTTTTAGATTAGATGTAAAGGATACGCATAAATTGCTGATGGAATACGTTTCAGTCGTTGCTTACGGACTGGTGAACATGCAGGGACGTTATGGATGTAAATTCGGGACAATACTAAAAATTCCAACCATTGCCGATGGAAAGACGCTAGATACTTTGCCGTGGAATTATGCCGAGTTGACCAATTTAAACATTCCATTAATTTAGTTCACAGCGGTTCGCAGAAATTTGAGTTTCCATCAAAAAAAGAAGTATATCTATAATTAGCATGTAATATTTAATTCATAAATTTATAGAGTTGGAAACTAGAAGTGGTTGTGATATATAACTGCATTAAAAATATGTATTTGCTAACTCAAAAGGTGCCACATCCGTGGCGTGCTGCCGTAGTGCGCGCACCGGCCCTGTGTTATAATGGGGAATGATGATTATAAATAATGAATCATATGACAAATCCGATATGGCCACTATCCGGCTGTCTTGAATATCAGTTTCCGTGAAATCATTCTTTGACCAATCGTTTAAAACATTGGTAATTCAGTGGACAACTTATTGGTAGGATTTTATGACCATTAATCCGAATGTGAATTCTGGTATGGCTACTAGACGACCATTTTGTAAACTATTTACTCTGGGATACTTCCAAGTAGTTCTAACCGAGTGACTCAGAACTTTGTTTGGCCGATTGACTCAATCCATTAGGAAGATATTGAGTGTAGCAGCTCTTTGATGGGTAATGTCTACGCAGTAATGCCATTTGGCGTTTGAACAAATAATTACTAGCAACGTGAGCATTATGGATCATGAACTATTTGCTTAGAGGCAAATCCTGACCCCATCCAGTATTGTACTGGCGTAGTATACACTCATGACTAGTAACACGACAGTGCGATGGAGGGTTCCACTTTTAGCTATGCCCCACCCATCTTTAGCTAAGCTCCACACATACTTCGCCCGTGCTGGGATCAATCCATCCATGAACCACATGACTACTAATTTCTAGAAAACTATACAGGTAAGCTGTTAATATTTTGAAACTAATTTTACTGGGTGCTGTTGCTGCCTTTAGTTTCAAAATTTTCAACAGCATATTTATTAAATAGTAAAGGCATAGAATTCGTACAACAACGCTTAGTCGGTCATCAATTAAGCGTTCGTGACGAGCTTATTTACGTCATTCATGGTATAATTGATTATTCACGTCATGTAGTTGATTAAGACGTCATATGATTGATGGATAAACCGGAATACTCCATTGGCAAAGATATATCTTGATAGGCATAGTGGTCAGGTGTGACAATGCACACATGGCATAACGACTGCTCAAGCGTGACATTGTTCATAGGTAGAAATGAGTTGAACTATCGACTGTACTCAGGCAATGACACGCACTTCTGTTCATCAGAGATTCAAATTGAAATAAATAAAACATCATCTTTCACCAATGATGGTTCAGATTTCTAAGGCCTGTAAATAAAATTTCGTACTTTCATATATTGCGAGGACTCGGATAAAGTCCTTGAAGTCCTTGAACTGAGGTGGTTTGTGGATCGCATGGCCTCACATTAGCACCGCGCTCGCCAATAGTCATGCGTTCGCATTCACCACAGACTCTCCTCCTATTCATACATGCCCCATGGGAAAGTCATTTGATCAAAATTGCAAAAGGCGATGTTTATCACATTCCATAGCATCCAACTCAGGGACTCAGGTTGTCTTTGCTCATCATTTGGCCCCTGTCTTTGTCAGACTGAGAGTCACCTACACTGTCGTTATCAGTAGTATGGCCGTCCTCTTGAACACTCACTCATCCATTATCATCAAACCTCCGTTCATAGCCACACGCATGTGATGCTATTGCGTAGAAAGTCATTTAATGTTTTATTGCGGCAATCGACATTGTCTAGGGATAAATGAATGAATTCTCCGGCACGCTGACTTCACGACCCAAATTAATCATCATTCAGGTCCCTATGACACATTCTTACATGCTATCAAATAATGACTGCTCATTATTCTCCAAGAAGAGTAGCACATTTATGTATTTATTAGTGCACAAGGCGACAAGTATGAATTTTCTGTGTGACAATTTCACATTCTTTCACCGTGATGATCTTTTCACAAGTAATTGTGTGGATGTCTGTGTTTTGAAGCTCTGTCTATTATTTGGGGGCGGTGTGTTCAATAGATGTATTATAAAAAGTCATTGTATGCTTGTCTATGAGAGCATGTGATAGGGAAATGAATGGGGATGAATTTAACCATTTACATTTTATGTGAAGTGAGTATGTAGAAAGTTACATATAACTTTTTTAATATGTTCTTTTCATAATGTTCTGTAAACTGTACTGTGCTGTTTAACCGTAATGGCATAAAAAGCGATAAAGTATTATAGTATATAAATAAGCCCATAAAACAGTGCCATTTAGATAAATGTACAAAATTTGCAGAATTGCGATACAGACTGAACTGAACAGGAGACAGCTAAATCTGTATAGGAATTCTGTGAATTTAGTACCATATTTATCAAAATGGAACGATTTTAATTATATGATAAAACTAGATATATCCGCGAAACCGATGTCAGTGCCTGCATAGGCAAAAATGCGATTTTCGGAATGAGGTACACAGACTTCAGAAGGATGTTATTCTCTGGAACACAACCCTAAGCCTAATATATGTTCTGGCCACACGATGAGTGGCTTGTTACAGTAAGAGAGGTGGTCGTTATACGGTTATCGAGCAGGTCTGTCTGGAATATTAAATAATTATATTGTCTGTATTTGCTGCTGGAGACAGATGATAAGACGTCGTTAGGTTGTTGGAGAAGGAGCATTCGATGTTGCTGAAAACGGGTACTGTCTATTTTCTCCAAATTGAACAACCGTTCTGCAGAAGCACATGGTGGAAGCTGAAATAAATATACCAGTCTTCGGTTGTTAATTTTATGGCATATGCATTTTAAAAATGTGATTTTATTACATTAAGTGTTGCACGTATCTCCCAGCTTCACGCGGTTCCACCAATGTAAAAATCGTCTTATTATGAACGGTTATCGAGATCTGGGCCGGTGTGCACCAATGAGTTATTTGGCCTCTGTATCCACAAATCCGCGGGTGATTGGGTAAAGTGCTGACTTTGAGTAATTCCCCTAGAAATACAGTATGCCAAAGATATAGCTTCTGTCTCTATCGTATTATCATTCACTCAACAAGACAAACAGCGGTTTGGGGTGTAAGCTAATGTTTCTCCGAGCACGTACGGCTAATTAGTGTGAGTTAATAAGAGAAGTTGCTTCTTGTATATACTTAGGTTAAAACGGCATCTATCATCGCACCAGTTAGACCGAAACAAACCCAGTGTAACTGTAGTGCGTGTTTTGATTTCCGCTTCTGGCGTATGGAGGGAGAAATCACATGCAAGATATGCTTCTTCTTTCTGGAGATTACTGTTAGTTAATGAACAGAGGCGCTTTGTTATCCAATCAAACATATCGATACCTTCCGGGGAAGCCGCAGATCACTTACTTTTGGAGGCTGTTTCTCAGGACCACGTTTGGTGATAGAGTGCTCCATATTTTAGCCATGCTCCTCCCGTTTCTAGTTAACCACTGCCCAGTTTCTACGCGCATATGAATTGATTTTAGCAATTAGAATCAATGAATTATCAGAATCTCAATTTCAGGACTGCCTATGGTAGCAACAACACCCAGTCAAATTAGATTCAAAATATTCAACAGAATGTTTATTAAATTGTAAATACGGCGATATACAGTTCAGACACTTACCGCCTGACATTTGGCCCTTGATTGCCGGACTCTCGCTGTTCTATTGTGACGTCAGGCTGGACGGCTAACAAGTGACGTATTATGATTATAACGTCATATAGCTGAGTGACAGATTGGCTGAGATAGGACCCGTCCATTAATGCTGGTGTTTACTGGTCTCCTCAGGCACACAAAAGGATTGATGCACTATAAAGCACGTGGCCACACAACCACCTTATAAATAACTACGAAATAACTTAACATGTTTTCAAAACAAAATAAATCGTGCTGGTGAATATCTTTGACATAATTTGATTAGAATCCATTACTGCCTAACCCAGCAATGGCTTCCAATCAAATTAAATCCAGAATATTCAATATTATGTTTCTTACATCGTGTTCAAAATTGTACTAACTAACTTATTTCTGTTTTTGTTTTGGAAACTTTTACTTTATTTACGAGCTGTACTGTAGCTAAAGAGTCACCTATAAATAATGGATAAACGAGAAAGGACCATTGATGACGGACTAAGTGTTGTTGTACGAATTGTATGTCTTTACTATTTAATAAAGATGCTGCTGAATATTTAGAAACTAATCTGACTGGGCGTTGTTGCTGCCATAGGCAACACCAGTACCCAGTCAAAATTAGCTCAACAGCTTACTCGTATAGTTTTCTGGAAATTGATAGTCAGGCGGTTCAGAGGTCCACCGAAGCCAATATGGTCAAACCGTCGATGGAACTTAACTAGACATGGGCGGGGCATAGCTAAAACTGGATTCCTCCATTGCTAACACGATCTGTTTGAAACATGATTGCTCCGATTTGCCAGTTGAGAAACTTTAAGGAGTTCATCTGCCAGGAAGGTTGTGTTTGCTGATGCAATATATCTTGCCTTTGTAACAGTCTGTTCTTTCTACAGCATGCTTCCGTGACTAAGGAGAGCGTTAATCTGGTCAATATTTCAAAGGATTTTAAAGGATTTTAATGTCTATTGGAAAGTCAAAGCAATTGTCTTTCCTTTGATAAATGGAGCTCCACATTAACAGTTTCCTATCTTGTTCTAATAACAGTCTACATGGTTTGTCATAACCCTTTCTGTCTTTCAAATGTGACACACAACATAGCATTTCCAGATATGTGGGCCAACATCATAGTCAGTTAGCTGACAGACGAGATGGTGTTTGTGATAAGAATATAAACGTTCTGAAAGAACCCCACACTTTGGGAATGTTTTTGCTTAAATATATGAAACAAAATCTTGCGAGACTGGAGGAAATAGTTTGAAAGAAGTCTGTGAGAGTCATTTGTCTGGCACATCGTAGACAACATCCCGACATTAGTATAATATTTTTTTTCTCAGTTCTAACACCCTATCTTAGAGCTCTACACATAATAATAACAACTATCGTTCTATATTAATGAGAGAATAACATCAGTATTGCACTTTTATGCGATTGATTACATCCTACACGATCCAAGCAGAAAGATAAGGTATGTTCACACATATCAGTAATCGATGAGGGCTTTGTTCACAGTGACACCAGACAGACATATTTGTTTTCTTCTCGCCACCTCTTTAACCCGCAGTAAGTGTCGTCTGCAAATTTCTATCTTTATTAAACATCGCAATTTTCACGGAAATTACGTTTATGCTTTAACGAATTCTATAAAAGTGTTTGTCTGCCGGTGCTTTGATACCGGTTGTAATATTTGAGTGTGTTTTTGCTAAGTTTGTAAACTATCGTGTTATGTTTGCGAATACCCCGAACTCTATCTCGCTACACCCACGGGTAATGCTTTAGCCTTGAATAAGACACACTTTCGAAGATTATAAGGACTCTTTATCATTAGTGTGCAACAACTTTGAAATGTAAACTGAATACAGCCGCTTCCAGATTGATTTCACTGCCATACAATTATTCCACGTTCACTCGTGTAATCGATACATCGAGCAAGCCTGCGTTTCAACTGACGTCACACTCAACCAGTGTAACTTGTCAAAACTTTGACTGGGACTTGACTGAACAAAGTGACTAATTATGGCATGCAGTTATTTAAGGTAGAAATCACTAGCTTGCTTTAAGGCTAACTTGTGTGCCCCCATCTCAGAGTGCGAACATGGACATGTATGCTCTGGCCACAAGATACGACATTGCTCTTAGCTCGCCATAAGAGCCATTCCAGCGAAATATGCAGAATTATATCTTCAAAATACAAAAAAATGATATATGTTTCTCAAGCCCGTTTTAAACTAAGTTCCTTTAAAACACACTTAGAAACCAAAGTTTAATGGATTTGTTATTTGGTTTTAGGCAGAATAGATTTTTGCTCAGTTGAGAGCGCGATAAGACGTGCATACGTCTTATACTCGTGTCTCCCACACACATTCACATATTATACAATAAATACATCAAGATGATTTGTTATTGACACTATCTTCCAGATGTAGCAGGAGGTAGTTTATCATGGGCTCTATTTACAACCTGAAAATAAACCTTTCCAGTTTATCCATCCATCACATGCCGTCATAATCAACTACGTGCCGTGTAGGATGACGTCATAATCAAATACACCATGAATGACTCGATTTAGTCCGTCTTAAACGGTTAATAGTCCGACACCCGTTGTATGAATTGAATGTATTTAATTAGAATGATGCTGTAGAATATTTTGAAACAAATTTTACTGGGCGCTGTTGCTGCCATAGGCAGCAAAAACACCACGCCCCGTCAAATTAGGATCAAAATATTCAACAGCTCACCTGTATAGTTTTCTGGAAATTGATAGTCGGTGAGTTCGGGGGATCAATCGATCCTAACACGAGCGAGATGTGAGTGAAGCTTAGTTAGAGATGGGCGGGGCATAGCTAAAACTGGAAAGGTCCAATACGTTATATATACTCAAAGCCACTAACTATAACACGTCATTACCACACATAATGACTGAATGTCATTTCAATGATTGGTCCACTGCCCGAAGACATGTTGGAGTTAGGAAGACTGCATATACTATATGTATAAAATGTAGTAATTATTTTATTACATTGTCTGACACTTTTATACACCATTTCAAAAGTTTTCAAACGTAGTATCTTACTTTTGCATTGATTGTTAGAACGCAACAAGACACTATATACACGAAAGTTTATGTCCACGAGCCTGTTACAAAGTACCAAAAGTCAGCCCAGATTTGCTTCTATAGCGCAGCCCATCTTCGACAACCTATTTGTGGGAAAGGGTACACCAATGTAACGCAATTTTCTTGTAATTAATTGTGTGCAGTAATAACTAAATCTTTGAAAATTGTCTCTGTTTTATGAAAAAATCCTTTTTTTGCGCCCGTTGAAATTGAAATAGAGCATCTCGTGAATAGACACACAGCCAATGGAAACAGCAGTGAGAGTAACTCCCAAAAATATTTGCTTGTAAGTACTTGTATTAAAAATTCATGACCACTTCCTAACAGCGCATCTTGAAGCCAGTGGCACACATACGACTTGTTTTTAAATCCTGAAATCCTGTGTTAGACAATCTTTTCAGTTTATCCATCCATCATATGACGTCATAATCAACTACGTGACGCGTAGGACGATGCCAAAATCAATTACAGCATGCTTGACTCGATTTAGTCCGTCTTAAACGCTTAATAGCACGACACGTTGTACGAATTGTATGTCTTTACGATTTAATAAACATTGAAACTAATTTAAGTTACTAGTTTCAACAGTCTAAGCGCGTTCTAAAACATAGTTGAAGGCACTACACCAAAACGTGATCCAAAAGCCCGTTTTCCTCGGCCTAAGTAAAGCAGGACGATATATGGCAGGATCATGGGTGCCAAACGGAACATCTGCAATAAAAATTATTCTGTTGTAACTTATTGTTGAGCAGCTTATTGCTGCTTACTTTGTGGCGCATCTGAACCACCTCATGTGTAGGCCATGTTGTGTTCCTTTGGATGGTAGCCTATATGAAATATTTCGCCAAACTGAATGGATGTATCCAATCTGTCGACCAAGTATATGACGTCTTAATCAATTACGTCACATATAGGCTGACATCACAATCATAATTGACAGATTTACTCCGCCATGATGCTGTAATAGTCCGTCAAGTGTATGCCTTTGATGGATATACTATTTTGTAAACATGCAGTTGAAAATCTTGAAAGTAATTTGACTGGGCGCTGTCGCTGCGATAGAGCAGTAATAGTTACCTTGATATTGGGATTCTGCGAATTCAGCTTTCGATCGATCCCAAAACGGACAAAACGTGGGCGGAGCTAGGCTATAAATGGGCGGGGCATAGCTAAAGGTGGATTCATCCATTGACTTCAGATTTCATGGTATATACACTTGTAGTGTCGGCGTTTCTAAAAGCGTACGTTATGAGCTTTCTCCACTGAACAGGAACAGTACTTGAGCTTATCCGGGACTATCTCAGCTAAAGAAATAAACGTTTCTATATCGGATATACATTAAACTTAATATAGCGTGGAGGAAGATAGTCATAAAACGTGAATAGATCTTGTCGGGTGTTGCCAAGATGGAGAAATAAAGTGCCGCACATCAAAGTATGCATTTCTGCTAATGAGCCATGTTATGCTGTGCTTGACTGCTGATTTCATAAGCAATAGGAATATCAACAATCTGACTTAACACTTGGAATTCAAGTGCCTCAATTTCAAGATAACGATATTTTGAAACTAATTTGATTGGGATCCGTTGCTGCCATGGGCATCAACAGGTCCCAGTTAAATTTGTTTCAAATTATTCAACATAATATTCCGTACATCATATGTGGTTTCTGGGTTGCGACGATCGGAGTGTTAGCACGCTGTACATGACTAAAATTCTTCAATCAGACTAACTATTAACCGGGTTCATCATGATTTCATTCATAAGCACACCTGTTTTGTCACAGGTAAATATATAAGATATGAGATATTTTGGAAGTTATTCGACTGAATGTCCGTGATGTCATGCACAGCAGCAACATTCAGGCAAATTGGTTTACGTATAATTTGAAGGAATTTACTCACAGTCAAATGTAAATATCATCTACTAAATATAATAACTTAACAACTTTGGTTAATTGCGAAAATTCTCGAACTTATAACACGATACGTATATTCAGAGATTCTAGCTTTGCGGGAGCCTGTACCTTTCTGCACCCACACCTGGTGTTGACGTCCTAAGCGATACAACAGATCTTTGAAGTTGTGATCTTACAACCCTAAAATATCAGACAGATTTTAATTACGCACATCCATGCTGGTGAAATTACCTGGGTTATGGAACCAGAAAGCGGTGGTAATCCTGAGACTAGTGGTCTTGTAACCACATAAATTAAGGAGCCACAACACGTTCGGTTTCATAAGACATGTGTCTATGGCTAAGTATTTGAGGCCCATAGGGATGTGGCCGCATAGGACAGCCTCTACTGTACGTCAGAAGCTGCTATAAAATACCAATGATATTGACCCGGGTTCAAGTATTATAGGATAAGATATTTATTTCAAGCATAAAGTCTTTGTGTGACTTTTGATAGTTATGTCATAGCGGTAGATGTTTGAGGTATTTTGTGCATTGTAACTTGTTCCATACAATGCATATAAGCTTTTTAGACGAATATAGGCCTATGGTATTTTGAACCACAGCTGCATGTTCAGACACCCATCATGTCCTAACTCTACGGACAGGCAACCATGGGAGCTGGGCACCAGTATTAAGCCCTTCCTTGCATAAGCCGGGTAAATAACATTTGCACTCTGCAGTTGTCTTGAGAAATGACCATTTAGAAATGGAGAAAGATGTATTTCTGAACCCTTATCACTGGATACACCAATTCGTAGAGACCAATTCCAAATCAAAATAAAACGTCCTGTTGAATAGTTTTGACCATAATCGAATTGCAAGATATTGCTACTTAAGGCACCAATGTCTTCCAATAAAATTGTGTTCAGAATATTAAAAAAGAATATTTGTGATATCTCTGGAAGAATGTACAGCTGGATATGCCAGTTTCTCCACAACAGAAAGGCATCATTACTGCTGAATGGGACTAGCAGCAAGATGGTCCGGCTACGGCATGGTGTTCCTCAGGGTGAAGTGGTCTCTCCCACCCTCTTCACAATATTCATCAATGACATGATGAAGAACCTTCCAATGGGGTGGGGTGTGTGTGGATGGTGTCAGAGCTGCACTGTATGCTGACGATCTTGTGATGTGGAGCAGTGAGGAGTATGTGTCAACAGCCAATCACCGCATGCATCTCGCAATTGATCACCTCAAAGGTTACATGATGGTTTGTCCAAATCAACAAAGAGAAGACAGTTGCAACTCTATTCACACTATCTACTAAAAAGGAGCACGAGACTAGTCTGAAATTTGGTGACTCAGTTTTTCACTTTGAGGATGAAGCAACTTATCTTGGGCTGACATTTGACAAAAGACTAACCTGGAAGGCACAAATCAGAAAAGCTGAAGGTATAGCCACGCGAAGACTGGCAGTTATGCGGAAGCTCTCTGGAACAAAATGGGGAGCTAACATGAAAATTCTGAAAGAAGTTTACTCTGGATTAGTTAGGCCCATCATTGAATACAGCTCATCATCATGGATGACAGCTGCTACAAGGACCATTCAGACAATGGATACGGCACAAAACCAGGCGTGTCGAATCATATCAGAGTCTATGAGGACCACTCCAATAGCAGCGATGGAAGACCGTACCAATATCCAGCTACTCCAGCAGAGACGAGAAATCAAGGCCTAGATTCAATACGAGAAATTCAAATTGATGCCTCACCATTCCATACATATGCTGACTCACCAAATGTCTAGAGGAAGGCTCAAGAGGAATAATTCCTTATTAACATCGAAGAAAATTGAAAGACGCGGAGAGCCAGACATCTTCCCCAGATGTAAAAACATAACTGTTATCTCTGGGAGGGAACCGTGGAAAGCTTCTGAAACAGAAAACAGAATTTCAATCTGGCCCTCGATTCAGAGATTGAAAGCAAAGGAGATCAAGCAGAGGTGACAAACAAAGTTCTTGCATTGAGTCATTTTGCAGAACACTACCCTGAGGATGAGTGAATCCATGTTTATGCAGGTGGATCAGCTATCCAGTCTCTCAGGAATTGAGGGGCAGGTGCTCACATTCGGTTTCCATGTGGAGATATGACAGACTCATGCTTGTCAACAGGGAAGAACTATAGCAACTACACTGCAGAAACCCAGGCACTGATCTTAGCTAGCCAAATGCTTATACAAGGCAAAACCAGAAATGAAAATATTGTCTTCCTGCCAGACATTTCCTGACAGACACCCTCTCAGCGCTCCAGGTGCTGGAGAGTGGAATGGAAAGCACAGATTCAATTCTTGAAAATCTTGCACAACTGGCTAGGGAGAACAATGTCAACTTACAGTGGATCTCCTCGCACTATGGCATATCAGGAAATGACAAAGCTGATCAACTGGCTATGGAAGGGTCAAACAAAGAACAATTTAACCGCGAGGTTGTCTTTGAAGAACTGAAGCATATTATTAAAGCCACAAGAACCGCCAGCAGGCAGCGCAATGATGTAATACACAGCCTCGGTAGGGGATCAGACATGTATCTTCAGACTGAGGACTGATCACAATCGTCTCAGGAGAGCTTCTGGCCTATTGACGTATCCTTTGAAGAGAAGATTAGAGGAGACAGAGACAGTTTGATGACCACTTCAGCTTTCATGCACCAAATAAGGAAAACAGTCTAAGATTACTGTCATGAGAAGGATGAAAGCAAGAAGAAGAAGAAGAAGAAGAAGAAGAAGAAGAAGAAGATTTTTACATGGTGCTAAAATGTACAAACTAACTTGCGTATGTTTCTGTTTGTTGTTTGGGAAACATGTCAACTTATGTTTGCGCTGTACAGTAAATGCGAGCTTCGCTACATGACTGTTATATAATCCTGATCAAATGCTTCCCATGGGCATTGAGGAATATCATTATGGAAGTTGACATTATTGCTGATGTGGTATTATATTAGTTGTTCAAGTTGCATACCTCTGCCAATAACGTTCCTGGTGAGCCACTGCAGAGCGAGGATTGCAGATATGCGTACAGTGTAACGGGCGAATATATATGCGTGCATAACCTCTATCCACACCCAAACCTGCTGAAGCGACCACCTTTACAAATAATGTATTTTTTGACATGATAGGATTATAATTTTCTATAAAAATATTGACTTATTAAAAGGTTAATTGATACAGCGGGTTGGGGTTGGGAAGGGGGCTAGTGGGTGTTGGAGTGGGGGTGGAGGGGGTGGGGGTGGTGGATGGGGTGGGTGGGGTAGTGTACGTGCGTGCGTGCGTGCCTGCGTGCCACCTGTCTATAGTGACTAATTATTCAGAACCCATACGGTGGTCGTTTTGCAAATGTTTTTCACTAGGCCTATATCAGCATATATTCTGTTATATCTAAATATCACTTTCTACATTTTGTATGTAGAGAGAGGAATCACGCGGCACGCTATTTCAATGGCACGAATAAGAATAATAATCGTGTGCTTTGTCCAGCTAAGTGCATTGTTTGGTAAGTTAAAATTACCAAAGCTTAAGAGATAATCTGGTGAGTCTCCCTATCACGACCTAAGTGCTCATACGTGTATAAGGCCGGAGCAAAGAACGAGAGATCCACAATGACATTCTAAACATCAATAGCTCTAACCTTAATCCACTCCTTTACAAATCTAACAAATATTTGGAAATTGTTTAAACGATACTACAGGCTTGTGAATTTTGTCACACATCTTTAGAACATACTTCGGTAGGACGATTTTACAAATCATTGTATGGTACCGGTAAATAGGACAGGTGATCCGGTGGGTGGTTCTTATGGGGATTAGCTCGCCAGCGTCACAACCCGCGTACCGACAGGGATCTTCCTTCTAGCGGAGGATGGATGGAATGGATGACACAATGTTGTATTCTATTAATGATGACTCGTTTACTGAACTTTCTTAATCTTATAGTTTACACATATAATTCCAAATTCTAGTCACATGTCGCTTACCTATTCTAAACCTATTCTACTTAACTATAAGATCCCTAAGAAAGAAGTATTATAATAAAACATAACAAAGTTAACCGTAAGTAGCCTACTTATCTGTACCTTACCAGCCAGCTAACCACATAGCTGCCAATCTCACTACTCACTAGCTGTCACTAGCGCTCTCCCTAACTGTAACTAACTCATTGTCTAACTAACTGTCTGACTGTCCTGTGCGCGCATGCTATAGGTCTGTTTATGAATCATGTGGTCAGGTGTCTGTTCTTGTGTGTGTCTTTCTGTGTGTGCTGAAACTCTCCCGTCCTCTGTACCATATTAGATAATATGGTCAGTTGTCTGTTCTTGTGTGTGTCTTTCTGTGTGTGCTGAAACTCTCCCATCTTTCTGTGTGTGATGAAACTCTCCCGTCCTCTGTACCATGTTATCTAACATGGTACAGAGGACGGGAGAGTTTCAGCACACACAGAAAGATACAAGGTACAAGAGGGTATGTTTGAATAGATTTCAACACCAGTTAGCAGAATATCAAATTCAAGTTAACAATACAAGTATTCTGTTGAATATTAAATTAATTTGACTTGGGGCTCTTGCTGCAACAGCTCCCAAATTAGTTTCAAAATATCCAATGTAATTGTAAATTCACCAAAGACATACAATTCAGACACGTTGTCACGGACCATTGTCACCTCATGAAGAACTTATGTTTGATTGTGACGCCAGGAAACTTATGACGTATTTGGTTATGACGTAAGATACTTGATTGACAGATCGGACCACTCCATACCAGAGCTTCAGTGAGCTGTGTCTAGGGCGTCTTTATGCATAGATTCCTGAATACATACATATTATATATCTAGCCACGTTTGAACATCTTTTCACTATCCAGTTAATACCTACAGATCATATTCACCTTCGCGACTGTTGTCCTCGAACAATAACAAATAAGCAATGGAATGAAAGCGATATAAAATCAATTTAAACACCATCCAGTCGAGATGTATGCAAACACATCGAGAGCAGAACAAATACAACTCGATACTAAATATTTAACTTCATCTTTTAAACTATTTACATAAACAGTTTTCTTATTCAGTCTGGTCTTTCGTTCTTTTGGTAGTGATTGGCCCGTTCAGTTTACACCTGTGGCTGTCTATAACTGACACACTTATCCATGGTGGCCATTAACAGAGTGTTAGCTATAGCGCAGATGACCGTACACGTCTTATGACCACCTGTCTTAAAAAACCCACTCTTTTGAGGCCCACAAGCGTATTTCCGCTATAGACAGTTCTGAGTGGGCGCGCGATTCAAACCGTGTTTGCCTATTGATGGAGAGTTTGGAGCTCGTGGAAGGCGTATGGTTCGGATCCCTGTTACTCAGGTCCCATTCACGGGATCACTGTTAATCAGGTTCCATTCACTGGATCACTGTTAATCAGGTCCCATTCACGGGATCACTGTTAATCCGGTCTCATTCACGTGATTACTGTTAATCAGGTCTCATTCACGCGATCACTGTTAATCAGGTCCCATTCACGGGATCACTGTTAATCAGGTCACATTCACGCGATCACTGTTAATCAGGTCTCATTCACGGGATCACTGTTAATCAGGTCTCATTCACGGGATCACTGTTAATCAGGTTTCATTCACGGGATCCCTGTTACTCAGATCCCATTCACGGGATCACTGTTAATCAGGCCTCATTCACGGGATCACTGTTAATCAGGTCTCATTCACGGGATCACTGTTAATCAGGTCTCATTCACGGGATCACTGTTAATCAGGTCTCATTCACGCGATCACTGTTAATCAAGTCTCATTCACGGGATCACTGTTAATCAGCTCCCATTTACGGGATCACTGTTAATCAGTCTCATTCAAGGGATTGCTGTTAATCAGGTCTCATTCACGGAATCACTGTTACTCAGGTCTCATTCACGTGATCACTGTTACTCAGGTCTCATTCACGGGATCACTGTTACTCAGGTCTCATTCACGGGGTCCCGGTTAATCAGGTCTCATTCACGGGATCACTGTTAATCAGGTCTCATTCACGGGATCACTGTTAATCAGGTCTCATTCACGGGATCACTGTTAATCAGGTTTCATTCACGGGATCCCTGTTACTCAGATCCCATTCACGGGATCACTGTTAATCAGGCCTCATTCACGGGATCACCGTTACTCAGGTCTCATTCACGGGATCACTGTTAATCAGGTCTCATTCGCGGGATCACTGTTAATCAGGTCTCATTCACGCGATCACTGTCTCCCAGGTCTCATTCCCGAACGGTTTTCATTTTCGCTCTTTATTTAACTTATTTTATAAGAAAGAAATACCCATTTTTGTATAAGATGTTGGGGGTTTATTCTATGGTAAGATTTATTCCATTATTTTAGCTCAATCCATATGTAAATAGATACTAAGCTATTTCATATACATGGCTCGAGCAAAGTAAAATTTTGAATATTTTTCTATAATCTTCCATATTTAATTTTACGATCTAGTGTTGCTAATATTTATTGTGTTTTAGCAACAAATCTAAAGTACGCTTTGCCCTTATTCTACAGTAAAATCGTTTTGCGCCATTGTTTGTATTATTTTCTACACACTTCCCAACTTTCCTTCGACGATTATTGACCAATATAATGTGGCCCAGCCTCGTTTAAGCGGAGTTAAAACACATTAATGATTTCGCAATAACATTGCGCTCCGATTTTGACACAGAGCAATAACTGGAGATTAGCTTGAAAATAGACCCGTCAATAATGTGACATTTAATAGCTTTATGTGCGTAATTAGGAACAATTGTATTTTATATTGTATTTTTACATCGGACCATATCCACGGCCTCGCCCTCCCAGCGTCAATACAAGAGTTCGATAGCCTCGCATTACCCGGGTTGTTCGTTGACTCCGTTTAGCCAACTCGAGCCAGTCTTTGATAGTTGAAGAATCATTTTACTTGCATAGAACTGGACAACTGTTATAGACCAGTAGAAATTGACGAGAAAATCGGTGCACCCGGACATTTTAGTTAACATCCACATTTTGGTGTCAGATTCTTCATATGACTGTCCTAAGTGCACACAGAAAAATCTCACAAATTCTCACTTGGGGAAACACGGTGTTTATCCCCTACAACATGACGTGCGAAAAAACATGTATAATTTAGTAAGTATTCTGTTAACTACTCCTGAAATTAGTCTTACCGATAACTATTGGTGCTTACAGTAACCCATGCTGTATTGCCGTATTTGACACACTCTCTACTTAAAAATAATTTCATGAATAATAAAAACAAAATGGATTTCTAGCGTTAAACATCTATATGGTAGCAACCTCTGTTTTTCTGGCAAAACAAATACCTAAGAATAGCGCTATATGCAGCGATTTAAAATGTTTCTTCAAATATTTGACGGTCAGGCAATCAGACGTATTTAAACTAGTTACTGCCCGAAGCTAAAAGATGATTAACAAAAATTCTCCTGATATTAGTACGTTTATTTCTACAATAATATATAGACCGGGGTATATTTAGAAAGTGGTAATCAAATTAAAGTGAAAAGCATTTTTGATTTATAATTCGATCTATCGAATCTAAATACTTATTCAATCAATTTTCAAAAGAAATGAACTATAGCTGAACGCGGCATGAAGAGATGTGTGTCGTTTGTAATGATTATAATGATTGCAGGTGCAGAAAAGTTGGTCCTAGAGGACTTTCAACATTTACTGACGCGTCAGAAAGGCGTGGAGATGATATTCGTTTCAAATTATCTTTGTCGATTGAACACTATGTACACTATAAAAGCTATAAGGACTACACATAATCCAGAAATATCGCAAAGGCCCAAAAGACTGTAGACAGAGACAATGAAAAATTACGAGCATCCACGCCTACACTGCGATCAGAATGTACCCCATATCCTTATCATACACATTGCTTAATTTGCACTAATGAACTTGATTTTGATGCTGCTCAGCGTCACCCTGAACGACATTCTCCCATCAGCAGCATAGAATTTATCGGAAAAGATAAACACAGCATAATCCAAGAAAGCTTGCTGAAAACTTGCGAGAAAAGGCATGACCAACTAGCAGACGATTTAAAGGCCAGAATACTTTTTGCTGGTGATCTCTGTGCGGTAGAGACAAAATACCATCGACAGTGCATGCAAGAATTCATATCTTGTGAAAGCATCAGCTCATGTGGTCTTTCATTGTCTAATAAACGGAATTTTGATGACATAAATGATGCAGCATTCACACATCTGTGTGCTTGGCTAACAAAGCCAGAACAGCAACAGCAGCAGTTTACATTGCAAGATCTTAATCAGTTAATCAGTTACTTGCCGACTTGTGTCCCCGGATACAGCATAAAGCACATCCAAGGCGGTCTTGTTGATCATTTTGGGAAAGACGTGACAATAGCTCAGGTTGAAGGCCGTACACATGTAGTCAGACTAACGTATGCAGCCTCGTCTATCATACATGATTCATATGATGCAACATCAACAAGTAATGATCAAGATGAGAATATACGACTACTCAGACTGGTGGGGGTCCTTGGTTAATCTAAGTATCAAGGATATAGATCAAAATACAGATGTGTATCCAGAGCCGTCGAGCTTAGACTTGGAAAAGCTTGAGCGTGAGGTACAAGATACCCTAAAAGAACTAATTTCATGTATATATCCTGAACATCACTGCGAATCCGCTAAGCTAAAAAAGAAACTGATGCTGGTATGTGTATGTCATGTTATTATGCAAGCAGCTGGGAAGCAGTCGTTTATATCACCACTACTGTTATCCATTGGCTTGTTTATCCACCAATCTACCAGGTTCCGCGTGATCATTGATGTACTTTCGTCGCTCGGACTAAGCGCATTCTATGACCAAGTCATTGCTTTCCAGAGAGCTGCAGTCGGAAGCGCATCTGTTGAAGAACTCTGTCCGGGGCTCATAGAGAAGAGGAAACGGAGTGGGTTCTGCCAATGGAGTGCTGACAACTTTGATTACAACGAGTATACAATTTCTGGTCATGATACAACTCATGTGATGGGGATTATTGCATGTCAAACAGTAACTGAATGCAGAGCAGATACTGTAAAAGCAATATGTCGTAGAAATTTAACTGCTGATGAAATCAAATCAAGCCGGGGATTTTGGTGCTTTTATTCTATCATACCAATGTTCAACTAAATCACTAATGTCGGATGTGAAGATCAAAGAAGTTACGCCTATCAGCTTATCTATTGATAAGTATAGCAGATTAGACACACTGTGGCTGTACTTTAGCATTCTTACAGCTCAACCACAAAACTGGCAGGGCTTTATGTCTGAAGTAACTACAGTTGACAATTTTCACTGTACTGAAATGGGTTACAACCCCATGGCTCCTTTGAATCCAGGAACAAATGAAGCTATTTATAGTACTATGATGTTTGTGCAGTCACAAGCCAGAAAAGCAGGGATGTGTTGTGCAACCATAACAATTGCCCAACCCTTGTACTTGAAAAGCTACAAAATTAAGCAAGACAACCCCATCCAGTTTGCGAATATGTACATACGTCTCGGTGGTTTCCACCAACTAATGTCTTTTCTTGGCGCTGGCTGTAAGATCATGGAGTGGAGTGGGCTAGATGATTTGTGGGCAACTGTCTACGCTAGGAACTCTCTCCCCAAAATGATGGATGGAAAAGCCTACACAAAGAGACTGGGGGCATGTCTCATGACAGATGCTGCATTGCATCTTCTGTTAATTGAACCACAAGATGATGGATTTTTTAACGACGGTACAGCTGACAACATCTCATGTAACACATATGATGAATCTGTACTCTCCGAGTTGCAAGATGAAGACAGCAACGTTGATGATGATAGTTATAGCTCATCAAATGAACAGCCAACCGAAGACGAAATTGCTACAACACATGAAACTCAACACCATATGGCAACAGATGACATGTGGTCACAGCTACACAATCTATGTAACGAACTCATGTCACATGATATCTTACCAGATGATGTTTGTAACAATGAACATTTGCAAAATCTATGTAAGCAAGTTTGTGATTTGAGTAAGAATATAGAAAAGTCCAGAACAGGCAACTTATGGTCTTTATTCATGGACTTTGTAGCAATTGTAAGGTTGTTCATCAGAGCTGAACGTACTGGTGACTGGCGACTCCATCTGAAAGCTAACAATTACACGAAATGTTGTCGCCTTTATCTTCAAGATTCTCTTGAACCATGCCCCTGCCTTGAAGGGCCCATGCACGAAGGATACTTTACTGTAGAAATGAAAAAGTGTATTGGAGTGGTACATGGTCGGATCTGACCATTGAGCAGTGCCTTATGAGAGCTGGAAAAACTCAAGGAGGATTGATCAACATAACACACACGGATTCTGCTAGAACAAAATGGCTCCTCACAGCACAGTACACACATGCTCTGCGATCGTTGACTGACACATTCACGGGAACATGGTCAGAACAGCATAGGGGAATTCACCCAGCAGACATGAACCACGATCTAGAAGACGTGAGGAAGCTCAAGTTGTTTCTTATGGACCACAATCCTTTCACGGTTAATGAGCATCAGTTGAGAAACATTGCTACAGGATTAATTGCAGATCATCGTGTTACTGTTGATGATGCAATTAACATTGGCCAGAAAATTCACGAGAAGTTAAATGAAAGAAAGTTTGGTGATATAATCCTAAAGAGAACAGAACAAGCTGTGACTTTTGCTGTCATGCGAAAGGTGGTCAGAGTCGGAAGCGAAGACGTTCATGTCTTCTCAAGAACTCTACCATCGCTTAATGTCTAGCGCCTATGTTTCCGGCCCTCTAGATAAAAATATATTTGAATATGAACTTGTCACAGTATGTCCAGCCCTTTTCCACGATGATGGTACTATGAGGAAATCCCAAAAGTCACAACTGGCAAAGTACATAGTTGACATGGACACTGCGATTGTATAGCAACTGATCCCAGCGCCAGCAGCAAGAGTTTTTGATGGTTGCGCACTTTTGCATCGGATAGGTTGGCCAAAGATCGGAACGATGGAAACTGTATGTAGCTCATTTGTGTCTGCGGTTATACATTGTAGAGTGGTTGGAGTGCCGATATGCGTAATCTTTGATAGCTGTAATGCACCAACAACAAAGAACCAAGAACAGAAGAGGCGGCGAGTTAATCAACCAGATTTCCCTGATGTGGCGGTTCAAAACAACACACCTGTTCCAAGGCTGGATTTTTGTCAAACACACACAATAAGCAGAGCACCATAAATTTGTCGGCAGAACATTTAACAAATGCAGGTGTTGAGGTAGAGCATGCTGGAGATGAAGGTGATGCTGATGTTGTGATCGTAAGAAAGGCATTAGAACTGTCACAACCAGAGCGACCCACGATAGCTGTTGCCGATGATACGGATATTTTGATTCTGCTACTCTATCATGCAAGCATGTCTTCAAATATCTTCCTACAAACTAGGCAACAAAAGATATGCATTACAGTGGCTAAAGATATTTTAGGTAGAGAGCTGTGCATGTGTCTGCCATTTGCCCACAGTATGTCTGGTTGTGATACTACATCAGCTTTGTATGGCATGGGCAAGGTAAAGCAACTTAAAAAGCTTCAGTCTTCACCGAAGTTGCGAGAGGATGTAGTTATATTTGGTGACATCTCCGCATCAAAGGAAGATGTACATGTAATTGGAGAAAAATTCATTAAAGCTTTGTACAGTGGAGGGTCGAAAAGTCAGGGGTTAGACAATCTCAGATACCTGAATGACATTTCTTCTAAGCATGTACCGGTTGAGCGCATGCCACCCACCTGTAGAGCAGCATATTTCCATAGCCTTCGTGTACATCACCAAGTCAGTACATGGCGCCACCTAAAAACTGTGTTGAAGAAGGAAGAATATGGATATAAGGTAGAAGATAGAGCAGTGTCCTAACTCATCACCGACAAGGCGCCAGCACCACCGGCGCTACTTATAGATATACGATGTCAGTGTATTAGCAGTACACGTTTATGTGTATCATGTAGCTGCTCCAAGAAAGGCATTGCCTGTAGCATTCACTGTAAATGCGAAGGTCACTGCCAAAACAGCTCAACCCATGATGAAGTATGAATCATCCGTTATGTATGGTTTCATTGTATTTCCTAAGTTTATTGAGAGGTTTTTGAGAGATTTACACATACAAGTTGCTTAGTTTGTATTTATCACACAGTTTATCATTAGTTTAAAGTAATTTTCTTTGGTAAGCCTGCCGAGAATTGTCAGGTCTATCTAAATGACATATTCCCTGAATTTTAACCCGCATTTTGGCGGCCATTTTTAATTTGCCCTAAAACATATTTCCCCAAGTGCGAATTCTTGAGAATTTTTCTGGCAGCTATTTTAGGTCATGCTGATGTAATTAAAACAAAAATTGGACTGTTAACTAAAATGTCCGGGTCCATGTCAATTTCTACTGGACTATTACCGTATGATCCGACAATTTTAGAACCAAATTGACGAAGCAATCGAACCTTACTGGATATAATTTATTATATATAGTCTCAATTCTACGAAATTCTGTCTTCGAAAATGTACAAGAGTTTGTTGAAGGTCAATAATTGAAGAGATAAATCACTACATCCGTGAAGGTTTGCAATGATAGTACTGACATACCTCTCAATACCTCCATACTCCACAATATAGGCACCATAATGAATATGTACTCCACAATACTCACAACTCATCAATTTCATTAGTTAGTACCCTTTAATGGATTCCATTCTCAAAGTCTGTTGCCGGATAGACAGATAGTCCATGTCTCTCAATGATCGCACATCAATCATTCACATCGTCACTATTACGTACATCAATCATTCACATCGTCACTATTACGTACATCAATCATTCACATCATCACTATTACGTACATCAGGCATTCACATCATCACTATTACGTACATCAATCATTCACATCATCACTATTACGTACATCAATCATTCACATCATCACTATTACGTACATCAGTCATTCACATCATCACTATTACGTACATCAATCATTCACATTATCAGTATTACGTACATCAATCATTCACATCATCACTATTACGTACATCAAGCATTCACATTATCACTATTACGTACACCAATCATTCACATCATCACTATTACGTACATCAAGCATTCACATCATCAGTATTACGTACATCAATCATTCACATCATCAGTATTACGTACTTCAGTCATTCACACCATCACTACTACGTACATCAATCATTCACATCATCACTATTACGTACATCAGTCATTCACATTATCACTATTACGTGCATCAGTCATTCACATCATCAGTATTACGTACTTTAGTAATTCACATTATCACTATTACGTACACCAATCATTCACATCATCACTATTACGTACATCAATCATTCACATTATCACTATTACGTGCATCAGTCATTCACATCATCAGTATTACGTACTTTAGTAATTCACATTATCACTATTACGTACACCAATCATTCACATCATCACTATTACGTACATCAATCATTCACATCGTCACTATTACGTACATCAATCATTCACATCATCACTATTACGTACATCAATCATT
The DNA here is from genome assembly GCA_034401795.1 of Chaetoderma sp. LZ-2023a. Taxonomy (NCBI): domain Eukaryota; kingdom Metazoa; phylum Mollusca; class Caudofoveata; order Chaetodermatida; family Chaetodermatidae; genus Chaetoderma; species Chaetoderma sp. LZ-2023a. The sequence continues at coordinate 2,307,913 of CM067360.1, forward strand.
CACATCGTCACTATTACGTACATCGATCATTCACATCATCACTATTACGTACATCAATCATTCACATCATCACTATTACGTACATCAATCATTCACATTAACACTATTACGTACATCAGTCATTCACATCATCACTATTACGTACATCAATCATTCACATCGTCACTATTACGTACTTGCCATCATAAGCGGCATATTGCAAACTGAGGCCCTTTTAAGCTGAGATAGCTCTGGCCAGCAACAGTCTACAGCGATCTCGTCTTCAACTTGTGCGTCAGTTCAAATGACATAATGCAGCTGAATCGAAAGTCCGGTGTGTAAAATTATCATTGTGGAATAAATAATTCATTAAATATCAGACAGATTAGAAGCTCTTCCATGAGATCACCTTATAAAGCAAACAGAGCGATAACCTTGCATACAGATGGTCTCTTGATTAGACTATTAGTGTATGGTTATGGTGCTTCTTTAAATGCCAATCATGATCTTCAATCCATCTGGTTTAAAGGGGCATATTCACACCAGAATGCTGAACATAAAATTGTTAAAATTGCGTACTTTTAGAGGCTTGAATTGTGTGACTAGATGTAACAAAAACGAAATAAATCTTAATATATGATGATTTCATTCCATACAAATTAATATAATCCTTTTAAGTTATGAAATTGAAATAGAGGCACGAGTCCATAATTCAAAATTCACAACTAAAAAAATCATTAGTCTATGCGTAATGCAATCATCATATGTTAAGATATATCTCGTTCCATTACATATAGACCCACAGCTTAAGCCTCTAAAAGCATACAATTAAATAATATTATTTTCAGTAATTCTGCTGTGAATATGCACCTTTACTTGATGGCGGACTAATCGTTGTTGTATGAATTATATGTCTTTACTCTTTAATAAAGAAGCTGTTGACTATTTTGAAACTAATTTGACTGGGCGCTGTCAAATTAGTTTCAAAATATTCAACAGCTTACTTGCAGTTTGCTAGAAATTGATAGTCAGTGAGTTCAGGGAGCGATCGATCGTGGGTGGAGCTTAGCAGAGATGGGCGGGGCATGGATAAAACGGGCTTCCTCCATCGTGATACTGTAAATTCAAGGATCAAATTGTTACGGTCAGATACTCAGATATCAGACACACGTTCAAAGTGGCCGAACCAGCGCTAGAAATGGCCCGTCTCTTGGGCCGTGTGTAATGACAAGTAATTTCATCTTATGTAGCAGTTTTACTCAACGCCCGCCCCCCCCCCCCCCCCCCACTCCCCCTATATGCACCTGTTGGTGCAAACTGATCGTGGTTTCATAAAAGACGAGTGGGTTTGTGTTTTGCTTACGTAATTCTAGTTAAGCTACTGTGCAATGTTTTTCTATACATGTGCGCGCTCACAGTATGGGCAAATCAGTTAGGTTAGGCCAGTGGCAATACATTTAATTTCATTTCATATTTTAGTTAATGCGTATCGGCATTTTGCGTTGCAAAAATAATTATTAAACCCTGTTTATTTATGATATAGTTATTTCCTTTATAGACCCATGATCGCTTTTCACTATCCGGAATAAGTGCTGTTCACGTTCTTATTAATACAGAATCGCGTACACGAGATACAACGTGATCATTTACTATAGACATGTTTGATGCATGTGCAACGCTATCTGCTGGAGGCCATTCCACATTTTCCATCCTCGGACTTTCGTCTGTATTTCATGGCCCAAGTAGTTTGCTATTTCCAACATATTTTGATATGTGTTATCAGCCAACAGCTAGTTCAAATTCTCAACTCCGTAGCTCAAGCATATTACACTTGAAATGCTGACCGTAGGCTAAGGTGAATGGACCTTTCCATTTTTAGCTATGCCCCGCCCATCACTAGCTAAGCTCCACCCACACGTCGCCGTGTTGGGATTGATCGATCCCCAAATGCCCTAGCTATCAATTTCTTGAAAACTATACAGGGAAGCTGTTGCAACAGCAACAGCGCCCAGTCAAATTAGTTTCAAAATATTCAACAGAATATTTATTAAATAGTAAAAGCAAACAATGTGTACAACAACCCATAGACCGTCTTCAAATATGCGTTCGTGACGTACTTATCGACGTCATTCATGACGTCATTCATTATGATGTCATTGTACACATCACGCAGTTCATTATGACGTCATATGATGGGCGTGTACTCTGGAAAGGTGAGTTGGTGTACCGGACCACTCTTCTCAACCGCTACCGAAAATATTATAGCATTCTGGAATTTCGCCTGGCAAATGTCAAGACAGTAGTGCCTTCAAGTACCTCTCGTTAGACGCTGGCAGTAAGCTTTACGAACACACGTAGAAATACCAAAAGCAAAGTGCGTTCATGTTTGCCCATAGGCCAGTCGTTAGTGGGACATTGTGAAAACATGCCACGCTTCGTGTGATTAAACATCCACTGGAGTTACTCAGTGTCCAAGCCTAGTCTACACGGGACCATTGACTATAGATCACATAGTCCACCATCTCTCGTCTATGATGCTAGGTGCTGTCTCTAGTTGTAAATACCACAATGCCAACATTACCTGTATAAAATAGAACTAACCAGTTACCATAACAGATGTCACTGTGCAATGACACGTGCTTGTGACTATTGACACGCGTGTCTCCTCAGCATTCTTTCCTGGCCGTGGTTTCAGGATCTGGTCCACTTAGACTGAAATAATTCACCAGGTCACACATAAAACAAACACCCGTCTATGTGACAGCAATGCTGCAGCCCGTGTCGGCAGCATGGCAGTAGGAGGCTCCGTGCTCTTGGCCATGGCACACGGTTTCCTGTCTACGTGGAAAACAAACAACGAGAGAGAGCGAGAGGGAGGGAGGGAGGGAGGGAGGGAGGGAAGGAGGGAGAGAGAGAGAGAGAGAGAGAGAGAGAGAGAGAGGGAGAGAGAGAGAGAGAGAGAGAGAGAGAGAGAGGGAGGGAGGGAGGGAGAGAGAGAGCGAGGGAGGGAGGGAGGGAGTCATTGCTGTACCTAGACAATAGAAGCGCCCTTTTCCTGTTAGGCTCCACCCAGTTTGTCCGCGCATTTGAATTTATTGAACAGGTTGAACCATGAATTTCTAGAATCCCAAATTCAAGGTAACTATACAGGTAATGTGATGAATCTGGTGAAACTAATTTGCCTGGAAGCTGGCAGCTGGCAGTATCAGCGCCCAGTCAAAGACCGTTCAACATACTCACCAGAAGCTGTATTACTTTGTAAGTTAACTAAAGACATGTAATTCAAACACTTTCGTTGCTGACCATTTGATTGTAAACGCCATGTAACATGTAATGTCTTTTGATTATGACGTCAGATACTTGAGTGACAGTTCGATTCATGCATTATACTCTTTGTAATGCAAAACCCTATTAGATGTTGTAGAATGACTACGAGTAGTAAAGAACCACACTAGTATGGGCCCAAGATGCATCTCCATTATTAAAAGACCACGTCTCTTTAAAAGTCACTTCATAGTGCTACATGAAGTGGTCCTTTATGATATTGCTTCACCGATGTCAAATGCTGTCCACCTAATAGTGGATCACAGGTTAGCTTACCATATGCGGCTGGTGTCAGTAGATATGTCAACATATGTTGCGACATGTAAATAATGTTAGCATCAGCCATCATCTCTTCTGTTTCATATATTAAATTCGTTTTGTGACCGGCGGATACGGACACTATTGAGATAATTTTTGATAGCTTAAAGTGTTTGCTAAAATTTCTACTTTACAACGATGTCTTTGTCGACAGATTTGGGAAATACATTCTGCACACTTATGCTGCTGGATATAGAGCGATCAGTTTATGACTCGGGGAATAGAAGAGAATGGTGTGAGTAGGCGTTGTCCCAAAAATACATACAGTTTATTTGATTCTTTAAATAGGCTCTATACATTCTCAAGGCAGCATACGCAATCGTTTGCGAACAAACTGACATCTAAGGAAATGCCCGGGACGATATCATTTATGAGGAGTGAAAACAGTCGCGTGCCTAGAACAGTTCCCCGGGGTACACCAGACACAACCTCAGCAACGTTTGATTTAGCATAATAAATAAATAATAATAATCTTTATTTAAGGAGGGTATACATCGTCAGTAAACTGATCTTCCCGAGGCCCTCACGCACACGCACGCACCCCACGCCCCCACACACACGCGCGCGCACGCACACACATACATAAATACATACATACATACATATATACGCGCAAGGTCGTACACGGTCATTCAGAGACACACACACACACACACACACACACACACACACACACACACACACACACACACACACACACACACACACACACACACACACACACACACACACACACACACACACACACACACACACACACACACACACACACACACACACACACACACACACACACACACACACACACACACACACACACACACACACACACACACACACACACACACACGTACGCACGCACGAATATATTTATATATATATATATATACAAGATTATAAGTAAAATGACTGTTAAATTAGATAATTAACATATTTGTTCATTTTCGATAGATATTACTAAAACAGTGTTGCAGAATAATTACCT